>JAOTQW010000018.1:8238329-8251937 GCA_026260075.1 Sisor rabdophorus
TATATATAAAAAATACTTCTGTAATGTATGTAAGCCACAAATGTTCACATTGTAACAGATATTTACATAAAAATGTTAGTTTTGAACTTTTAATTAGTTAATCCCCCAAACACGTAACAGTCTCCACTGTCTCACCATTGATACCAAGCTGACATGCAGCATCTCTTTCCCTTCTTTCATGCATAAAACCAGAATCATATGCATTGGTGAAGAATTTAGTGCGATTGATTTTTAACATCGAACAGTTCCATTGGTTCCACTGTGACCTATTTAGTAATTTTATTAGTCTGATGTATCGAGGCTAAGTGTAGTGGTGGAATAAAATTTGTTAGGCCGTAAAAGCTGTGTGCGCGCGCGTGTGTGTGTGTGTGTGCGTGTGTGTGAGCGCGCGCATGTAGCAAGTAGTGGCTTATAGTCCAGAAATTATAGTGGGCAGTTTATACATTTTGGATGCTACATTTGCTTAAATTTGTATGCCTAAAATTCTCTGCATGGATATTTTGGGTTGTGTATTAGGGCCATTTATTTAAATTCTGGAGAAAATGCCATTGCAAACTCTTAGTGAGAAACACAAGGTAATACCAGTAAATGAAGGTTGTTGTGCGCGTGTTTTACAGATAATTGATACTTACCACAGAAGGGGCCATGACGAACTTGGCACAGGCATACATGTCTGAAGCCTGAAGAGGAGATTCACATTTATATGTAATAAGTTGCTCGAATGTTAAATGATTAATAATAAAAATTAATATTAAACCAAATAGAACATTAGCGATGTGGTTTTGCCATTTTCAAGAAAACATTCATGACAAACCTCGTCAATGCAAATGTTTTTTTGGCCATGTCAGCTCTATAAAGTCAAGTACGTGTTACACATGTGGACGTACAAACCTGGTTTTTAACCTGCATGCATTTGTAGCTTCTATGATTAAACTAGGCTTCATTTCGTCACAACTATTTAAAGCTTATTCTTTTAAAAGGTTTACATAATGCAGGGTTAGTAGTTATCTGCATTTTCACAATATAATATAAATCAATAGTCTACCCTTATTACACTATCCTGGAATACAGGCGCAGTGGTGTAGTGATTAGCACGCTTTCCTCACAAAGTCCTGGGTTCGATTCTCTGTGCGGACTTTGCATGTTCATCCCACATTCTCTCTGGGTACTCCAGTTTCTTTCCATAGTTTAAAAACCATGTACATTGGGTTGATCTGCAATTCTAAATCGAGTGTTGACTGGCAACCGGTTTAGGGTGTACGGATGCCTCTCACTCAGTGTGCATTGGGATGAGCGCCAGCAGATCCAGGTAATCCCGAATAAGCGGGTATAAAGGATGAATGAACAGAATACAGCTGGATGCAACAGATGTTGTGGTCAGATAAATAGAAGTGACTGACTAAAGTATTGACAACATACCTGACCCTGCTCAAACCTGTACTGGGTTTAAATCACTGCACTTGGGATGAGATCACCGAAGATAAATGAGGGTCAAGATGGACAAATAATAGCTGCATGCAGAAATTGCTTAACTGTCCAAGTTAACTATTTCAAATATTGAGCAAATGTCAAAGAGACCACAAATTAAGCCATGTGGGTTAATACATTAACATTCAAGCAGGCTGATCAATATGATACAATTAGTCACTGCAACTATAAACACCAGTAATTTGGAAAAGTTTCTACTGGCATCTTAGCGGTTATTTATACCTTAAATGGTACATAAAAATTAAGGGATTAACAGGGCTACCGAAGAATCTTTTAGCAGGAACCTTAAGTACTTTTCAGAATATAAAAATATCATACAGATTTTGTTTCTACAATTACAAAAAAAAAATCATTCAATGTTTGCATTCATTTTATTTTCTAACGATTTATGCATTACAGTTGCCTTGATTTGTAGGTTTAACACTGATAATAGTCTGTTGCTTATTGTGCAGATTGGCTGCGATTTACGTTTGTCTCTAAAGCAAAGATATGAAAGTGGGACCTAGTGACCCTCAAGGGTCTCTGAAGGATAATCAGGGCGCTTAACACTTAACGTGTGCGTGAGGGGGCGTTGTTGTGACCCTCAGAGTTCCGTTTCTGCTACAGAAACAAAATTTACGCAAAATTAGTCATTTATTGATTCTGGAAGTAAAAACTGGCCCGTTATTTCAACTAATCCAGATGCAGACCAGCAACACGAAGGTCATCAATACCTATATTTACAATTCTAACCAGAAAACGACCCATCAAGTGTTTATTAAATAGACCAATCAAATAAATAAATAAGTAAATAAATAAAAGGAAGAGACCATTGTGTCTTTCAACAACTTATGCCCGATTCGCTCTTTACCCATTGCCTTTAATGCGCCAGGACTAGACATTAGGCCTAAGGGTTTAGCAGTAACACATTTCACAGGTGTCAGATGTTACAGCAACCATGTGTTTTAATGTAGTTTTACAGACTGTGTGTACAGAGGCCTGTCATTTTTTGACACGAATTATTAAAAGTTGCTGACCGAACTTAATAGCTAGCCGTTCAGCCGCATATGAATGGTTGTAGTCGTTAGTACATTTTTACAGTTGCACTTAACCAAAAATAAAAGCAAATAAACACCAAAGCAGCAACGTCCAGGCAGCAACCACAACACGGAACTCACCGATTTAATACACAAGGAGCCGAAGTCAAATTTGAAGCTAGAGTCAATAAGCGTCGTGTTCAGTTGTCACCTTGTCATTTATAAGCATAAGCTCTACGTCCTCAGTCACGATTGGACGGAAAGGTGCAATCTCTATCTATGATTGGGTTTATGTGTTGGCAAAAGTCTATAAAATGACCAATGAAACAGCGACAAGGCCAATATACGTTTGTTGATAGGATAGAATCGTTATGTGAGGCGGAACTGTTCAATATCTCTCTTTTTAATTGGATGAACTTGCACGAGGATCCCGGACCTGCTGTCGGATGTCCCGCCTCTATTTCGACGAAGAAAAGTACAAACTTTGGGCCACAGATGGCGACATACGCTGAAAACCGGTCGGTGTTATGTATTATTGAAAGAGTGACACGTAAATTAGTCCTGATTTTCCCACTGGACTTTTTTAAAAGTACTATATTTGTCAATCAGTTAATTTTGTTTACAGTGTTGGAACTGAAACAGTGGCTACTGTGTTTTTTCTTTAAAATCAAAGCCTGTAAAAAATGTAATGTAATTATAAAATGCTATGTTTTCAAATTATAATCATACACTTTAACAATGTATTTAAAATTTTACATTGTTATAGACATGTATAGACCAAATAAAACAATATAATATAATATACAATAACCTTTACTTTTGTCAATGTTCCAATGTTCCTAAGGACTATAAATCAAATGAAATAACTGAGTATAAGGGAAACAATAATATACTGCCAGTCATATTTGCACAATGAATTATACAATTTCCTTGAAAATATATAAAGCAATATTACGTATTGGTATGTTGAACTTTGTGGTTTATGCACTGAGGCCTGCGATGTGCTAACTTAAACCTTACAACCTTTAAGCAATTGTAAGTAGCTATATGTAATGTTAGACCTGGCCTTTCACCTAATTAAGTCTTCATTAGAAATTAACTCACAGAATAGCACATATTATACCCACATTAAGTAAAAAATAAACATGGGTCACAGCATATTAAGTAAATGAAGTAAACCAAAAGTGATAGATATGTATGTGCCAAATTGTTTACAATTTTTCTTTAGTTTCAAAGTTAATTTATATTTCAAACTTTTGTGGACATACTAAACATTTCAGGCACCTTTGCACGACATCATTAAAAGTTATATGTGTTCTATATTAATTACATCTATTTGCTATTTCAGTTAAGTCAATTCATAAATCTTTTTCTCGTCATTTCAAATACACAACCCTTATATTGTGCAGAGAATAAACACAGAGCTTCAAAGACGAGAGAATACATCACGGCAGTATATACTTAAGTACAGCACAGATGATCATACAGTAAAGATGCTTCAGCAGTAAGCATGGGACATGTTGACCAAAATGAGTCATGGACCTCAGGCCAAGTTCAAACACATGCTTATGTATATAATTTTTCTAAGACGAACAAGTAAAACATAATTTATTGTAACTATATTAGATTTTGCCTCGAAGTCAGTAGTTAAAGTTAATCATTTATTAAAATCTCATGCGGAGTTGTATTAGGTTACATGTAAAGAGAAAATGAGCAAAAAATTTATAAAATCTGTTTTCCTATATAAACAAATTTTACAATTTCTTGTCAGCATACATATAGTCTTCATTGCTTGTTCTATGCCATACTATCTATTTTTTTGCAATATACAATAACCATATCATCATAAGGCTGCAATGACTTAAATCTACTTTTAAGACTAAGGATTTAAAACATTATAATCTTGATGTTTAGCTCATAGGTGGCAGTGTGCAACTGCACTCTCAGCAGGAGGTACATTTGATAAGTTTTACAGGTGACAGGGGCAATAAATTATGATGCTTTAAAGATCTGGAACAAGCATGATTCTTTCTCTGTTTGAACTGGGGCCAATAGGCTAATGCACCAAATTTAACATCGCCAAAGCTTAACAAAAATGTACAGAAGCAGCAATGGTATATACACACATGTCAAGCTTTCATTAAATGTATTCATAAAGTAAATTACATAATTAGGGTTAACTGGTCAACTTTACCTCCAGAAAACCCTAAGCAACATGGGTGACTCATATAAAATATTATATAGAATTTAAAGTAGCAATGGAAATTTATACTTGCCCTTAGTTAGTTAGCCCTTATTTAGTTACTTAGTTAGTAAAACATGTTAAACCATATGCTAAGATCTAGCACAATTTTAAAGAGAGAGAATGCTGTGTGTGTGTGTGTGAGCAAGAAAAAGAACAGTATTATACACTAAACTTAATGAGAAATCAAAAATCAATTTATATGCAGATTATGGTAAAAAGGAGAAAGGCATATGATTTATATGGGCTATTTCTCATTAGTGCCATACGTATGCCTAACTGGAAATAGTGTTTATAGTTACATACATACATATACTCCTAAAAGCAAGGCTAGACATTTACAGAAGTGCACATTGTTGAATATAGGATTGAAGTATAAATATATAAGTGTAGATGACTAGAAACATTTTTATGGTCTATAATCACTAATCTATTTAGTATTATATGGTAGATTGTTGCCACTAATAAAATTCGTTAACTACTACAAAAACCACCACCAACATTAACAATGCATTTAATAATATTAGTCATAATAATCATAATAACAATAAAAACAAGCTGAAGTTTTCAAATGTAACTGTTGTGAATATGACATAATTGCTTTAATGTATGCATATATGCACAAATAGGATTTTAACAACTCATTTTACATAATATTTGCTTGCATTCTTTTGCATAGAATTCCACAAAAATTTTATGATGTTTACACAGACTTTTTCTAGCATACTCACAAGTGCCGGTGGCAGAAGGGAAACCAGACTGGACCTTGTAAATTGCCTACTGTTGCCCCTTTGCAAGTGAAACGCAGTCACCAATAAATGTATAATAGGGACCCAAAAGACATGGAGGAAGGGTGTGTGTGTGTGTCTTGGGTGTGAGGGGGAAGGGATCAGAGAGCAGGTGTCAGTTACAGAGTCACATGTTTGCCCACTGACTACTGATGACAATTAAAAAAAAAATACCTTCACCGCTCCACTGAGGATGTCTAGGGTCTAGTAATATCTGAGGCTTGGTTAGAACCATTGGCTGTTGGATGATCTACAGTATATGCACTATAATAATAATTATCATTACAAATACTGTTGATTTAAAAATTATAATTGTTATTTCCTTGTTGAGTGTTGAATAGTAACATGGCAGCATGGTGGCTTGATGTTAGCACTTTTGATTAGCAGCAAGAAGGTCCCAGGATCGTATTTCTGGTAGGAGTCCTTCTGTGTGGATTTTGACAATGGATGGATAGAGTAAAAGAGAGAGAGGGAGAGAGAGAGAGAGAGAGAGAGAGAGAGAGAAAAGGAATGAGAAAGAGAATGCTATGTTCTTATTTACTATGTTATTGATGGTGTTGGAAGTCAAATCATTGAGAGTAGAACCTAGTTATATACAGTTTAGTTTTTGTATCGGTCCACTTCAAACCCTTTGACAAATTTTCAACTACTAGAAAGTAATCATTGGTGAATGGATACAGCAGCACCAGCCCCCATCCAGTCCCAGGGTTGGTTTTGAGATGCTTGAGAATCTGCTGCATTTTAATAGGCTGAAAAGGACATGAGGATTGTCAGCAAGCATTCACAGTGTTATTACACTCCTGGGTTACACAGACACTTGTGCTAAGGCTGGCAGAGATGAATGGCATGGTGGAGCAGCAATTAATAATGTTTTTACAAGAGCAATGCAGTCACACAGAGGCTGTGGACAGATCAGGCGCTGTATTGAAATGTGCAGGTGAATTGATTGGTCCATTGGATTTTCTGTAGAAATCATTCAGATTAATTGAAAGCATGGGAAGGAAAAAGCAGGGAGGAGGGAAATTGTGAGACCCATGATTTATAGGCCCTACTCTAAGAGGAAGACAAAATGGCGACCTTACAGCTGGAGACATGAGAGGGTGGGTCTCAGCCTGAATGTCATTCAACCATACTTATTGCCCCTCAAGTTAGTATTGGCAGGCAATCTTATGGCTTTAGAATAAAAAGAGCATTGTAAAATAATAAATCACTTAATGATGGTCATTACCAAAGGAACAACATAATCCACACAGAATCCCATAAATTCATTCTATATAGTAATGATGTGGGAATGTGGTGTATGTGATAATCTTCACTATCCAAATTACAGTCCATAAAATTTTCGCAAATATTTATTCTTACCAGAATTTTGAAGCATGCATGATACGCGCACTTTACTATTCCATAAAACAGTGGGAGAGATAACTTGTCATGTGGCAGAGTGGAATAAAGTGGCGATGTGAAACTTTAGTGCTTCAAGTGCTTTAACTCCTTTAACATCATTTAAGTTGAAAGAACACTTAAAAAGGAGCATTCTCAAATAAGAACCAATTCTTCCAGACTTTTATATCCCTATCCAAAGATTTTAGCCCAAATCTCTAGCAGCTCTAGCAGGAGCTTGACTAGGGGAATATTCATATTACATGTACAACATTTGGCAGATGCCAAGTGGTAACTTGGTGGTACTGGGATTTAAGCCCTGATGTTCCAATTAGCAGTCCAACACCTTAACAACTGTGCTACCAGTTCCTCATATGGTGCCAAAATAGCCTTGGTTGACTCTTCTAAATTTGAAAAGGGAGTGACTCCACTCAAGCTTTTTTTTTACCATAACAAAGAGAATAGGTTCAGCAACCTTGTTAAGCATTTTTATATTATTACTTGTACAATGTACAGTCAAAGCTAGTTACCATATGTGATCAGAATAATCAGACTGAGCAGTATTCAGAGAATGTTGCCTAAACAATGTGCTTATTTTTATTATCAAAACAATGCAGGGACTATTAGTGCTTTTTAAATATATTTTTGGGGCATTTATGCCTTATGACAGATAGAAATGAAAAACAAGAGATAGAGGGGATGGGACTGGAATGCACTCGAGATGAAATTAAACCCAACTAGACCTTTACGCACTACACTAAATATAACCTGCTATAAAATCAAATATGTATTTTACAGTTATTATTTTGTTTACTAGTTTTAACATTCTTCAAATAGTTTAATGTAGATAAATATTTATATTGCATTCTAAGAATTGTTGTAAAAACCTAACAAGCCTGTGAATACAAAGATATTATATTGTCCAGATTCTAAACTCGTTTATTGGTTCATAGCCTCCATCTTGCATATAATTATGCACTTTTTTATATATAATCTTAAATTCTTAAATATTTTGTAGATGGAAAACATTTCTGATCAATTAAGATAAAGGATTCTATCTTTTTGTAAAAAAAAATTACATTTGCAAATTTAGACCTATAAATCAAATGTTGCTAGATTCATTGTAAGAAACATCTTACCTGAGATCCATTTTGTGCTGTAAAATGTCTGTAACTCTATTTGAATGTGAGTTAAAGTTTAACCCATAATGGCACCAGTCTTACAATAAAAGTAGTTGTCTTCCTTCAAACATCAATTTGTTTGATAAGATACAAAATGAAATGATTTATAAATTGTTTGCCATATGTGTATTTTGAGATTCTATTATTATTGTCTGAAAATGCTACTATTATATTGTCAGTTTTTGCTCTTTATTAACATCCAACCATTTTGGCTCCAAATCCTGTCAAAATTGTTAACAAGGGTTCTTTCTTTTCAGCACCTGCAGCAACTGCATTTTGGTGGTGAACGGTATCTACATAATTCTTTCAGTCAGCAGGCCACAGCATCAGGGAGGTCAGAAGCAGAGGGTGGTGGGCTCTCAAGCCTGAAGGCAGACATGGGTTATAGGCAGCTGCGTGTCTGTAAAGACAGTGGAGAAACAACATGGCAGGCAGCACCGTGGCTCTCAGATTACAGTACCTGTCTATAAAAACCACTCCTGCAGCAAGCATCTCTCTTGCTGTTGACCTCCACGGGGCTCAAAACCGTGTGAAAGATCGGGGGACTGCTTTACTTATTAGCTCACTTTTGATGTCTGCACCAAGTTAATAGCTCATTCACCAACAACAGACTGTACGGCTACAAGGTGGCATGTGAAGATTTGACATGTGATGCCTTAGCTTGAAGAGGTGCAATCAACCTAATCAATCAACCTAGTTAATGCATTTAATTGTTGCACTGTATTTAGGTTAGGTGAAAGAAATATCATAACTTGTAAGAACTGCACCTAATTACACTGACTTACTTTTTAGTACTAATTTTAGACAAACTATATGACATTTCAGGGCTGCTGAAGGACTTGCAGGAAGCAGAGTTAAGGTCCAGTCTTTTATGTAACTTCAGCAAAGGCTATTTTATTGCTATTACTTTACTGCGTGGTGGGGTGCACGCCTTTTTTTTACTGTGCAGAGAGAAGTTTTAACAGTTGGGGAATAAATATTAAGCGCCATATGAAAGATGCAGGTCCTTCTGAATGAGTCTCCTCTGATGTTGTTTACAAGAGACAGACCTTTTAAAGAGTCTCTTTCCTAACTGCAGGAAGTCAAAATGCCCTCAGCTTAATTATTGTCAGGGTGTATGATTTTTACAGTGCCTTGATCATAATATAATACAATGAACAATTTTATGTTGCCCTATATTTGAGGGTGGAAATATTAATTTAATCTTTCCCTCACCCTATTAATCCTGTGTTATAATTCAACCAACCATCTTAAATTCTATAATTTATGCATGGTTGTATGTAAGGGTGCATGCAAAAAAAAATGAATTCAGGTGTGGACCAACCAGGAACGGCTGCAAGTTTTTCTGTCATTCTTTATTTAACAAACTTTAATTAAAGTGCGAAAATATCTTTTCTCTTTATACCACTATTAAATGTCCTAAATTCTCTACATTTGGTCTTTACAAGAGCTCATGCCATGGATACATTTTGCACATTTATTTTGATAATGTGGTTGCATTTATAAGTTACAGTAATAGAAGTCATAAATGTGAACAAATATGTTGCTGAATATTAACAGTAGCTTGTTTTTTGTATATTATCCTAATATAATGCACTCATGGTATGTTATTTTTTAATGGCAAGTAAAGTCAGAAAAAGAAAAAAAGAAAAACATTGGTAGAAATGTGGGACTCTTAAAGTAAAATGCAACGGGTCTGCTAGATTTGTTAGAGAGCACGGCAATAGTACATGACCCAAAAAGAAGATGGCTCTATGTAAAAAAAAAGGCGGTTAGATTTATGACCTTTATTAGTCATAATTATGCGTGATTTTATACTTATATATCATACTAAATCTTATATTTCATACTGACGGTCCCAAAATGTTCAAAAATGGATGGAAGCAATTTCAGAAATGGCTTTTGGTTTCGGCCAGTAGGTGGCATAAATGACATCAATATGGAGCAATACATTTTTTACACGCTAGGCTTTAAAAGGTGCACATTTAAAACACGCAATCACTGACAGGCTTCCTAAAATTGAACTGTTTTTCATTTTAAAACAGTAACTTGTTTTTTTTTAACACGAAATATATGCTTTTGTTTGTACTTATAAATGGAAATGTAGGTATTAGATACAATTACCCTGTGGTGCAAAAGACAGGCTTACAATCACCATTTGTAGCAGCAGCTCAATCTGACCCTTCCTTTTTTAGTACACCCTGACATGGACCACCTGTATTATTATCATAAAAAATGACCTGAAAATGATGGCAGTTGGCATTATATATAGGATGTGCATGTTTTGTCAACGTATCTTATTTCCTTCCTTCATCTTTTATACCTGCTTTTTCCCAAATTCAGGGACACAGGGGTCTGCTGAAGCTTTTCCCAGCGCACATAGGGCATAGAGGCAGAGGGTTTACCCTGGACAGGTCGCCAGTCCTGGAGGAAACCCATGCAAGCACAGGGAGAACATGCAAACTAGTGCCAGTAATCAAACCCAGGACCTTCTTGTTGTGAGGCGACCATGCAAACCACTACGCCACCCTGCCGCCCCTTATCTTATTTCCCTTTTAAAAATAAAATGAGGCAATACTTTTTGTTTCACAGTTCAGATTACAGTTCAGATTATATATTAAATGCATCGAAAACAATAAAAAGTGCACAATTTAAACTGCTTGGTCAGCTATTAGCCTGACTACCATTACTAGCCATTACTACCTTCCTAGCTGGCTTTATGCTGCTACAATCTTCCAAGTACACAATAATTTTAAGATCTACTTCTAGAAAGGTCACAAAATCCCCAAATGTAGCATTTACCAAATTACTATATACACTCCCCGTTAACACTTTACCTGAGCGGAAGGGTGAGGACTAGCATGTACATCATCATTTTACACTATTGCTTATTTTGCTCAGCATTACAGGGCAGTAACACATTGTAACACGACCCTAGTGCCAGTTACTGTACATGCATTTCTAATAAAGTGGCTGTTAAATTTATTTTGAATTATGACTGCCAAAAAGTGTCTTAAAAACATATTTTGTGTCCTTTATGAATGACAATCTGTATTTACAAAAAAAAAGATTTTTAAAACCTGCGGACACTCACTATTGTTCCAGTTCTAGCCCTCTGTAGAGATTAACGAGTCTATGATAAATATGATGATTGAAAATCATATTTAACAGCTTCACCATATTTGGCTTTTTACTCGCAGGCAGTGTGTAACAGTTTTGTATAGACATAACTATAAAGCATATTTAACTCTGACTGCATAGAAAATATAATAGGAGGTGAATCAGCAGCCTTTAGGACCTTGTGCAGTGGAAACTCTGTTTATGTGGAGGCCAATAAAAGTATAGCATGTCTTATTGGCCAGGTAAATGTGCAAACTGAATGCTCTGTATTCAGAACCAGTAGCAAGCATAAGTTAATGTGCTACATACATAATCAAGCTCCCCTGCTGTTTTAATGCATGTGGTTGGCATTGCACTTCAAGCTTCACAACCACATCACAATTAATGCTTCTAACATTGACAGAATGTAGGATCACATTTTGCTATTTATAGAAATAACTTACAATATCATAAATCAAATTTGTTAGTTGTGCCAGCATTATCATCAACTTAAACAACAATTGTAAACAATACAATAGAGGATGCTGAAAAGTCATTTTACATTTGTAGCATTTCGTAGATTTAACTTGGTGGAACTCGAACTCAGATCTTCCAATTACCATTATGATCAGGCCTTCAGTACACAACCTAATTAATGTGCTTGAGGTTGAATGGTAGCAAATGAAGGGTGTTAAAGCAGCAGTAAATCCAAATTAAGGCAAATACTGAGCAATGTACTGGAGTGAACATTACACAATATGCAGGCCAGTTTTATATGACTTCCACAAAATAATTACTGTACTGAATTAGATAAAATAGAAAACTGTTGATGATTAATGATTGGCATTAAATATATTTCAAGTTGGGCATAAATATTTAATTTAAAGGGGCAGCATGATGACTTAGTGGTTAGCACTGTCGTCTAGCAGCAAGAATGCCTGGGTTTGATTTCCGGACAGGGGCCTTTCTGTGTGGAATTTGTACATTTTCTCTGTTCTTGTGTGTGTTTACTCCGGGTACTCCTGAAAAATAATCATGTTACGAGTGTGACGTCTCGATGAATGTATCTTGGTTGCTCTTATGCCGTTAAACAATAATACATAAAAATTTTATTTTTAAACTGGTGAAGTTTATTGAATGTTTAAATGTACCTACATACTGTATATAGATTTTATATTTATATATATATATTTATATATATAACCTATAGCATAGACATGCTGAAAATAAGAGTGAAGAATGGAAGGACTAATAGTGGCACAGCACAATGGAGTAAAAATAGATTGTTGTTCACAATAGATAGGCTTTATTGGTACAGTATAAAGAGGTCACTGCTCTGACTCACATTATTTAGGCAAAACTACTGTATATGGACCTGATTATCAGTAGCAATATGTTATCCTCACTTTTTCTAAAACCCTAAAAACTAGGTTTTGTTATTTAAGCTACAGTGGTGCTCTTCTTTGCCTTATAGATATCTAGCTATTTTTGCATTGTCACTGATTGCCATAACATATACTACCAGTTTCCTGCTTATGTTTGGAACCCCCCCTTGTATTTTGGCTATAATGCCAAATGTTTTTACTGCCTATTTGCCATTTCTTACAATAGAATAACTGTGTTATTGGACAAATACCTCTCAAATTGTCAAACTTAAGAACCATGTGATGCTGGAAAATAAACTGTTTATGTGCTGCAAAATAAAAGCTTTTATGTAATGACAAAAAAAACTGTCTGTGGTTTATTAGCATACTTTAAAGTCTATTTGGTTTTGTATATAGAGATACAATTACATTACTGTAATAGCAAGACAACATTTTTCAAATGAGTGCGTGGCTGATTTAGAACTTCACCCTCAGGGTCAGGGTTGCATTAGCAGCAGGATGTTGTAAATATCACACAGTGGTGTTATCCAGACAAAAGAGAAGCTTTCATTACATTTATTTCACCCACTTACTACCATTAAAACCAAGACTTACTATACTTAGTTGCAAAAGTCAAAATTCTTACAACGTACGTGAAAATATTGTCTCTTTTTTCTGTCAGTTCCTACCCATCAACTGTGTTATTGCAGATGTCACCTGTTGAGTTATTGTTTAAGTTGTAAATAAATAAATAAATAAATACTGTTTAGGACTGTAACTGTTTTTATACTGTAACAGGTAATCAACAATAGGACACGTGCGTGTTTCTGTGTCAAATTCTCTTCAGCTAACACTTTGCTCTTTCAAGTTGAAATGAAAGGGCGGCGCAGTGGCATAGTGGTAAGCACGGTCACAACAAAAAGGTCCTGGGTTCGAATCCCGGGTCTTTTTGTGCGGAGTTTGCATGTTCTCCGTGCTTGCATGCGTTTCCTCCGGGTACTCCGGTTTCCTCCCACAGTTCAAAAACATGTGTATTAGGTTGATTGGTGA
>JAOTQW010000018.1:8290710-8308565 GCA_026260075.1 Sisor rabdophorus
AATATCTTTGGGTATATATATATATATAAACGTGTTTTTTACAGGTGCAACAGAAACAGTGCCTAAGGACCGCCAGAAAATGCCAATTCGAGAAATCATTTATTCGCTATAGGTTTTTGTATTTATAATTACTGTTGTCTTATTTGTAGTTACAAAAACATTGTCCATAAAAGTAAGGTAAATACGTTCTTCAAGTTTTTAATTTCAGTCTTATTTATAATTGAGGAAATTTCTCTAATCCTAAATTAGAATGTATGCACATTATATACATACATACATACATACATACATACATGATTAATAATATTATTATACAGTTGAAGAAAATATACTTTTAAAAAAGGGTGATAGTGCAGTTATTATAATTTAGAATTCAAAATCAACTCATTTCAACTTTTGAGTTAAGTTAAGAAATAATTTGTGTTCTTTGTGCATTCTTACCATTTGCTTTTGAATGCTATTAAGACTTCCGTTACATGAGGTCAGGACGTGACTGATTCCTTACTTTAAAAGACCAAAGAGTGCAGTTACATTAGAGGTTGTAAACTAATGTGTTTAGGGCATCAATAAAAAGCCCGGAAAACACCATAAAAGGAACAAAAAGAGGTAAACGGAAAGGAAACAGGTCAATAGGGTTTGGTGTCAGTACAGCATTATGTGTTTCTTAAATTAGACTTTTTGTTGAAAAATACTCGTAAGACTGTGCAGTTTTAAATTGGAGGAAAATGTAAAAATAACTTTTGTACTTTTACTTTTACGTGCTTATCTTATTATTTAATAAAAATTGTGATGATAGCAAAAATATTTTATTAACATTTAAATCTGAATCTACTAATTTAATATTGCACAGTTATTTATTTATATATTTAAAAGAAACATTATTTTATCCAAATATGTACGCACATAAGGAACCACAGCTAAGAGTCAAATGCACCTTTATATTACACGAAACGTTACCGCCATGTATGTGCTTAGCTTGTTTTAAACTGTTGGAATCGTGTTATTGTGCAATTGAAATGTTATATGTTTTCTAAATATACCATACATCTCATTACATTTACTTATCATAAGTAGACAAAAAGCCTTAAAAATAGTCACTGAGTGACCCATCACTTCGTATCCTCCATTTTTAATAAAATAGACATACTCAACCTTTCTTGTGTAAAAGGGGACAAAGAAATTCGTTTCAATAAAACTGTGATTAAAATATCTAATTACTGCCAACTTTGAAATTTGAAATGAATATATACTTTTATAATCTATTTTCCTAGCATTTGTGAAAGAAAAGATGGCGACTGCATCTGAGGTACTGGGAAGAAATGCAATAAATTCCTTGTTGTTTTATGAAAATTTACAACTTTGTGATAGAACTTTATGAGTGCCTGGATCCTGGGATTGGCCAAGGATGGTCATGTGGATGGGTAACCGTGAACGTGAACTTTTTATGATTTCCCAAGTGGTTATATTGCAGCATTCTTTTGGCCGCTGCGCCTTATGAAGCTTCGCCATGTTATTTAACTGTCCTCTTTCTTTCTTTACAAAAAGCTTAAAAATCACAGATATACATATAGTTTTCGCTAGCTGTCCTGTCTCCTGGTAACAGAACGGAGAGACCAGCCTCTTTTACGCCTGCTATGCTAATGACTATGCCGACTATGACTGGGATTTTCTATACAATGAAGAAGCTTACTGAGATCTGGACACCCAAAAGCCTCTCATGTATTTTTTCATACGTGGACACGAATACCGTCAAAAACGGACTGCAGCAACGGCGGTACTGGCAGTTTTGCAATTATGGTGGATGCGGGCAGGGCATCAGGGCTTTCATAAGCTATTATCGGCCAAGGATTCTCCCTATAGTATTAGCGCATTCTGACGACTTATCAGCAGAGGTAAGGTCTGGGGTCAAAATTATACTTTTTTTTGGAGGTAATATTAAGATTTTGTTTATGCAAATTAAGCGTTTAAGAAATGTTAAAATATGCGTAGTGGTGTGCATTGTTTGACTGTTAGCATCATTTTGAAGTTACTTTTTTTAATAACTGGAAATGCCAGGAACGCATGCTTTTAAAGCTATTTCAGTCATGGTTTGGGTAATATTCAAGAGTTTACATTAAAGGCTTAATGCAAACACGAGAAGCGCTTTATTTTCGTGGATGCAGTCACTCTGATGTAGAAAGAAGAGTCCGTGATGTGATTTGTATGATAGACCGGTTTAGATGCCAATCAGATCTATCCGGGGCAACTTACTAAGTGGAAAGCTTTTAATCAGGGGGTACGATGTAGTGCCGCACTGAAGTTAAGAACAGAATATATGTAAACATACCACGTGTCTTACCGCAGTCCTTCACAGCACACATTGTTTTGTGCAAGATTATAATTTACAAGTAATTGATCAGTATTTCTATAACCTAAAGCCTAAACTCTTGATCACGATTGATATTTTCAACGAAGCCATCGGTGCTTTAGAAATTGCACATTTATGTTTTACTCGCTGTATGACGTAGAACATTTCGTTTAGTTTTGTGAAGAATATAAGGAGGTCGACCCTATGGCTGTTCGACTGGTGGCAAGATCAAGAACCATTTAAAACAATCTTCTTTGCTGATTCTGTTTTTGACAATCTGGTGCCATCTAGCGTTGTGTTTCGTGTAATGACATTGTGATGTTCACGTCACACGAATTAATTGTGTTTGAGTTTGTGCGTGCTTGTGCGCGTGCGCGCGCTCCCTGGGCCGTGCCCTGTGTAAAAAAGTGAGCGAATGCATGCATTTGTCGCACTGTGTATGTATTTACTTGTGAGCTTACATTTTAGCAGGTTTTTTTAGCAATGTGGTGATTTTTCTGATCCTTTCTACTTTGATAATCTACTAATTTCAATTTTTTAAAAAATATATTGAAGTTAATTTTAAACATGAACCTTTTTGTTCCTTTGTTTTACGTTAATGCCATATAAATAGCTAAGCCTTAGAATAAAAGCAATAAATCAAACAGAGAGATACGTAACCGAAAACGCTGGAAGGGGTTCACAGCCCGATGGCAGTGAAACGTAAAAGAATGCGGAGGCTGTAAATTCTCGAGTCTGTTGTTGCTGTTCTTTGAAGTGTCTGCATTCGCCACTTGCTCAGGAAAGCCAAACCTTAGAGTTAAATATTCCCACTGTCCTGTCTTATGAAACTCTTCTACAATTGACCCAAAGCAGCCGAAATACGGACTGAAATTTAGTACCGACTGAAAAACACACACAGACACACACACACACACAGACACACACACACACGCGAAGCAACGTCGAGTGGAAAATGGGAGGTGGCATACAGTGTGCACAGTCCTACAGAGTCCTACAGCCAAAGCAGCATTGTAGATATTGTACATATATCAGTTGATCATATAGGATGGCAAATATTGTCAAACATTTCACCATCTCCGAAGCCCACATTTTTTTGTCTTGGTCATCATAACCATTGGCAATATTTGTGTGTATAGTTTCTTGATAATTTAATCGTGGTCAATAATCGACGATATTTGATAATAGTACTGGTGCATACAGATGTTTGTACATTCAACTAATTAATCGTGGTCAGTGCATAATAATTCAATGTCAAATTGAACATTGTCGAATAATTGAATTTTTAAGCTTCTGTTTAAGAAAGTTTTAACTACATGAAATAATACACCTTAACTTGTCTGAGGTAAGATTAAATATAAGAATTCATTTTACTATAGACAAATAGTAGACAAAGAAGTCAATGTTAAATTGTAGCGATAAGCGAATTTAAATGTTCAAAAATTATTTAAACTTAATATATTTTCTATTTGGTTGAGTGACATTAGAATATCCGTGAATGCAAAATAAAATATTCAATAACATTTTGAATACGCACAATGTTGTTTTGTTTAATTAACTTTTTTCAACCTTTATGGTCGCATCAATATGATAAAAAAAACAAAACACTTCACATTTTTGGTTTGTTTTCTCTTTAATGGTCTTCACAACACACAAGAACAATACAATTTCAAATCATACAACGAGTAAACCTATTTTGCATATTATTAAATGACGTAACTTTAAAGTTTATAAATAAAACGTATTGGATCTATTTGTTTAAATACGGTTTCACTTTTATTAATGGAATCAAATGCAAAATGTTGTATTGTATTTAACAGTGTGAGTTTAAAAATATTATAAAACATATTATAAAATATAAAAATTAATGAAAAAACAAAACAATGGAGAAAAATGACTGCTAGAGTGCGATATATATACCCTTTAAACTGTTTTCAAGAAAATGCTACGCAAACACAAAACTTTAGGAGAACTTAAGCTGTTACTTCAACCTTGACAACGTCGTATGTTTTGCGTGACTTCTTTCCCTTTGCATTCATCTTCGCTAACTGCTGTCTTGTGTGTTATGTTCTGTATTATGTTGTTGGCAGATTCTTTTGCATCCAAGTCCGCATAAATTATCTGTCGGCAAAAAGGAAAACATAAAAATTTCTTCAAAATAAAACAAAAACTTTTGCGTTGCCAATCGTTTTGATAAAAATATCAATTTACAATCGCCTCTAGCGGCTACGTACAAATAAAAAAAACTGATTTAAAAAAAGGTACTGTTCCCTCTTGATTTCCCACGCAAGTGGAAACACAATAGATGCTTTCCGCTTACCCAAAACCAAGTAAAGCAAAAGGAAGCACAGCATCCTCACCGAGCTGAAGGGAAATTGAAATGAAAGTAAAACTCACACACAGCCCCCAGCCCCTTTTAAAAATATCCACTTTTTGGGTCCCAAATGGTTCAGTGGTTGTATAACGACAGGACTCCAGCCACTATTACTGTACTCTTGGCTAATGACAAAGCCACGCGTACTCAAGGAGTGTGAACAGCAGAAATAATCGCCGAAATAGTGCTGATATAGTATGTTTTTAGTCTACAGGTCCTAAATTTTGATTAAATATTAACTCGTGTATAATTAAAAGTCAACATATGTTACATTCATAAATAACTTAGACTATTAGAAGAGAAAAGATTTCAAATGTAGATCTTTGTTGCATATACTCCGGTTTGCAGGTATAAAATGCATATCCATTATGTAATCCTTGATTATATATAACTTTTTTAACTCTTATGATTTGCAAAATAATTTGAAAAATGAATATTTTATGCTCATGTTTTTGTTCTCTAAGTATACAGTAAAATGTATTTCTTTTAATAAAAAATGCAAAACCATATAAAAGTTCATTTGAAAATGAAGTTAAATTGAAATATTAAGTTGTGAAATCTCAGAACTAAGCAAATGATCATTTATTCGAAGTCCACGGTCTGGGTTTAATTCTTGCCACGCCTTTATCTCTTGTAAATATGTCAGCACATCTACCTTGGTTTTAAGTTAGCGCTAAAAATGTTATTCGTTTTAAGCAATGTCACTGAAAGGAAAAGAACTGAAAAAGGATTAAAAAAATGCTGCCCCCACTCCCCCTTTTAAAAGCTGATAATTTGCAGGCACGGTCGCCTGCGATTGGTCAGTGGATGGTCAGATGGTATGGTATTTCTCTGTCCCGCACTGGCACATAGCCACCCAACAACCCCCCCTCGTCTAAAACCCAATCTCGGATAAACTACTAATAGCTAAACCGCTTGGACTATAAAACACAACAAATCATAAACCAAGGAAAAGAACCGTTCCCTTCCAATGAGTTCCTATTTTGTAAACTCTACTTTCCCGGTGACTCTGCCCGGAGGACAAGAGTCATTCCTGGGACAGATACCCTTATACTCTTCTGGATACACAGACCCTTTACGACACTATCCCGGTGCTGCCTATGGAGCTAGCAGTGTCCCAGAGAAGGCATACCACTCTTCTTTTTACCAGCAGACAAACGGTGCCTACGGCAGGGCGACCACCATCGGTTCCTGCGATTACGCGGCGGCAAGTTTTTGCAGGGAAAAAGACAACGCCTGTGCACTCTCAAGCATAGAAGAGCATTCTCTTGTCCACAGTCAGGATCACCGAAAAACAGATTGCACAGATTTGTCTGGGAAAAGTATCTACACCGAGTGCGACGATCAGAAGCCGACAGTGCCGGTGTACCCGTGGATGCAAAGAATGAACTCGTGCAGTGGTACGTTCGTGTTGTCGAGTTTTCCTACATTTGTCGTTATTTGCCTTCGCTTTTATAGACTACAGACTACATAGGCTACTTGCATATCCGGAAGCGCATACAGTGTAAATACAGGCTACTCAATTTACCATATATCCGGGTTTACAGTGTAACACTGAAACCGAACAGAAGACATAACACCTGCAGTCTAAGAAATAAGTTACATCTTTTGCATGCTACCAATATTACTTAATATCATAGTTTAGACTTTAGACTTTAATGTATTTTGCTGCTTGATTTGCGCTAAAACAACAAGGGAGTGGCTTTATCAGCCTCTTGTTTTCCTCGAAATGATTTGCATTGCCTATTTCGTTTCTCTACCCTTAAAAACATAGATTAATAATAAAGAAAGATACTATTGGTCACCATTTTTATAGATGCGCCTCTAATGTAAGAAAACAATACGGTAATTAATGTTACAACAGTATCCCTCCGGTGGTGGAATTGATTAATATGGGATACTGATTTTAAATGCAAACGCACATGAAAAGCAACGATTTGATGTCTGACTTGAATTGTGCAATTTAATGTTATTTTTTTAAAGTTGAAAATGTCAGTGTTTAAGCTTTAAGTCAGTTTTATCCTCGAGGTGACAGTAGATACGATTGCAAACCCGTAATAAATGCCTCAAAGCATACAATTTGCAAGTCACGTCGCTGTCCCCAATCTGTGTTCCATGTACACATCTGTCATTATAATCACTATAATATGCACGCTTTTGTCGGTAATGTGCAACTATGACCCCCTTCCTCTTTCTATTTTATGGACAGGGACCTTCAGTAACCCCGGTCGAAGGGGTCGTCAGACATACACCCGTTTCCAAACGCTGGAGTTGGAAAAAGAATTTCATTTTAACAGGTATCTTACCCGCAGACGCCGTATTGAGATTGCGCACGCTTTATGCCTAACGGAGCGCCAAATAAAGATATGGTTCCAAAACCGACGGATGAAGTGGAAAAAGGAAAACAAATTAATCAACTCATCACAATCCAGCGGCGAGGATAAGGACGAGAAGAGGACAGAATGAAATTATGAGATTGATCAGCAGACATCTCAATAACTCATCAGAAGGAAAACTCTTCATGTACATACATTTGCTTCGGTGAAGTTGCATTGGTAAATTCGTTGTAGCATTTCACTTACACTTTTCAAGTGTTATTTTTTCACCTCTTGCATTACGTCTCTAACTAATGCTTTTATTATGTACAAAACATGACAATTTGTTTTTACCTCTAAAAATGTTTAACACTTATAGTTTTAATGTTAAGTTCGTACGCATTCTTGAACTGTAAAATTCAAATAAAATCCCACTGTACGATACGACGCATTTTAGAAAGGGTAATGACATGTGTGAGAAGTTTACGGATTTTAGGAAAAAGATTTTATTATTTTCCCCCCAACCATCAAGGCGGGTTTAAGTTTGTAGTCTGTTGATAATGTATATGTATTTCAATTGTTGTAATATTTATCAGAAGGAACAATTAAATAAACCAAAAAAACACCTGTCATACCTTGTTTTTTTTTGCAGTAAAACAATACTTTCCAACAATTATGATAATAAATGAGCGAATAAGCCGGTGACATTTGGATTGGTGGCTCTGATAATCACAAAGGTGTCTAAAAACGTTCAATTCCACGCTGTTTGAAATGAAAATATGGCAATATTGGTAACCTGCTTTAGCAATGACAATAAAACAAGTTAAATATCAAACTAATCACCCAGTTTCCCTTTTAGACACTGAAAGTCATGCCGCCCCACCGTTCAGCGGCAAAATACACCACACAAAGTAAAAGGAAAGGGTTCAGTGATTTTTAAATGATGGCCAAAGGAGAAAGCTGACCTGTCCGTGCCGTTCACTTATTTAGTGAGGGTCAAACGTTTAGGAGACTGACCTCATCATTTGCCCAAATGTTTCAGATTTTTTTAAAGCTAATTATGTCCAAGCAATCTTTAAACAGAAGACAATATATATAATATATTGTATATAATGTATATATATAATATCATAAATATATGTTTGCATCTTACTAAGTAAATGTAATCTAGATTTTTCCCCCGCTGCTGACCAGTTTAAATGTATGCACATCGTTTGCTCACGATGCTACACACAGAACTTGAGCCTTTATCAACAACCATATATCAGCTCAGGCCATATATCAAAAGCTTAAATTCCTTACTGAGAACGTATTTAAGAACGTATTATTGAGGACGAAAAAGAATTTAAGCATATTTGTATACCACAGCTATTACTACTACTAGTATTATTATCAATAATACTAGTAGTAGTATTATTATCAATAATAACAATAATACTAATAAGAATAGCAATAATAAACATACAAAAAGAAAGTTAACATTACCATTCAAATAATTATAAATAATAATAATAATAATTGGTATTATTGTTATCGTTATTATTAGACGTAATAGTAGACAATACTAAGGATCATCATCATCTTGTTGATGTTTGTTATGAAAATGTATTATTGGTTATATTGTTATGTTTACATTATTGGTTTTATATTTAGTATTACATAAATACTTATAATCATAAAAACATTATTACGGTTCATTATTATGCATTATATATTAGTCGACATTCTAAAATGGGTTTTCTCCGCTTAAGAAAGTAAAAAAATAACAGAAAGCGTATAGCCCAGAAAATGTGCATTGTGTTGGAAATTACATCTCCAGTAGATGACGCTGTCTGCTCACATGCAGCATATACTTGCAATGGGAGGCACACGAATGCTCGAGGCTACAACTCCCCGTCTCGTCATCATTTGTAACCATAGAGCATGAATTACCTCTTGAAGTCATCAGTGAGAATTTACGACTGGTCAACAAAAGCACGTGATTCCCAAACGCACCCCCACCCCCATATTTGGCCGCATACATAGCAAAAACGAAGTACAGTGCATTGCTATAATTCATTAATACATCATAAATCGTGAAGCACAGCGTTATAACGACCAAGATCTACAAATCAAGATCGCTAAAACAACCTAAATGAGCTCTTACTTTGTAAACTCGTTCTCAGGGCGCTACCCAAATGGCCCTGACTATCAGTTACTAAATTATGGAACTAGCAGCAACGCTATGAACGCCTCGTACAGGGACTCCGGCACCATGCATTCAGGCTCTTACGGCTACAACTACAATGGAATGGACCTAACCGTCAACCGTTCAGCCAGCTCTGGCCACTTTGGTACGGTTGGGGACAATTCCCGAGGTTTCCCGTCTCCAGCCCCGGAGACTCGATTCCGACAGCCATCAAGCTGTTCGCTCGCATCCCCGGAGCCGCTGTCTTGCTCCAACAGCGAGAGCCTAGGACCCAAAGGCTCTTCACCCCCTTCCGACCAAAGCTCTTCCACTGCAAGTACTAACCTCACCAACAGTACGCATTTTACAGAAGTCGACGAAGCCAGTGCTTCGTCTGAAACCGAAGAAGCTTCCCACAGAGCGGTCAACCAAGCTCCGCGGCAGAAGCAAGAGACCACGGCAACCTCCACCGGCTCAGCAACTACCGATGGCCAAGCTCCACAGATATTCCCTTGGATGCGAAAGCTACACATTAGCCATGGTACTTGAATATATTTATGCTTCTTTAATGTTTGCTAGTAAGTATTGTCTAATTTGTGCGTAGACGTTTTTGCTTTTTAACAGTGGGGGCGGAATTAGTCTTTACTTATATTCGCCAAAGTGTCATAAATCTTTCAAATGGGGAACCTCGCAAGCTGTAGCAGAGAAAGGGAGAGAGGTGGATAAGAGGACAGCAAGCCATAAATGCCTAGAAGTTGTTCTTTTGAAAAGTTCTGTGTTATAGTGCGAGGGAATGTGACTACTTGAAAAAAAATACCCCCAGAAAGTTACAGTACAGTTGGGAAACGACTGGTGGATATTTACGCGTTGTTACAAGTCGAAGACACACTTTTTTACTAAATACAGAACTCTGTAAAACATCAAGAAAAAAGGGGTTGTTTACGCACATACGTGCACTGTACCATTTGGCGACTGCAGTCTGCTAATTCAGTCATAAATCATGAGTCCGTCGAGAGAATTTGCATGCAAATTTCCAAATTGCAAAACACTTTTGGCGTTCTATTGTTCTTATTCTGTATTTCCCTATACTCGTTAATGTTTTTTTTAATCTTGCCATGCAGATATGACTGGACCTGATGGAAAAAGGGCCCGAACTGCATATACCCGTTATCAGACGCTAGAGCTGGAAAAAGAGTTCCATTTTAATAGGTATCTCACCCGGAGGAGAAGGATAGAGATAGCTCATGCTCTATGTCTTTCAGAACGTCAAATTAAGATCTGGTTCCAAAACCGACGGATGAAATGGAAAAAGGACAATAAATTGAAGAGCATGAGTTTGGCTACTGCAGGTAGCGCTTTTCAGCCATAGTGCTAACGCAGATCATGCTGTAAGTGCTGCAATGATACCGCGAGGGGAAATAGATGGGGAAAACTCTTACTGAGTACTGTAAAAGCGGCACCTTTCGGCATGTTTTAGTTGTATTTAAGTCAAACAAAAATTTTACTGTGGTACTGCAAAAGTAGAAAAAACAATTAGTGTTCACATGCTGTTCTTTCAATAATTTGATTATTATTTCCAGAGAGAAAACGAACAAAAAATATTGCCGCTCGTTGTTCTTGCTATAAATATTGTTTGTCAAGTGCTATGTATAATGCTTTAAGAGTTAGCATGTTAACTAAATGTTATAACTTATTTACTACCCTATAACTTGTATACCTTTAAGTTTACAGCTATACTTCTGTCCAAATATGAAGTGATGCTCTAGTTATACATAGCACTATTAGTGGCTGCATTCACTTTATCAGAAGTAAGGCTTCTGTGTTCCATCGTCATAAATGTTTAAAGTCATTGTCTAGATACACTCATTAGACTTTCATCATGTGATCAAATTCTTTAATTATTTTTGAAAAAAAAAAGGAAATTGTAAATAGTCCTAGAGTCCTGTATCCGTTTTACGTGTGTATAGTTATATTCAAATTATGTAACTGTATATTCCTGAATCATTTTTATGTTCCTTAAATTATGTACATATTGAACACTTTTATTGTGACCATTTGGCTATTTCTAGGCAGAGTGAATGGCAAATTGTGTTTAAAAAAGCCTTGCCAAACTACCTGCACTCATTTTGCCAATTAGCTTTTTGTATTTGTTTGTAGCTTAACTTGGAGTAAAAAAAATAAAGTTGTCATATTCAGACCCGCCATATCCAGAGAAACCTTTACAATGTCTCTCATTTATCAATATCTGAATCTTGAAGTTTCTGCTGCTAAAAACTGTGCCGGTATACTTGAATTATTATTTTAAAAAATGATTACTACAAAAATTTAAGTCAATACTGACGTAAAAAGCAACAGGGTGGCCTGTTGTAGCTAATGTTGTAGCTAAAAAAAGCATTTAACGCTTAACAAGACAAACAATGCAATCTGTGTTATAGATTTTCTTTAATATCATATATGTAATGGCACGCGTATAAGTTAAAAATAGATATTTTTAATTTGTGACATGCAACCCACTTTTACGCAATTCTCTGCATCTCGTTAAACAAGTACTGAACTTGTAAACTTACCATAGCCAAATCGTTTTTCTACGTCTAAAAAGTCTTTCGAGAGCTGGGGAGATTTTCCTAAAAGTGGACCAGCTGCCCCATATCGCCTGCGCGGCTGCCTTTTGAGATTCACTTTTTGCCAATGACCAAACTATACCAAAAGTAGCTATGACATTAACATGTCAAATGGATGAGCGTTTTATCTTGAAGTTAGATCGTAAAATTCGCACAGGCCACAGACAGATACCCCTTACTGGCTCTTAAAAGTCACGTGGTGTCCATAAAGTTAGTTTTATGGTTTTGGGGAGTTGACAATGTACTATATATTTCACATTCTAGAAAGCAAGTGACGGTTTAACTACTACGAAAGGATTCTAAAGGGTCAGTAGTGGGAAAAATAACGTATGCCACTGCTCTGACCGTGTCTGGTCCACATACTCTCTCGCCAGTTCTACCGGTTTGGAGGCGGATTTTAGGATAGTGGACTAGTGGTGCAAACTTCAAGTAAGTCATTTTAACCCTAGATTGGGAGATGATTTGGAAAATGGGCAAAGCAGATGGAAATTAGTCAAGTAGATTTGTCTCCTGTAATTAAGAAGTTAAACAGCGTATTTAAAATTTATATCGATGTAACGGTTCTTGTGTAGTCTTTATTACAAGTGTAAACATGTTAGATTGTTGTACAAGTAGATTCAATCTAGCAAAAGTGGGCCATATTCAGTAGGTTTTCTGCTGCTGTCTTCTGAGACTTTCGACATATGCCGTGCATTACGGAAATGAAATATTATCAACGCCGGAAATTTTGACCGGGAATGTTGGATATGCTATGAATTCAAATGTTTCATTTGGGCGATATCACAGATTTTATTGTAAACATAGGTAAAATACATTGGCTTATTTTTTGTACCTAGTCCAGCCAGTATGTCGTTTCTCTTGGTGTGTTTGCTAATTAAATGTAATTTATCAACTTAAATAGAATGACTGTGTTCAAAAAGCTACATGCTCTTTTTTTCCCTACTCTTCCTCTCTCCCTCTCTCTCTCTCGCTCTCTCTTTGACATACACGACGCACGAACGTACGCACGCACTCACGCACGCACGCACGCACGCAAACACAAAAAGCACAAAAGGCTACGCACGCGCGTGCACTCAGGCAACATTATAATATACCTCCCTAATTCTATAAGTAAATCTTTGTTTTATTTCCATGTATTTTTCTAAAAAGAAAGGAAGAAATATGTGAATCACACTAAACCTCCCTGACAAAATTAGTGCAGTACAGACCAGGTATATATTTAAAATTAGGTATATATTTAAAATCAGGTATATATTTAAAATTAGGTATATATTTAAAATTAGCTACCTGCGATTCTCCTTTCCTCAATTTCAATCTTTCCAAACGCGTAATTTAGAAAGAAAATTAAGCATTTTTGTTTCAAAATCATTGACGATACCACAGACTAGAACTACCTGTAAAAAACTATCTATAAATCCAAAGACTTGTTATAACAAACTAGTATATATTCTAGTAATATGTAATTAGATAATAAAATAATATTGTTATAAAATTAAAATATTAAACAAAACATGTGGACGAATATATTTTATATTTCAAGTATATTAAACATCTGCACCTTAATATAAAATATGTAATATACATTTTAAATATAATATATAATTAGTATTATATGTTTTATGTTCATAATTCATCATTGAGTAATCAGGGTATATTGATCTTCGAACAAACAAAACAAATTTTTCCTGGTATTTTAAATATTTTGCCACAGCCTATTCTCACCCAAAATATTTTAAGTTGACGGTGCTGACAGTACCAGTCAAGACTTTTAAACATTTTAATTGCAATTTTAAATTCATTATGCGTTTTGAATATGGATAGAGACAATCCAGAAACATTTTTCATCCATAATTTATGAGGAGGGGATCATTCAAAGGTCACTAGACTAGAAGTACTGAGAGGGTGCAGGCGTAAAACAATGCACCTTGTTCTACAACGCTTCTATTACATACATTACACCATGTTTACACTAGAGTAAAGGTGAATACAGTCCTGTTTTTTTTGTTTACCTATGTTTTGACTCTTCATTTACTATATTTTGTGTGTAGTGAGAAAAACGCTTTAAATTGCACAAAAAATACAAAATCAAATATCGTACAAACCATTTTTACGTAATTTGCGTGTTTAAAAACTATACTTTTACTTTAAAAAAACTCATTAGGTTTGGTAGTGTGATTTTCAATGTGATATTTAATATAAAAGATATCTGGTCTTTATGGTCCAACGTTTTCTACATTACATAAAGGAATAAATGGATGAATGAATTATCGAATGAATAATTTTAGTCTTAAAATGAAAATATATCCCTGTAGAGTAATATGTTTGGATATACTTGTAAAAAATTATTTTTCCAAATAGTTTTTCTATTTCTGTTTCTTTCGGCGCTAGAAAAACTGTGCAACGCTTTAAAGTCGCCACCAGAGCCCGCTTTAGACCAACTTCACAAAAGTAGAACGCGCTGTCTTTTTCAGTTGATTTAACAAGTCGTCGATTTCGAATATCAATTTAAACCACGATTCGCCTTTACAGCATTTTAACAAATGAGCAATTTAACAAATAACAAAAAAATTAATATCAGCAGATCATCCGTGTTTGTTAAAAATGGAATATATAATATGTTTTCAATTTCTGACTGTTCATGTTAAACACCAGCAGCAGCAGGAAAACAAAAAAAACAAAAAAATATTTATTAAAAAATCTTTAAAAGCATGTTTTTATGATCATATACTTTAAATAAGTCGGAGTTAAATGCAGTGTTTTAGTCTGCCACGAGAGATGAGCTGGGTCATAAAGTTGAGAGGTCAAAAGTTTATGTGGTGTGAGATTCAACTGTTGGTTGTCGACTGTGCGCCAGACCAATTGCTAGATGTCAATGGCAAGTCAGAGAGAGGGAGGAAAAGGAGGAAAGGGAATGGGGTACTGCCAAACAGTGAGGGGTTAAAGCTTTGTTTCGTGTGCAAAAACAGGAAAAATGATAAGATGAGCGTCCATTGGTTCATGGATTCACATGAGAAATTTTGTTTTCGAAAAAATATGTTCGTTTGTTATGTTCGTTTATAAGAATAATAATAAGAATAATAAAAAAAAGGAAATCAAAAACCTCCAAAAGACCACCCTCCTTTTTTTTCACATCTCAGGGGGCCCGTCTATGAAATGAACATAGATTCGATGCGCATCCCAAAGTACACAAATTGGACCCGGTTGCCTGGAGAGTAAGCACACTATCACTAGCATACCAGTGAAGCTATGCAGCTAAAAATAAATAATAATAATAATAATAATAAATATTATGAAAATAGGGTAATAGTATATTAGAATGTCTAAAACTTTACAAGCTATAACATTAATCATTCTATAATAAACTATTTTAAATAGTTAGTCTTATATAGTTATTTTAAAAAATCAATTTCATAGAAAAATTAGATTATTTATTCTTGATTAGATTACATTTAGAAAACCTAATTCTGTCTAAATGTATTAGAAATAAAAGACTGTTAAAAAAAATAAATAATAAATAATTTTTTTTTTTTTTAGGCGGAGAAATATTCTGAAGTAGTATAGTAAAATATATAACAGTTACACATAGTTATACGTAACATGTTCGTATAAAATCGCACCCTTGTGTCATTGAAATAGTTTGGGTTAAATAGAGATGTAAGTATTAAAGAAGGTTTTTTAATGCTTAGTAAATAAATGCGTTTTTTTATTTAAATAAAATGTTAAAAAACCATTGTTTCATTTTTCAGTGCATATTGCCGTTACTGATATAAAATTTTATACAAATATAGTCCTGTGTATGCATGTATGTATGTATATTAATCAATTTAGAAAAAATAAAACTGTGCATAGGTGGTGAATAATTGTATTATAATACGCTTCTTTTTCGAGTTCACGCAGAGTTCATCGAATTAATTTCCATTCTACCATAGCATTTGCCGTTGCCTGGCAGAGATGAGGAGCGCATTGTGATTTCTTTTAATTAATGCCTTTTTTTCAACACAATTCGTGATCATTTTTGACGTTCTCGTGGCTTTGCTTTTTTTAAGATCAAATGTGTGACGTTTACAGAACGAGAAGAACAACGGTAAAATCCACATTCTAGCTGCACATCGTTTATCGTTGTGGCTTTATAATGGCTTTATAACATTTCTTATTTCATTAAAGTAAAGTTAATTCACAATCCAGACTGATTTGTTTTTAAATTTCCTTTTTAGATAGTTAAAAATGCTCTGTGGCTGAACTTATTTGTGGGATTCGAAAGGCATTTAAAATGACACCCCCACCATCCACCCCAAGTCATTTTTCTTCAAAGTAGTGACCTGGGCACAATTCAATATGAGCACGCAAACTGTGCATGCATTACTATAGGACTTGCGAGTGGGAGAGACCCAGAGAAGGGGTGAACCGCAGGTCAGCGCGTCTAACAAATATTAAAATGTACTGGGACTTGTGACACGCCTCGCTGTTTAACAAAGACTGCCAAAGTGCGAGATTAATACGAAAACCTGAGAGTCCACAACAAAATGCCTTAAAGCGTCCAATGATATTGTAGTCTAATGCTCACGACGGAGCACATCCAACATGCATTTTATTTTTAGCACTTTAGCACAAGAGGGAGCCGGCTGTATTGTGCGGGGAAAACCCCTTCTCCACTCCAGGAAAGGTTAAAGAGACACCGGGAAGCGGACTACAGTGTTTTGCGTGTGAAATTAATAGATCGTCGTTTATATATGTATATTTTTCGTTACAAAGGTCTTGTGTTGTTTATAATTTTCGTGATCGGATCGCGGAAACGAGTGGGAGTTGCATGAAAGTATCACGGCGAGGTCACGGGCTAAACCTGTGGCGTTAGAAAAAAATCGGAAAGAAGGGCGGGGGTGGCGGTGGGGCTCACGGTACCGTCGTGACAGAAAGAAAGGATCCGGGATAACGACGGGGTCCTATACCCGTGCGGCTTTTGGAGGACTGTTTTCTGGAAAGTGAGCTCGAAGAAGCTAGAAACAACGGGCGAATGAAAAAAAGTAAGTAAAGATATTGCGCTTCATTTAAATGTCGTCGCACTCTCGTCTGCAGGTGTTTTGCCTGAGTGGACCACGTGCTTTAGTGCAGTGTGGCGAGCGTGCCCCCCCCCTTCTATAACGGAGTTATGACTTTGATTTTAAGTTCTAAAGTCGGTTGGTTGTGCGTGTGGGTTTTATGCAGTCTGTAGTTTTACCTTGGCTGAAGTCACTGATTCTGAGTTTCAAACGCCCGTGGGTGTACGCATTAACTATATAATGGGGCAGATGGCTCAAACTCTCAATGCCTTTCAAAGAGAGATAGAAATGGGGTGAAGGCGAGGTCGCGGACGTCGGAAGGTGAAAGGGTTGAAATGGACAGAAACGACAGAACTTTCTCCATTTTTGCTTATATGAGTATGTTAAAGTAAATTACATATTATTATGGTGAAACACTTGATTCTGTACACCAATATCTGCATTAAGACAAAAACATCATATCAGTCTACCTTTGCCAGTTTTATAGGTCAATAAATTAAAACGAAATAAGACATACTAAAAATGAAATTAAAGAAAAAAGTTAACCGAAAAAAAGAGAGATGCTTTTCTAAAGGACATTTATTTAAGCGCCAAAAAATGCTGAAAATGTAGATTTATGGGTTTACGTACAACTGCAAAAATTAAATACTTATACATTTCTGTTTTAATATATTTACATTTTTTCGATTTGTATTTAAATTAACGTAAGAAAAGGTATAAGAATCTTTACAAATCACTTTGCTACACCAACTTTAGATTATACCAGCTTGAAAAGTCCTAACATAGTATGCAGTGCACCCTTTCCTTTAAAAAAGAAGAGAACATAATGGCTATAATAATTATAAATATATCGATATGAATGTTATAAAAAACGAAATTAGAATTCTTAAATGTGTACATATATTTATGTATATATATACATAGTTCAAGAGAAAGCGGCATTGTATGTATACACACATCTTTGAACTATATAACTATATAACTATATATATAAC
>JAOTQW010000018.1:8325489-8338392 GCA_026260075.1 Sisor rabdophorus
AGAGAGAGAGAGAGAGAGAGAGAGAGAATGAGGGAGAGAGAACGAGAGAGAGAAAGGGAGAGAGAGAACGAGAGTAAAAGAGAAAGAGAGAAAGAAAGAGGATGCCAATAAAGTTGGACGTTTAAATGTAAATGTTAAATGTTAGTGTGCTGTATCCAAAATATGGGGATTAAGCAAGGCGTTGGTTTTATTGAAAATCTGTGTCTGAGACCTTAGCTCTCAAAAGCCCGGGCATCCACTTAATATGCATTTTGATAAATTATGCATAGCCCTTTGTTGCAATGCCTGCAGAAACGAAACGAAGCAAGCCCCTCAGTTGAACCGTTCGTTTTTTCGATATCCTTTGCAATAATCGAAACCTTCTGGAGGCTTTCATTTTGTAGATTTAAGTTTGGTTCTGTTTCGAGTAAAATATTGTTGATGTCTTGCTTCTTTCCTGGCCAATTCCCCCTCTAAAAATTGGCTCATCAGCTCTTCTGGCTGGAAGCTGCCTCCTCCCTTTGTTCTGAGCGCAGCAGCGTTCGTGCTTGCGGGGGAAGGATCACCCTTCACTTTCTAGGTAACTTTAGGTTAGTCCAGCAAGACTGCGAAGTGTTGGCGTGTTAGCGGGGATAAAAACCACCCAAAACTGCCCGTTTAATGTTTGAAAGGGCGCCGGGGATGGACGCGAGCCAACGGCGTGCGTGAGTGCCGGGATGCAATAAATAACTTTATAGCACTATAGGCCGCAGAGTCGGGGAGGTCGGGGGAATCCTCGTTTTGATTTATGTGTTTGGGGTAGCTGTCAGGAGCCGGCGAACGGGAGCGTCCAACGTTTTTATTCCACTTTTAATAAGAGCTACTATGCAGACAAGCAGGGCCATTTCATTCCATTTCTACGTAGGCCCTCGGCTAATAACTATCTATTTTCGATTTTGTAAAGCTGTCGTTTGGATTAGAAAGTCTGTTTTGGAAGGATTTTTGACCAGGATGTTGGGAATCGTGTTTTATGGCCGCCGAAAAACGCTTGATGCCTTTGTAAATATTTTACTTGCTTAATTGCTCTACTGCCATTAAACGTATTATTATTATTATCGTTATTATTATTATTATTATTATTTTGCTGATTTAGCCTTATTCTGAAGCAAATAAACAGTAAAAATGTTTTGGAATTAATACTGTTTTTGGATATTCATTTCTATTTCTGAACCTTTGTTGACATTATTGGGAGACAGCCCTAAAATATATGTTTGAAATAAGAATGTAATTATAGTTGTTACAAAAACGTTTCTTGCTGATGCGCGGTTTCTGTGTTTATGCCCACGATAGCCTTGAAATATACACACATAATTTTAAATTAACGGGACTAAAACCTGGGTCAAATTGATCTGAGATCCTATCAAAGATCTCGGTATTTACGTTTTAAAAATTGGTGAACGTTTTGATTGCAGCTTTTGTGTTTTTGTTTTCACCTTTAGTTCCTTCGCGTTATCTGGAAGTTGTATCCCTGCATAAAATCTAGACGTGAAAGACGTTATCTCGGTAAGTGATCCAGTTTTTTTTAACTGTAACATGTGACCGTAATTCATATCTTTCCGATTACATGCTTGATGAAACACATTCCGTCCCATGCCCGAGCCATTGCATTGATAGACTATTATGAGAATTATTGATTTGAATTTTCTAACCATTTTGAAACGATTTGAAATAATGCTGACTGCAAGGTAAACAAGAATTATGCTTGCCTTACTTTTGTACATTTTTCGCGAAACTTTTTTTCTACCTAAATATTAATCTTTTAACATTTTCACTACAAGAGATAGTAAGTGGACTATTTAAATAGAGCGTGCGACCTTACAATATACAGAAATGCTTTCTACGATATTAACTGTAGCTGCTTATAATAAAGTGTTAATAGTTAAATGTTAATAAATCTCTTCCTAATCTTTATGATCTGTGTAGGACGATTAATCAATGTAAATCTTTTGTGCGCATGTTCCTAATGCTGATGCAGTGACCATATGGCCAAAGACATTTACTTTTATGATATAGAATTTTCGTGTGTATGTCATTTTTAATTGCATTACACTGATACTTAAAAAATCTAATATTTAATATACACTAATCTTTTCATATTTACACTATGGGAAATCGGGTATTGAAAAAGAAAATAGACGGGCAGCAAAATATAAAGATTTGCTACTGTCAGTCAGTGAGTCAGTCAGCACACGTTGTAAAAACATTCTTGCCCTGTTTCCTTATGTGTAAATAAACACACAAAGACAACAATATCAACCACAGCTTAGTAATTATTTTTCCATTTTCCAAGGCCCCCACTGACATGGAAATTTACAATAACATAAGTTACGCAAGGCTACTATTGTTTTACGTCTTCACATTCTTCTTCTTATTTTATACAATTATGTATAAAATGTTTTAGGTTTGCTTAAATATTTCGCTATATAAATGTCAGTTGTATATCACAATATAATTTCAAATGTAAATAATATCTAGTTACAGAAAAATATTTGGATATGGCTTAAATATATCTTATTCGTTCAATTAGTGACCGACTTTCAGACCTAGCATTAGACAAGGCATTAACTATTTGGTATTTTGGTATTTCAGTAAAAGTCACTAAGATATATATCACGAATAAGCAGTAACGAAGAAATCCGACTGCCTGGAATGATTCACACTATCAGCGCGACTATAGGGATATGTTAGCCTAGATACATTTTCTACATTTAAAATAGCGTTTCCTTCGTATCTTCAGCCCACGTATTAGTTAATTACTAATCTTCTGAGTGGATCCCCGTCACTTATTTAGTGGTAGTTGCAATATTAGGAACAATGCGGTTAACGAAAAGAGTTGCAGACACCTACATTTTTGAGTCCTGCCTTCCTCCCACATGGTTGCTGATGTTCTCTATTCTGGTACCTATTTGCAAACCACCTTTTAACAATTGAATGTTTACAGCTGTCGGCGAATGGTAGAAGTCATAAATCTTAGCCAAGGGGTTGTTTGGAATAATAAAAATACTAACACGCAGAAAAGTAGAGAGAAAAAAGAAGAGAGGAAGAGATAGATTTTAAATACCATATTCTCCGTTTTGCTCCTCGACTTTTTTACTATTTGTAATTTTTTGCGTAGTTCATATGTTAGTTGACATTCAAATCTTTCTAAATCCCACTTAAAGTGTACAAACTGGGTTAAGCAGGACTGGTGCGTGTTTAACGCGTACCACTTAGCCAGGTTACAATAATGTGCCTATGGCTAGTCTACGTTGTGGTTAAATGAGAAACAAATACACAATCTATTTGGATGCTTTGTTTTAAAACTTCTCCCTCCGCCTGCTTTGTGTTTTCTCTCTGACCCTCTCCAAACTTGTTTCCATATTTTACGCATAAGTTGTGCAATTTGATTGTGTGGGAAAATATGTACTTTTACATAGTAAGGTAGTATATACATTTTTTTAAATCAATCATTGAGTGTATGTCCTATCTAACAGAAGACCAACGCAGCAAAAAACTCGCTCTTGTCATTTATTATTGCATCAACAAATGAATTGAAGGAAACAAATACTTTTTACTTGTGTCTTTTATGTTATCTAATAACATAAGCATAGCTTGGTACTTCAACTAGTAGGAAGTGGGACGAAAAGAGGTGGATTTCCGCTTGTAGGTCCTCCTGTCCTACTCGCATGAAATTAGCATAATTTTCACTGGTGACGCTGTTTGATGGGGATTAACGCTTGCGCCTGGCACGTTCAAAGCAACCATCGTTTTTTCCAAACAGCCAAAGATGCCTGTGGTGACAATACAATAACCCACCAAATGTGGAGTAAAAGGGCAAAATAACCCTTAAAAATGCCAGCACCCAGAAGTCAACGGTAAAATGTGGCGGCGGGGAGTCCAGAGCCCCGTTCGGATTATGATGTTCGGATTTGAACGGTGACTAAAAAGAGAGAGGGTAAAGGAAGCGAAATCTGAGGCCATTGTTATCAGCGAGCAGGGCGTACCAGTCGACAGGGCGGCCAGGAGCAGCGCTGCCTGTCCATTTGCCGTTCTTCTCGCATACCTCAGATCTTTCATGCTTAAATCGTCTTATAAGCCAGTAGAGGGGATCAAACCAGGAGCGCCCGCACTGTGGCGCGGGCCAGCCGTGCTCGCCATACCCGGCGTATGACACTCGCTCACTGGCTGAGATATCTAAAAGAGGAAGGGCATTTGGCATTTTCTTTCGATTGCAGACCGACCGAATGTGAAAAAAAACATGGTGCCTGCACGACCGTCGCTCGTCAGAGGCTAAGGTAAGATGGTTTGAAATAGGCTATCAGTTTGTAAATGGCGGTATGTGTGTCCTAGTGATTTATGACCATACGACTGCAAACGCGGTTCAAGAAGAGTTCACAACGCTTTAAGATTCCAGGCGGTAGTCCTCTTTTTTGCCCCTCTTAGATCATTTCTTAGCCTAACATATTTTTTCGCGTTTACATTTTGTCCAGTGTAAGCGAATTTGTCCCAGTTGCAAATCGACCCGCTGCGTTTGGTGCAAGTGTTCGTTTTCAATTTTTAATGCATTGTGAAAGAAATATACCACGTGAATTTAGATGTGGAATAGATAAGCGACAATCTCAAAGTGTCGCCAGTTTCCGAGATTTCCTCAAGCGGTGTTGAGTGGCACTGTGCTGTTGTTTTATTTTGTGTAAAAAGCATCCCCCCTGTTAGTTGCGGCGTCAGCGAAGGCTCAAGAAACAATATTTAAGGTCTGAATTATACTGCTATTGGTTTACATAAAAACACGTTGTTTGGACAATATTATATCTCGTTATACTGTGTACAGAAATTTCCGAGTCCGATAGCTAAGGGGCGCCCAAGCGATGTTCTCCCCCGTTGTTTTGTTGACGTTTCACGGGTTAGCCCCTTTCTTCCAACCACATCCTCTCTTGACTCCATAATTGTGTTAAGGTTGAATCTAGAGAAAAGTTGGTTATTGTGTTACCGTAACAAGACGGCCAGGGCATTACGTGTTCCATTAAATGAAACTACGATATGATTTGATATCTACAGGCCCAGTACTTTTTCCCCTCCCTCTCCCTGTCCCTCTCTCTGTCTCTCTCTTCCCTGAACAATTCCATGGATTCTGTCCGTCCTCATCGAAGATAAATGAGCTACATTTGTGACGTGTTGAGAGTAAATGTCCAAAAGCTGCAGTTCAGATTCTCAGTTATATAAACAGACACGTGTAGTTTTATGCACAACATTTTATTTTGAAAAATGCACCCCTTTTTTCATTTTTATTTTTTACAATTACTCAGATTCGTTCTTTAAACCGCTACAAATGCATACCCTTATGTTTGTTATGTTTGTATTAGGCTCTGTTTGGCTTGTTCTATTTTTCAAACGTAAATTCAAAATAACATTTATAATAACATAATAATAACAGTTTTCATTTTCCGGTTTCAATATTATTTTAAATACACTGAATTTTACAATCCGTAAATTTAAACTATGCAATTACCTAACATGAAATTAGGACTTACCTTTTATGTAATTATTTAGGCTTCCTGTATTTTAGCCTTTTGTAAAAGATAGAGAATTCATGACAGTTATCATTCTTACAATCACTACTTGGTTATAAATCAATGTGAGTTTTCTTAAGCATTGTGACTCTGATGTAAGATGTATTGGTGTTATTAAAAACCCTAAAAGTACATCGCTGTATAAAACTCCAGTCAAGTTTATTTTTTTACTTTATTTTTAACGTAAGCCTGTGAGTGTTTAAATAAATTCAGTCGCCTTGTCCTTCTAACCACCCCAATACCAGGAGATGGGGTCTTTGACCATTTCCGGGATTAGATTAGTCTATTTTGGTTTTGCCTGCATCATGAATCATATTTAGAGAGAGCTTCCGGGGACGTCTGTCCACGCCACGTTTAAGAAGTCCACTCCTTCACAATGCCGGTTTTTTCAGGGTTTTTATGTTGACCAAATACATTTGTGTGTAACTTGAGTAAGCACCCTGGAAATGGCCTCTATGCATGAGACATATTCATTGATTTGTCCAGGCCGTTAAACATTTTGTAGAGTTCAAGTTATGCATGTTTATTTCTAGGAAACATTGTTTTGCTTAGCTTTAGTTAGTTAAAAAAACAACCAAAGACAAGAAAAAATCCGTTACAATTTATAAGTACCATGTCAATAATAATAATAATAATAATCATTGTGGCTTTTAATTCAGTAGCTAAAATTATTTAATCGTTATTTGATTGACTATATAAAAATACCAGACCTTTAGAAATAACATTCACTCATTAATTAATTAAGCATAACCCCCCAAATACAACGATAAAAACACAAAAAGGGATACACAAAATTATGAGAATGATTTTATTGTTGAGATTTTATTATTGCAAATTCTTTCATATTAAAAAAATCCTTTACTTGAGACGTATTTGAAATGCTTGATCAGAACATCATTTAAACATCCAAAGTTAAAATGATACTTTGGGAAAAAATGTTATTAATAAGGGTGTGTAAAAGACAAAAACAGAAAGAAAATTGCAGCTCAGCGTTGCCCCACGTAGCATCTGCAAGCCTCATTGTGAGAACGCGCTATTCATGTCATTTCGCTTTTCAGTGCGGTAAGATGGATTTACCTTGCGCTTCTTATTATGTGCCTCTTATAACCTTTCAGGTCAGCTTCCAAGAGGCCGTTGGAAAAAGACCGTCACGTGACATCGGGTGCCAATGTTCTTCCAGAAGGTCGTCAGGACCCTGGTAGCCGGTAACACGAATTTTGGAAATGCAGAAAACCACCTATTACGACAACTCGACACTATTTGGAGGTTATTCGTATCAGGGGGCCAATGGCTTCAATTATGAGGCCCAGCCAGCGGCTTTCCCGAGCTCGGCACACCTCGATGGCGATTATCAGAGGTCGGCCTGCTCACTGCAGTCGCTAGGCACTAGTGCGCCTGCACAAACACAACACGCCAAAACGAAAGATCTTAATGGCAGCTGTATGCGTCCCAGTCTACCATCTGAACACCACCAACCACCCCAGGTTTCTCCTCCTCAAAATCCTGTGAACCCAACTGGATCTAGTGCCCCCCAGCAGCCGGGTGGAAGCGGCAGTGGTGGAACTGGCGGCGGAGGTACAACCAAATCTTCCACCAAGTCGTCCACACTCGCACAGAACCCAACCATCAGCAAACAGATCTTCCCATGGATGAAAGAGTCACGTCAAAACACCAAGCAAAAAACCAGCTCTCCTAGCGCAAGCTCTACTAACGGTGCGTTTGCAACCGCTCCTTACCCTTTAATGATTACCTTCTTCCCAGCCCCACGTGCTTCTGTCACCTGGGACAGATGTTGACCAGCATATAGGTGTTATGATAAAGCATCATAACTTTGGGGGAGGGGTTATGGTCTGAGAAGAGAACAATAAAATATTAGTAATTAGGATAATGTACTGCTAAATAAATGTGAGAATGAACTCATAGCCGTAAACGATTCTTATAACGGAATAATTATTGTTTTTTAATCGGTGGCCAGCAGTGTACGAATAGGGAGGTGTATTTTAGGCAAGTTTATGTGCTAGTACATTCCTCGAAATATCTTTGCATCTAGCTTATCGCTCGGTACGACTGGCCGTGGGCTTTTGGTCATAATACAATTTGCATACACCGGGTCAGTGTTTGGACACGCATCTATTAATAAATGCCATTTATGAAGTGTTGACAACCAGTATCAAGGGGTAAAATTTTTTCGTGGCCTGTTTTATTAAGGGGAACGATGCATTCAATTGCCGCTTGTAGTAATTATGTTTTATTTCATTCCCAACCCAGCGGAGAGCAGTGGCGGCGAGAAAAGCCCTCCGGGTTCCGCGGCTTCCAAGAGAGCACGCACAGCCTACACGAGCGCACAGCTTGTGGAACTTGAGAAGGAGTTTCATTTCAATCGGTACCTATGTCGGCCTCGACGCGTAGAGATGGCAAATTTGCTTAATCTTAGCGAAAGGCAGATCAAGATTTGGTTCCAAAACCGGCGCATGAAGTACAAGAAGGATCAAAAGTCGAAAGGCATGGGTTCCTCCTCAGGGGGACCATCCCCAACCGGAAGCCCACCCCTCCCAATGCAGTCTTCAGCCGGTTTTATGAACTCCATTCACTCAATGGGCAGCTATGATGCGCCATCGCCGCCATCTTTTAACAAGTCTCATCAAAACGCATATGCCATGACTTCATCCTATCAAAATTCCATGAAAGGTTGTCCCTCGCAACAAAAGTATGGAAACACAGGACCTGAATATGACCCACATGGGCTACAGGGTAACAGTGGCAACTACGGGACCCCTAATATGCAGGGTAGCCCTGTGTACGTAGGAGGTAACTATGTGGATGCCATGCCGGCCACTGGACCCTCTATGTACAGCCTCAACCACCTGCCACACCACCAATCTGCCAGCATGGACTACAATGGTGCCACACAGATGTCGGCTAACCAGCACCATGGACCGTGCGATACACACCCGACATATACAGATCTATCAGCGCACCATCCTTCTCAGGGTAGAATTCAAGAAGCACCCAAGTTGACGCATCTGTAACAGGTTTGGGTAACAAACAGAATTAAGCATAAAAACGAAGAAAACAAACTAACGAGCAAACACGAACCCAGGGGACGATGCAATGGGGTAGAAAAAGATGATCCAGTGGTTTCTTGGCGTTCTTCTCACAGCCGTTAGTGTTGATGTTGTCCTTTTATTCACCTGTGCACATATTTTTGTTCAGAAGGCATCTTAAAATAAGTTGTGTATGCATAGCTCTAAAGCCTTACAAAAAGACACATTTTGAATTGAATAGTGGCTAGGTGTGGATAGTGTATGCCATTCAATAGATTATTTTTTTGTATGACCCTTTGTGATTCTTTTTTTAAATCATCTTTGGCATGCGTGTATTTTGTCAGTTATAGTTCTTAACTATATAAACTGCTTAAGGGTGGAGCATAGCAAACTTTTAAAACTTACGTTTGGAAACCACTGGATTGTTTTCGTTCACTTCCCTTTTTTCCACATACCTCTTTTCGTTTAACAGATTTGCTAAACTATAGTTTTTTTCTAATTCATTAGCCGGAAACCATTATCCCAAAAACACGTATGTAATATTTTTTCTACACTTTCGTTTTGAATTGATAAGTTTAATACTGTTGCATAATGCATGTATTTTGCAAAAAACTTCCCTAAGCCGACTGTAATTGGGTAATGGTTAATAAATTAATACAGGGTAAAAAAGATCATTTGAAAATTTAGTCAATACCCCGAATCGCCCTTACTCTTTTCAAATGTTTATACCCCTTCCTTGTCCTCGCCAACTCCTTGCTCTCTCTCTCTCTCTCTCTCTCTCTCTCTCTCTCACTTTCTCACTCTCTCACTCTCTCTCTTTCTTTATTTTTTCTCAACCTATTGAGTTTGCTTACATTATTCTTTAATAATGAGAAAGGAAGACGTTTTCTTACGTCTTTACTTAACGTGGAAACAGGGTATAAATGAACAAAATGCATGTCCGAGACGCCAAATCACGGTCTAAACCGTAGGTTGGACGTAATTCTTTCTCGGCTGGGCATCATTGTTGCACTTAGAGTTTACATTTTGATGGTTGAGGGAAAAGAAAATCTTATTTTGAAGCGAAAGACCTACAATCAGCGTCTTTCGTTGTGTGTTCAAACGAACATTCATAAATATATATTTATTTGTTATAGCCAGTTTAAATACTTTTTTTTATTATTATTTATCCCTTATGTATTTATATCGAGAAAGTGTACTTTTTTAGTATTTACCTGTTATAAGGAAAAGATGTTCTTGTCATTGTAACTAATTTTGGTTTTTGTATTTTTAGAGACACCTAGGTTTACGTTACCCTTGTACATAAACGACTTGACTTGTACAGGGTGCGAGGCAAAGGAATCAAACTGTTCCAGCATAGTCGGAAATAGACAGTATAGCATATTTTTCTTTTTTAAAAGGAAACCTTCGTTTGTTCTTTGTAGTTACATTGATTTTCTTGTTAAGAGTTGGCTGTTGAACAATTCTTTAATAAAATATTATGTTAATCCTTTATATTCTAGTTCTGCAATTCTTTAGTATAGTCATCTGCGCCTCTGAGAAACAAGTCCTCCGCCATGTGCAACTACATACACAGACTCTCTCTCTCTCTCTGTCTCTCTCTCTGTCTCTGTGTCTCTCTCTCTCTCTCTCTTTCTCTCCCTCCCTCTCTCTCTCTCTCTCTCTCTCTCTCACATACACACACACACACACACACACACACAAAATAAAGATGTGTGTCTTCTCGTGGCTTCCAAAACGTATCCTGCAGGCCTTGTCACGTGAGCAGCTCAACTCATTCTTTTTTAAGTTTAAACGAAACGTGAATTACAAAGAACGTTATAATTGGAGGGCTGAAAGAGAAAGGGTATCAAATGGTATCTTGATTAAAATGTTGTTTATAGACCAAAATATTCAACAATTATTCTTTTTTATTTTCAGATGTTAAAACAAAAAGACATTTCCTGTATAGACAGACAGACAGACAGTGCTATACATAGCAAAAGTATACAAAATTAAATGTATTACATTAATTGCATTATAGTGACAAAAACATATTCATAGCAATGACGGTTAGGTTTCCAAAAACTTTTCGTCCGTTAAAAATAGAAATATTAAGTTAACCAAGCAACATAGACTAGATAGCTAGATAGCTAGATAGCTAGATAGATAGATAGATAGATAGATAGATAGATAGATAGATAGAAAGTAACCTTTAAAAGCATTGTCCAAATTGTCCTTTTGGATGAAAGTATACACGCACATGGTATTTCTAAATTCAAACCATTATCGTTTAACAAAATAAATGATGCAGCGATATATTCTGTAGTTAACTGCTTTCTAGCACCAGACCTCTTGAAATGACCGACTCTATAGAATTGCTGACCACATCGTGCATTGTATACCCCTTTAATGTCCAAACACCCACGCGCATTTTAGGTTTTTCTTTGCTTCCCCCCAACAAAGATCGCAGCGAAAAGGCTTACAACTGCACATTTCTTACCAAACCGGTGAGCTTTTTCGCGTTTTTTTTGCAAAACCATTACATACGTGAAAAGTACGAACATATATAAGTGTATTTGAGCTGTATTAATAGATTGAAAACATGAGCGTCTACGCGGGAATAGAGGGGCTTTCTTTGTTGTGGCCGCGGAGGAAAGAGGAAGAATTCTTGAGGGTGGTTCCTGTCAAGGGCTTTGCCGGCGAAAAGATTGATCACCGCTGCCTCTTCACTACAAAATATATATCCGGCCCTGCGTTATATTTTCAATGTATTATTATTGTTCATTCTTAAAAATATATTTATTTGACTTCTTTGTTTTATTATAACTATAGTCTAGAAAATACGTTTTCTGTACCGTTCTTTTATCGAGACGGTTTTAATTATTCAAAAAATGATCAACCAGTTCTTGCTGATCCAGTGGGGCAGGAAGTAAATTTCAGGCGATAGATTATACTTCGCGTAATGGTTTTAAAGAACTGTAATCTTGTCACTGAATCTTTCAATATCATCAAAAATAAAGTCATGCGTGTCTTTAAAATATAATTCAGCAAAATCTTGCTGCGAACTTACATGCACGAAGATCCTCCGTATTTCAAGTCTCATAATAGATGAAAAATCTGTACATTTGTCGTGTAAGATACACCAAGCTCACTCGCGACTTTCTGAGAAGTGACGTTTAAGGCACAAAATCTCTTGAATATTCCGCTCAGTTTATAACGAGAAATTGTGTGTATATATATACACACAGACAGATATAGGCTACATATACTTACATTTCATGTCTGTTACTCTTGTCAAAACTTTTAAGATTAATGACCTTTGCAATTAATACACAGTTAGCCATATTGTGGATGTGCTTTTGACGGGCATTTAAGGCCTCGGCCGTAGATCAACCAGAGACCTTCACTCATTATTGTTGTAGCGTAGGTAGCATAACCACCCTCTCCTAAAACCACGGAAACACATGGCAAACGTGTGCATTTTTGCTTACATGCTATGCTAACGCAGAAAATCTTGATCTGGAATATTTGATCAATATAGAAAATAATGCTTTCTTTTGCTACCAGGCCCCGTATTTCCATTGGTCGAGACTAGTCATGTGACCAGGAATTGGCTGCAAATTCGCCCATAGTCTTCAGTTTAGTAGACCCTGGTCCCCATACGCTAGTAATATCACCAATTATTAAAGCCCGCAAAAACAGTCGTGGTTGGGAGCGCAAAATAAAACCGCGCCTTTTGGATGTTATTGTTGCGCATTTTTTATGTCGCTGGCCGCCCATTTTGCCTAGGCAAAGCGATGAATTTTGAATTTGAGAGGGAGATTGGGTTCATCAACAGCCAGCCTTCCCTTGCTGAGTGCCTGACGTCTTTCCCCGCTGTCCTGGAGTCATTTCAAACTTCATCAATCAAGGACTCGACAGTAATTCCACCTCCTTTCGAGCACACTATCCCCAGCCTGAGCCCTTGCACAGGCAACCAGGCGCGACCGAGGAGCCATAAGCGAACCGCCTCTAATGGCCTCCAGCTCCGGACGCAAACTACGCCACCAACCCAGCAGAAGCAGGGCCCGGCTCCGGTCACCACCGGTGGTCCCCTTGCTCACGAATTCCCATGGATGAAGGAAAAGAAATCGGGGAAGAAATGCTCCAAGCCTGGAGCAGCACCCACTGCAGCCAATGCAGTTGCCTCTTCCTCACCTGCATCTGCATTCACCACAGGACTCGAGTCCCCAACAGGTCAGCGTTGCGGTTTTTCTCTTTTCCTATCTTTTTCCTTTTTATCGTTTGTATTATTATTATTATTATTATTATTA
>JAOTQW010000018.1:8358823-8374179 GCA_026260075.1 Sisor rabdophorus
TCACCACGGTCTTGAACACCTTTCCCTTGATCCTAGCGGATATTCTCCTGTCACACATCACAAATTGTTTTATCAGTACGTATCATAAATAAAAATCTTAATAAAGAAACTTCTAACACAGTGTATAATATCCCGAATTTGCAGTAGGTTGTTTTCTATTCAGTTTGCGCTGTCTACAATGTGATGTAATGCTAATGCAAACTCACTCCTGGCATGTTATCAATTGGCTGTAAATTTTGACCATTTTAAACATCTTTCAGCAGGATAAATATGCAGTTAGCACTTGCCAATAGTCTGCTACAATGTTCGTCCTTCTTTTTATATTTGCACTGTCAAATATAATGAATGGAGAGGTAGTACATTCAGGATGCTACTACTCAAAGCACAAGGAACCACATAAGGTTCACATTTCTTAATGTTTGGGCTTCTTATTTTTACTGAACTGTAATTCTACCAGATATAGGAAGTAATATGAAAGTTCATTATGTCAAAGCAATAATCATAAAATACTTCCAGAATCACACATTGTAAAACCAGCTTAAAAACTTGTTTTTATATAACTAGAATTTATGTTATAAGTGGTTTAGCATTTTATGTGCTAGATTAAATATTATATTATGATGATAAGGGTGGCAGGGTGGCATAGTGGTTAGAAGAGTCGCCTCACATCAAGAAGGTCCTGGGTTCGATTCCTGGCCAAGAAGTCTTTCTATGCGGAATTTGTATGCTCTCCAAGCGCTTGTGTGGGTTTATTCCGGGTTCTCCGGTTTCCTTCCACACTCCAAAAACGTTTACTGTTTCCTGTAGATTCCTGTGACCCCAAGTTAGGTAATAAGCTTGTATAGAAGATGAATGAATGAATGAAGATAATAATGCAGAATTGAGATGCTACAAGACTGAAATGTTATTCTACCTCTCATAATTACTTATTACATAATGACAGTCCTTGCTAATGAAATTTCAAGGTCATACAGTCTAAATGCTGCTCATGTTAACATTTCATGATGCTTACTCAGACAATCTAAACAAAAACAGTCCAGTCAATTTGCATCCAGCTAGCACCTGCTTCCTTCCATAGTGTTTTTCCATAAGTTCCTTCATGTTGTTTGGGCCACCAGGTCTTGAACATAAGGTTGTGATTTGCTGATGTAATCTGACAGAATTGTCAGATACCAGGTGGCATCCTCAACCTTCTTCCTTATACCAAATTTGGGTTTGATGTGCTGAGAATCTCTCTATCTCTGTCTCATATGGTTTTTTTTTACCTCCCTTGTTCTTTCTACACTGGAATCAAGTGTTGCGGAGTGTCTTAATTTCCCTGTACGCTTTTGCACACTGTTCGCAGCATGACAGTGAAAAATGGTTCGTCAGCCTGGATCTTTTTGCTGGGATACACAAGGCCAAACGACACAACATCTGGCGGCAAAGCGCAGTCTCTGGGGTTTCTAGGCATGTGCTTCTGGCTGCTGTCTCTGCTCTTCCTCTCATTTTATCTCTGCCCTTCCCCCTATTTTCCTCTCTTCTTGACTCACTCGCTTGCTCCTCTTATCCCCCCAGAGGTGTTGGGAAGCAACAGCAGGTCCAGGTGGGGCCTTTTTGGCTGTCCAATTCTTCAGTAACGTTGCCTTGGCAACCTAAATAGGATGTCACAAGCCTAAGCTGTGTCTTTTAGGCCTGTGACTGCAATGTAGGAGGAATACCTTCACATGTTAGAAACACAAATTTAGTGTTTTCATAAATGCATTAATGCATGTACCAGCACTTGTGTCCTTTTATATAATCCAGAATATAAATTATTATTGAGCTTAGTATCATTTAAAAATTCTAGGAGGCAAATTACCTGTATTCCCATTCAAGAGCCGGCATGTTATATCGTTTGTCTAGTAATACATAACCATATGTAACCACCGGCAATGTTGAACAGTAAAGCTGGTCTAAATTAGCGCATAGCTCCCATGTGGCTCAACGCCTTGTCCAAGTGCAGTACAATTCTTTAGCATATTTCTTTCCATTTTATTAAGTGCAGGAGCTGTGAGGAGCTGTGATTTTTTTGCCTGTGTTAAAAAGGAAATCTGGTTGCAACTACACCCCTATTAATCATTTCATACATCACGTACAGTACAATATCCTGTGTTTTTGTAGAAGTTTTCCTGTTTAACCCAATCAACCCTAATGTGATCCTAAAACAGGTCGATAATGTAAGGAGAAACACAGGAAAGGGTGGAGACAAGGATATGCTTTTCGTCTGCTGAAGTGCAACAGAGTAGGATAAAACCGTGCTAATATATGATTAGATGAGCTGTAGCACCGACCCTTTAGGGTATTTAAGTGGCAGTCTCCACATAGATTCTGTCTTCTTTTTTGATTAAATACAGAAATGGGTACTCATTTATAAAGTTGAAACAAATTTACATACAAATTTATTTGTGCTTTTTTTGTAAGAAATGTGGTATTCATGCAAATTTAGTTAGTCTGGAATATGTCTGTATCTTCATAGAGCTGCACAAGTTTATGTTGCAAACTTGGTTGCCTCATATTAATTTGAAAGAAAGCAAACAAAAACGAATCCATTAAGACAAATTATAGAGTAGCCAATCAATTATAACAAAAGAAACAGTTCCCATTAATAATAGGATGCTAGTTGTAGTCGGCATGTTGCTGTGAACCTACATTACAAATTGTGAGTGGAAGATGCACATTCACCTTTTTTGTTATATTTACAATAACCGTATTTGGCGGATGTTCTATCCAGAATGACTTGCATTCTCTTGTATACAACTGAGCAATTGGAGGTTAAGGATCTTGCTTCAAGCAGTGGCAGCTTGATAGTGCTGGAAATCGTACCCTGATCTTCCAATTAGCAGTCAAACATATTGACTGTTATAACAATCACAAGTTGTTCCAGTAGCTTTGGTTTGCCTTTTACAAAATTTTGGAAGCATCACTAAATACAACTGGGCTGTACCCTGAACATGCTTCATAATGTATAGTTCATTGACATGTAGTAATAGGTACATGTGATTATGAAGGATAGCAGCATTAGTAGATATTTGGATGCTGATTCTTAGTTCATGTAGGCCTAGCAAAACATTTAAACACAATTCTGACACTAACGAATCGTTCAGACCAAATAACCGTGTCAAAAAATCCCAAATGAGACGCTCATAAAATTTTTGTTAGTCCAGTTCTATTCCACAGTTGCCTTTTTGTAGTAATTTATTTTTGTATTTTTAATGTCTGCTCTTGAAAGGAAGAGATCCATCAAAATTGTGGTCTTCTTTTAGTGCTTTGCTATTATAACTCAAGACATAATGGCTTTATAAGCAACTACGCAACAGGCCAGATTTTTCCCTGCTCCAAAAACATTTAGCGGTTTATGAGGCAGTACTGGAGGGATGTTATTGTTCCACTGAGACAAAACACTTAAAAAGGAGGAGCCAAGCTGCAAAGCCAGAGTATCCCAGACGCAAAGAAATACAATGATGTAAAAAGACTCACGAACACAGATTCAAAACATGAAAATATATTTACAGTACATAGTACAACCTACGCACCTATTTCCTAACTCTGGCCCACATATTATAACATATAGAATGATTGGATTTTTGCAAGAATTAAAAACAACATCCACATACCTAACTACTTGCACATACCCTGACTCACAACCTAAATACAATGTAAATCATTCATTCATTCATCTTCTATACCCGCTTATTCCCGCACTAAGGGCGAGAGGCAGGGGTGCATCCTGTTTATTGCAGAACATGCAAATGCCGCACAGAAAGAACCCTTGACTGGGAATCAAACCCAGGACCTTTTCGTTGTGCGTTACTGTGCACTACTACACCTAACTACTACATCACTGCGCCACACTACATGTACATACAGCATTGCCAGAATTACTTTCACAGGATTCACTAGATTATTTTCTACAAATTATTTCATTTTTTAAAATCTTTTTATGTAGTGTATAAATACAAAATTTTTGCATAAATTCCAAGCATTCATTTTATCCTTATTTTGTAATCCAGTGGAGTTTTGTTTACACAGACACAGTAGAGTAGCTAGAACGCAGCACTGAGGAAAAAAGAAAAGACCTTCAAGCACAATAGACTCCATGCTGAGCACAGTTGTCACTGAGCCCTTTATCAAACACACTCTTTGACATTACTTCCTGGGCTTAGTGTTGAACCAACACATTAAAAACAATGCAATGCCTGCATGTACACTGCACCTTTTAAGGTAACCCTAGGCATAAGCTTGTGAAAGTAAAGTGTATACGCTTTAATAGTTTTATCTTTACATGCTAAACAAGTAAAGCTTGTTTACTGATTATGGTGTAAAAACTCCACCTGAATTACGCAACATAAATACAGACTAGCAACAAGGGCTGGTAAAGGCATGTATATTTTTGCTTACACAAAACAAGAAGTCTATGGCAAACTAGCGCATACATACCAAAAATAAAATAACATTATAGTCTTGCAAACAAAAAATAATTGTGTTAACTAAATGGTTTGCCACTTATGAAATTAAAATATAAGGTTAACCCTTTTGCATTAAAATTGTATGCAGTGTTTTATTGTGTTAAATTGTCTAATTTAGATCGAATTAGACAGATTAGACTTAAAGAACTCCACAAAAGCATAATGGAATGAATATACGAAGCAATACCAGGCAACAACAGAAAGGCTGCAGTACATGGTGAATAAAAGATAGTAAATGATATAATCCTAGTACAAACTAAATGTAAATGTTATGAAGACGTATAGCTTAACTATAAAAGCCATGCCACTAACACAGAAGTATCCATTTTGACAAAATAGTAAATTATAGTCTGTAAATTAAGATTAAAACACATAACCAGCTTAATATTTAGCTTTAATGTTCTACATATATTTTCTATTATATAAAAAATGAGAAAACTAGAAAAATCAGGCATTCACATGTGGATATTTAGGTTAGATATTGTAAGTAGGCATATTCTATTACAATAGTTTAAGCATTTTTTAAAGGTTATATACATTGATATTTTCCTATATACAATTATCTTCTCTGTTATAGTCATTAGTAAAGTACAATAGAAATATTGTGCCTCAGTTAAATATGCTTGTTAGCATCCAAAAGAAATGCAACTATATAAAAGAGTTCTTGATGATAAATTTTACTTTATAAGTGTAATATATGAAAGTGATAGTGCAGTGGATAAGGGGTTGGATTGCTTTTTGGAAAATTAGGGTTTAATTCTTAACACCACAAAGTTGGGCCCCTGAGCAAGGCCATTGACCCCCAATTGTTCAGTTGTATGAAAGAAATAAATATTAGTTGCTCTGGATAAAAGCGTCTGCCCATGCCAAAAATGTAAATACTTATATAGCTATTTTTTAAATGAACAGTAATAATGCTTATTAGATTACCACAAACCCATTTCGTATATAAACACACAGAATGTCACAATCTAGCATCACTACACATAATGTATTCCAACATTCCCCTTAAGTATAAAGAGATGCATACTGAAACACCGACTATAAGACTGGTGAGAGAATATGCTAGTAAGAGAGTGAGTCGATGTGCGTGTGCATGTGTGTGAAAGAACGAGACAGCGGAACTCAATCAGGGCCAGGTCGTGCAGGTTCAGGGTTGCAATACAGCAGCGCTGCAGTGCTGAAAAATCTGAGGTGACAGTTCATTTTCGCTGCTGACAGTATTTGTCGCTCTTACTCGCCTGTTCCCCTGCTGCTCACCCTGCCAACAGTAACTGCACCACCAACCATTACTGTGACAGCGGAGTGGAGGCGGGACCTTATCTCATGACAGCACTCTTCAGGGACCAATTGCTTGAGCCGCACTCATATGTGTCAGACAAGATTTAGGTTTTAGGGTGAACCTAAAAATATTTAATTGTTTGTAAAAAGGTAAATATTACATGCCTTTGCTAGGACTTTATTTTATATGCAGGACAATTCTATGTCCATTTATTGCATGAATTACATATTCTGCTTCATAAGCATTGACACATGTGGGAATGTAGGATTAGTTTGTGATTAATGAACTTAGTCTCACAGTGTAGTATAGCAAAAGATGTAATAATACTGAAAGGTAGTTATTTTAAGAAGATTACTGTGGTTAAAATCATGCAATTCATGGTCCTGAGTTTGTCTAATGCTTGCATCATATGTCAGAATGAAAAAAAAATTTGATTATCTATATATAAGATATAGGATAAATGCAATATGCAATAGCATGATAAATAATACTATATTCAATATACAATTTTATAATTTGATACAACATATTAAACTGTATTGAAGGCTTTTTCTGCCAAGCATAGCTGATAAAAGCTGTGCTTTGTATATGGTGATTGTAAAGATTTTTACTGTCTAGGATTTAAGATCTTCTACATTGAACTTCAGTTTGCATGGGGTATAAATATTTCACAATGCACAAATGTATCAGGTGGATAGACTACAATGAAAGAAGCCAAAACCAAAAAAGGAAATCTCGTTTTACAGTAGGCAGAGACTTAAAAACACCGGTAAAACACTGAAAAAATGAAATAAGGGATTGGAAAATGAGAAGGGGTGGCTTAGTGATTAAGTTATTGGACTAATACCAAAAAAACTGGGGTTTGCTTCCGACCACCACCAAGCCACCACTGTGGACCCCCTAAGCAAGGCCCTTAACCCCCAATTGCTTAGTTTTATAAAAAGCGATAAATGCAAGTCGATCTGGATAAGGGTGTCTGCCAAGTGCTGAAAATGTAAATGTTAATGTTTATGCTAATAATAAAACATCACCAGATCTCATGAATGACATATTGGGATCAGAAATTGCCATCAGCAGGTTAAATCCATGGGTGGAACGAAAGAGTTTTTTCAGCATTTAAGGTTGGTGGAGGTAGTGTAATGTTGTGTGAAAAGTTTTTTCTTGTTTTGGTCTTATTGTCCTATGGCAAATACATTATATTAAGTCATCTTAAATTGATCATGGTAACAATGATCTTCAAATCATTTACCAGTTCAGAATCGATTTGTATGAGAATGTGTGACTTAAAGGATAATCATGCAACACATGACACCAATAAAGTAAGAAATGAGGTTGTTGTTTGAATAATAGTCACTATTCTGTATACATAAGTTGTTTAGAATTGGGTGATGATTAAATGTATATTTAACAAACTATTCAATATTGAATGAAATATTTATTAACAAAATGCTACTAAAACATTGTCATAAGATTCAACATCTATAGCTTCCTGTTTTACTGGGCTATAAACACAAGATGACAAGAGGCCAAATTCCCTTATTTATTTATCAACATGGGAAAGAAAAGAACAAGCAAATGAAATGAGACAAGTGAGATGCCCTTTATAAATAATACAAAGGATAATTTAAAAAAATAGCAGCACTGTAAATAAACCCACTGAAAGGAAGACGCAAGTGTATTTAAAATTTTATTTCAATTTCAATTCAATATTTTAATTCGATTTCTTACCTATTGTTACATATCTTACTTTCGGTAACAAAAGAAACAAAAAGGCGAAAGAACAGTGACACTTTCTATTCAATATAACTTTTACTGGATGCATGACCGATTCACTAAATTGACACCTCAGTAAACAAGAACGGACTGGTGTTAGCATGGCAACGAATGGTCCTTAATTTGCATGCTAATTGTGCAGTGTGTGTGTTGCATGATTGTTTTGGGCTGAATCAATGCTAAGAACCTCAAGATTGCACCCAATTATATAAAACATACTCCCAGAGAAATGTGCCTGCCAAGAAGGTTGATTATTTGGGTGTGTAAAGAAAATCATGTACATACAAAATATCTGCAGGGCTTGCTACCAAAATAAGAATGATGCTGATTGCAAGACATTGCACAAGAGGAAATCCTACAAACACATCTCTATACAGGACAAATTGACATCTTTCAGTAATGAAAAATCATGCAAATTTGAATTTTTTCCATTAACAAGACATTTTCAATTTCCTTTGCTACAAATATCTTTTTTGTGATCGCATGACAGAAAGTGAGCATCAAAAAATTGATCTGCCTTTGCACTGAGTCTGATGTTAGATACAGAGCTTCCCACTTGCCCGGGTGTCATACGCATGGATACATTTTCCTCCATGCACTAGTTCCTGTATTGGAGACACATGGTCAGTCGTGAAGATCATCAAGCTGCATCTCACGAAGGCATTTCGTTCATTTATAATGGAACTCAATAGTCAGACTATCCATCCATATTGCTCAATGCTTCATTAGCTGTGTCCTCTAAAGCAATGAGTGAAATCTACAGAAAAACAGAGGCCAATCATGCCTCACAATATCACCACTGATTGCTGGTCAGTGGATCTAATACAATGACCCAGCCTTGATGCACCACACAATTAATTAAATTTAACCAAAGTCTACAAGAAACCCTTTCCATTATCTGACAGACCCCAGATGGTTAATATATGTAGGTCAGTGCTACATGGTTCTCAATAACATATTAACTCAAAGGTGGATTGATGGAGTCAATTTAAGCTTTGGTTCATATTTACATCTCTCTCATGTGCTAGCTTCGAACAATTCACTTGCTACCACTTCTGGAATTTTGAACTAAAACAGCGCCAGTATCCTTAGGATTTTGCACAGTAGGTTAGACTAGCTTATAAAACTGAATATAGCAGCTGAAGCTTTTTTTTAGGGTAGTTAAAGAAAAATCTACAATATGTAAGAGTGAGTACCATTTTTTTCTCCTTTCGATTTTCCTTTCTTTTATCCCCAGTTATTTCTCAAACACACACACACGCACACACACACACACACACACACACACACACACACACCTTTACTTTGCAGGTCAGGCCCTGCAGAATTGTTGCCATGGAAACCCCTGTAATGTGGAGAAATAAGCTTTTTAAAGTCATTTCACCCTGTTTCCTTTTTTACTCTTCATCTCTCACTCCCATTATCTATTTCTTCTACATTTACACAATGAATATAGATTAGTTAAATAGATATTAGACACATTACCTGTTATTTATAGATACTTAGTGATTTGTAGAAATATCTGCATTTGTAAGTTCCTGGGCAAAAAGAAAAAGCATCATGTAAATTAATTAACTTATATAACATATAATACATATACATATAGATATTAATACATATAGATATTTTTGCAATAAAGCATTCATAAACATTAAAATACTTTTGTGAGGCCTCAAACCTGTATCTCTGGATTTACACAACATTTTTCTTGAATAAACATTTTATGGCAAGAAGCTGATTCAAAATTATGTTTACTGTTTCTGCTGCTATATTGTTGATGCTCTAAAACAAATACATTTTCCTTGTTATTTCCTAATAAGTCACATTGGTCTGCTGGAGTTCTCTGAAAGGCTAAAGGAAGGAGAGGTATACTTTGAGCTGGTTGCCAGTCCATCACTGGGACACACACACACACACACACACACACTTACTCCTATGTGTAATTATAAATCACCAATCAGTCTAACGTATATGTTTTTTGGATGTGGGAGTACCCAGAGTAACCACACACATTTACATTTACAGCATTTAGCAGACGCTCTTATCCAGAGCGACGTACAAAAGTGCTTCAAAGACAAGCACAGGGAGAACATGCAACTCCACACAGAAAGACCCCTGCCTGGGAATTGAACACGGGTCTTCTTGCTCTGAAGCAACAGTGCTGATGTTAAAGCAACAAACAGCCAAAACTATTAGAAAACAGCTTTACATTCTAATTTTACATATAGTACTTGCGAAAGTGCTATAAGTATTACTCCCCTGTTTTTGTAAATGTACTTCTTTTTACATCGAATGATGATAAGGATTTGACTCAGGAAAAGACATGTTCTGAAAGTTATTATAGAAACATCTTTTAAAAATATCAAAAACATTAATATAAATCTTTGTTTTTAGACAATTAATCAACAATTTATTTCATTAGAAATGTAATTCACTTATCAAAAATCAGACGATTTTACAATGTGTATTTTACTTCCCTACACTTGTTTCCTCTCACAGTCCAAAATGTGTACTGTTGATTGGTGATACTAAATTGCCCATAGGAAGGGGTGTGAGTGTGTTTAGTTATTTGTCTACGTGTGGCCCTTCGGTGGACTGGCAACCTGTCCAGGGTGTATCATGCTTATAACAATATTTTTACAACTATTTCATTCATTTATTCATTAATTCATTCATTCATTCATTTATCTTTACCCGCTTATTCCCGAATCCGGGGTCACAGGGGTTTGCTGGAGCCTATCCCAGCGCACATAGGGCGGAATGCAGGGGGTACACCCTGGACAGGTTGCCAAGCCATCACAGGGCCTACAACTATTTCCTGTGTCCATATTCAGGTCTTAAACAAAACATCATTATCTATTTTATTGTAACAGAAGCAGTCAGCCATTTTGGCTCCAGCTTAACCATACTTGGCTGAAGGAGTAGTTATCACCCTTCCATCCTAGCTTAGCGGTTCCCTTGTCCTAGTTTGTTATACAGCCACTGTCCCACATGATGTCACAGTCTGTGACAGCACTCCACAGCTCAGCTTGCTGAACTAAAACTAATGAGAGAAAAAAGTGAGAGAGAGAGACATTGAAAAAAGGACCACAGTCAAGCCGTGTGGTCCAGACAGCCTTCAAAACGTCACAGTTACTCAAAGTCTTACTGCCTTTAACATCTGATTTCAAGTCAGATATTATCCTGTACCTAAGCCAACAATCTATTTGATTTACGTCATTCTTTTCCTGTTCTATCACAACAAAATGTCACAAAAAGGCAAAACTGTAAATCACTGAAAAAATAGGCACATTTGCACACTTAGAGAAGTCTTAGAAATTAGAACCAGTCTTTAATAGACATAACCTATTATAAAAAATGTAAATCCAGTGGACAAGAGACAGCATGAGACAATGCAAGAGAGAGATATGAGAGAAGAACAAAGGAGTAAAAGTTACAGAAATATTAGACTAAAAAAAGATGACGAAAAGGTTACCAGAGTATGTGAAAAGCAAAGTAGGGAAAGTAAAAAAAGTGAAAAAGTGAGCTGGAGAGAGAAAGATAGAAAGAAAGAAAGAAAGAAGCGCAAAAATCAGACATAATGAGAAAAAATAAATAAAAAAAAAAAGGAAAAAAGAATGAAAGAAGAAAAGTGGCTGGCTTGTAATGTCTTGCATCTCTTCGCAATCGAATTCTTGCTGCTCTGTCGCGCAGGGGGTGCTAATTGACAGGCAACCACTTAAGTCTTAATTTTCTTTTAAGATTGCAGAGTGAAAAGAAAGAGAGGGAGAAAGAAAAGAAGGTACAGACAGGGAATTCTAATGAGAGAGGCTTCGCTACTGAGCAGGCCCATTAGGTGTGATCTCAATTCTGTTCTCTTCTCCAGACACCAGAGGCATGGTGTTTTAATGGCTTAGCCACTGGACAGAGAGAGCATGTCACAGCTAACTGCCCTGCCTGGGGATGATTGGATTGAACAGGAGACTAGATCCAATGAGTCAGGCTTAGCACAGGTCTCATAAAAGCCCCAGAAGAGTCAAAAGCATTTTGTGTGTAAAATGCAACAAGCGCTCTGGAGGAAGCAGACATCTTTAGTAGGATGAGTTAAGTTCACTAGAAGGGTTAGCCATTAGTCAAGGTTTTAATAAGATCACAACTAGACACAGAGTGAGACCCACAGACAGGACAAATACAAATCTTTCTATGTAGGATTAAAAAGCAAGACCACACATGTCCATAATGAAACTACTGAATAGTCAAAATTATACTAATAATTATAATTATCAGTATATATATATATATATATATTATAAATTCATATTAATTTTTTACATCATACAAACAGCCATAAATCTGCAATACATTCCTACAGTACAGTACATGCAATAACAAAGAGGACATGAATAGAATAAAAAAGAATGCATTTTGACTGTTATTCTTAAAAAAATTATGCCAAAAGCATACACATAAAAGCGTGGCACAATAAATCTGACTGGTTGCATGTTTTTCGTAATAGTATCTGACTTATGGATACTATTAAGAATAGTCAAAAATTTGCAACTTATTGTGTATGATCATTTAAACTCAACAATGGACTATATGTGTTACATATTACGATCAGTAGCAGTGGCATTGCAATGCAAAGAGAAATATTGCAAAGCTCTCAGTAATGACACGCTTCAGTGAGTGAGTGTTGGCTGAATTATTGCTATGTCCCCTTTAAATTGGATTTCTCTCTGTCTCTCCTCTCTCTCTTTCTCTCCCTCTTTCTCGCTCTGCCTCTCTCTTTCTCTCCCTCAGTCTCTCAGACACACACACACACACACAAAGCAAAATCTCAGACAGCTCCACTGTATCCTTTCCGCTTGAGCAAAACCATGGACAGTACCTTTTGCCCCCTAGAGGTAAAAACATAAATTTCACTACCCTATCTTAAAATAGCAACGTGCAATATATAAATAAATGTAAAAAAATATTTACTTAAAAATAATTAACTGATTTCAAAGGTTTATCTGTTTCATAACACAATAAAAGGTACATGTCCACTAACTTGCATCATGTCTGTTAGCATTTAATGCAGCTAAATCTAATCACTCTAATAAACTGTGCTTTAGAGCTCTTTGTGTAAGAAGATATGTACAATACAAACATACATGCTAAGCTGTCTTTTTGTTGACTATTTCCTGTTCATACTGTTGTGTGTGTAAGATACTGAAAACGTTTAAAAGAAGTATTTTCTCCCGTATCTTATCAAAGATGCTTTTTAAGAGCCAGGGGTTTGGTTTGTCTTTCCATTATCTCTTCTGTGCCACTCCTGCTCCCTCATCACCTAGATATCATATCATACTCATATCTCCCCCTCTCTCTTTCTCTCTCTCTCTCTCTCTTTCTCTCTCTCTCTCTCTCTCTCTCACACACACACACACACACATGTACACATTCACAAACACAGAAAGATGAATACTTTATACCCTTCCTAGTGTTATGACAGTCTTGACACTGCCCCAGAGGTGCAAAGCAAAAAACTTTAGAGGTCAAACAAAAGGTTATCAGTTTCACCTTTAACCCTGGGTTTCCCAAAGTCCATCACCAGGTATCCATGGAGACATTTTTCCTTTCTCAGACAAGGCTCCAACTTTCTAGTATGCTAGACACAGAGAGTTGAGAAAGAAGTCTTTATTATAATTTTTTTGCAATTTTTGCAGAACAAAGTAAAATATCACATGTCTTGCAAAGTATAGTATTTAGTTTACAAGTCTAAACTGTGTTAAAAACTACTACTCCTCAAAAACATACTATTGTATAGTATAAATGTAGGCTTGTAGCCCTGAATTTCCTTGTGTGAGGTAAAGCTAAAAGTCTGGTCGATCATAATAATTAATTATTAAATAGGGTAAAAGTGATTTAAAGATAATGACAATTCTGAAAAAGCAAACCTAATTTTTATTTTAAAAAATTAGCACAAAAAACAAAACTTGTTCTTTTCATTTTCTGTTTAGAAGGCCACCCCAGAGAAGTGCTAATTTATTTACTTATTCGTTTATGGCATTTTGGCAGACGCCCTTTTCCAGAGCAACTTACCTTTATTTTTATCATACAACTGAGCAGTTGGGGGTTAAGGGTCTTGATCAGGGGCCCAGAAGTGGTAACTTGGTGGTACTGTAAATTGATTCCACAGTTTAGCAGTCCAACACCTAAGCTACCACCCCCCACCACTTTGTCATCTATCCATATGAATTTCTACAACTTTCTCAGCAAGCAAATATTGCTATCAGACAAATTGGCTGAATCAATAGCGTTATCGCTCACAGAGCTCTGGGCTATCTTTATATAGATAGAATACTCAATTGACCAGTCGTTCTTCTCTATCTTTTATCAGAAGCTTAAGGCCAATGTTAAAGAGTAGCTACAAAGTGTGATAATCTTGTTTACTTATGAGTGTTAAAAACACATAATCTCTGTTAAAGCAGAATTTATCAAAGGCAAATCGATATACCTGCTGATAGTTAGCTGGTAGCTGATATTATAGGCAGATGGTCGTTTCTTGATTTTTTTACGTAGTTTGTGTCTTTAGAAATTGTGCAGATTTTGTAGTTGCAGAAAAACAAGCAAAAGAAAGAGTAAGCAAGAGAACATATGTCATAAGGATTTTAATTGTTTAGACATTATTTTTTTTATAAATTTCATTGGTTAACTTTATTGGTTATAACTACAGTTAAAATTTTAAAGTGCTCTTATTTGTTCGAATGCAATGGCACCTGAATGCCTTTTTATTCAAAGAACACTCACACTAATTCCTAGAACCAGACTAAAGTCTAAAGCTAATTGAGCGTTTGCCATAGCCAATCCAACACTTTAGAACAGTTTACCTTCATAAATCAGAACTGTACCTATGACTAAATCTGGGTTAAAATCGTTTTTATTTGATTTGGTTTATTGGTTATGATCTACAATTGTTTTGGTTTTGCTGTTCAATTTGTAATCTTGTCTGTGCCATATTGTCTGTTTAAACATGGCTTCCACATCAACAATCATTAGAATGCTACGAAATAGCATCGTTTATCAGTCTACTTTCTGCATCACCACCAAATTTGCAGAAAAAAACTAGTGCAGAGTGAGGGTTTATTTACATTTACAGCATTTGGCAGACGCCCTTATCCAGAGCGACTTACAACTGAGCAATTGAGGGTTAAGGGCCTTGCTCAGGAGCTCACAGTACCAATCTACACTTCTGGTTAAAATGGAGTGCTCAGGGAGAGGCTTTCCACTCTTATTTTCCTTCTGTCTTGGTTGTTCTCTCCTCTGTCAGTCATCACTCATCAAATCACCATCAAGTTAGAGTGTTATCTCTCCTTGTGCTGAGTGGCAGTCCTTGGAGCGACGCCTTAGATGCTGTCGGCTATCGCTGATGAGTGTTTATGTGTGGCTGCTGGCCCTCAGGGTAGAACTGTGGTCACTTTAAATAAAACAAAATAAAAAGAAAACTAGATGGCAATATACAGGTTTTTATATTGTGCAGTGCCAATATACAGGTTTTAATGTTTGTGTGAAATCCTTGACCAAATTTAAATGTGTCTGTTAATGTGTTCATGTATGTGTATGTGTGTGTGTGTGTGTGTGTGTGTGTGTGTGTGTGTGTGTGAGTGTATACAAATCTGCAGGTTTCTTTCAACTCCTGCTCATTAGCCCCCCACCCCCCACTCCCCACTGACCAGACTCCTTCTCTTGATGTACCCAGAAGGGCAAAGCTGATTGTATTACAATTGTTTTCTCAGTGTCTGGACTTGTAGTTTATTCAGGCCAAGTCCAGAATGGAACTACACACATACACACAC
>JAOTQW010000018.1:8422155-8433225 GCA_026260075.1 Sisor rabdophorus
CACACACACACACACACACACACACACACACACACACACACACACTGTTTTCACTATGAATAGAGACTAATCATAAGTATGCCTATTTTCATTAATGATTATTAATCCATAAAAAAACACTGAATTTATATATATATATATGAAAATCCTTTCACTGGCTCATATATATATATATATATATGAGCCAGTGAAAGGATTTTCATATATATATATATAAATTCAGTGTTTTTTTATGGATTAATAATCATTAATGAAAATAGGCATACTTATGATTAGTCTCTATTCATAGTGAAAACAGTGTGTGTGTGTGTGTGTGTGTGTGTGTGTGTGTGTGTGTGTGTGCTGCATAAAATCAAAGAGACTAAGCATTTCTCTCTCTTCTATAATCTCTCACACTCGTTTTATATAAACACACACGCACACACACATATACACTGAACGGCCAACATACTTGGGCCAGTTTCAAAACTCTGGTGGAGTTTTAAAAGAAAGATATAAATCAAAGGAGAAAAAAAATCTGTGATAAATCAAAGAAAGAAAGATGAGCTGTCTCTTTTTTCTACATGTCTGATCACATATGGTGAGCATTTTTACTCTTACACCTACAAAAGTGTTTTTTTTCTTTGAACACACAAGAATATACAGTCTTGTATGTTTAATACTTTTATTTTTTTCGATTTAAGATGTTTTATGTTAGGGCGGCGCGGTGGCGCAGTGGTTGGCACGGTCGCCTTACAAAAATTAGGTCCTGGGTTGGCATCCTGGGCACAGGGTCTTTTCTGTGCAAAGTTTGCATGTTCTTCCTGCACTTGCATGGGTTTTTCTCCGGTACAACCTAATGTACATTAGGTTGATTGGTTACTCTAAATTGCTCATTAATGTAACTTACATTAATGGCGTTAATGTAAGTGCGTGTAGTTGTGTGTGTGGTCCTGTGATCTGTACAGGGTGTACCCCCCTGCCTCTCGCCCCATGTGCCAGGTAAGTACACACTTTATTACACAACTTGGATTTAAAGAGTGCTTAAGCAACCCCTTTTTTTATCCTCCAAACTGCAAATTCGTTCATTCATCTTGTAACCCTCTTATTTTCTAACGTCTTCACCAATCAATCTCATGCACATGTTTTTAAACTGCCGAAGGAAACCCACGCAAGCGAGGGGAAGAACATCCAAACTCGGCACAGAAAGATCCAGGGATCGTTTGGGTCAGCAGCCCTAATTGACTGGAATTGTTTGGTTTTCTTAGACAGTTCCAACACTTGAAAAGAGTAAAAATTAAAAGTGAAATATAACTAAACATAGGGGCGGCGCAGTGGTGTGGTTAGCATATATTTTTTGCCTCACAGCAAGAAGGTCTAGAGAGTTTGCATGTTCTCCCCGTGCTTGCATGGGTTTCCTCTAAGTATTTCTTTCCACAGTCCAAAAACATGTACATTGCTTGGTGACTCTAAACTGCCCAGTAAATATGAGTGTGTGTGGTTGTTTGTCTATATGTGGCCCTGCGATCTAATCAAGAAATTACTAACGAGCACTAGGATTAGAAATAAGACTATGATTACATTTAAATTCCATTTCCTTTCACTCTCAAAGGAGACGAACCAAAGAGTCATGGTTTCACTGGGTAATTTGAAATTAAATGTCTTGAATTCACTTCCACACTTGATAAAGTACCACAATATCAGAGTAATCTTTCAGGCTGCTATTATTCTAATTGCCTATAGGACACAGAGGGATGTTTGAATTGAAAAAAAAATGAAGAATGTCCCATAAGCATGTAAGTCTGGAATGCTTATGAAATAATGTTTAGCGCCACCAGAAATTCAGTCAGAAATTTAATTCAGTGCTGCATATGAGCATAGGTTTTGGGGCAGCAGACCAAAGTGTACATTTTAAATGGTTAATTGGTCTCTGTAGCTTTAACTAAGCTAAAAGAAAAAAAATTAAATGAACCTAAAAGAATTATTCAATTACACCATGTATACAACTCGTCAATGGGTAATTGGTAAGCTAGTTTAAAATTAGCAGTCCTCAGACTGAACGAGAGAAGATACTGTGCTTAGGTAAGCTAATAGAGAAAGTGCTAGTGATGTGGAAAAACAACTGTAAGTTTTTTTTGTCCCAAGTCTATTTTCTTTAACGATCCACTTAGGCTAAAAAGTGGTTTCACATTTAAGTTATAAAAGCAAGCAGTAATTTTAAGTGTACTTTTAATAAGTTAGAAAAGAAAGAGAAAAGCTATGAAAACTGACTCACTAACTGGATCATATACAGTATAAAAATTAAGATTGTATATTTGGTACAGAATTACAGGATTTACAGGATATAATAGTAAATAAAACCACATTTATTGGAAATATAGACTATGTTGGTAAACTACTAATGCAGTGTATTATGTGTTTCAAGCAAGCAGCAAAGGCCCATTGCAGGGCCGTAAATGAACAAATGCTTAATGTTGCAGTGGGACATCTTGGAAAATGCTAACTGTAGCCTAATAGCATACAGTAGCCTAATCGCATGAACGTGCACAGACTAGACAAGCAGAGACGTTACTACAATACATGTCACTGACCTATGAGAAAACTTGATAGCGCAGTTAGTAACAGTACTAAAATACCAAAATACAACCAAATTACATGCTGCGGCTGAATTTGAGCTCATTTGTGAATGTACACAAAGTAAATAAGCTTATGGGAAAGTAGCCAGTGTAGATTCTGTTAAATATGGGGTCCAATTTAGGCAAAGATCAGTCTTGTCCAAAAATTGTTTAGATTAAGTGAGTGTATAAAAGACATAAAAGATTGGATGACTAATAATTTTTATTATTAAATCCCGATAAGACTGAAATATTAGCTAATCGTCAAAAAAACAGCAAAGAATTAATACTAGCTTATTAGTGAAAGACCTATGTGTAATATTAGACAGCAACCTGCCTCTTGTGAGTCATATTTCCAACATTATTAAAACAGCCTTTTTTCACCTTAGAAATATTGCCAAGATCAGATTTGATCTGTTTTAAATGCAGAAAAGCTGATTCATGCATTCATAACCTCTTGACTAGACTTTTGTAATGCATTTCAAGGTGGCTGTCCTACAACTTTGATAAACAAGCTACAGCTAGTCCAGAATGCAGCTGCCAAAGTTTTTACCAGATCTAAAAAATATGAACACATATCCTCAATATCATCTTTGCACTGACAAGCTGTTAAATTGCTACTTACTTATAGGGCACTAAATGCTCCATCATGCTCATTGAGATCTTAATCCTCTGGACTTCTGGTAGTCTCCAAATATCAAAGTTTACAAAAGTTATTGTGTTTTCATATTTATCTCCTAAACATGACCTTCGTGACATGTTTTGGGTTCAGACACAGTCTCCCAGTTTAAAGACATACCTCTTTAGCCAGGCATAAACATAAAATATCCATAATCTTATGATTCTGTACATCTGATTAAAGGCAAGGATAGTATTATGAACAGAAGTCATGCTAATTTGGAGGATTTATGCTATGATGGACAAGGATTTACTCTACTTAACTCACCCAAAGCTACAGTTTATATTTCATTTGATCATTACAATATGTTGTAATTAATAATAACATGCCGTGTCACCAGCTAAAGGTTTGATTCTGTGCAGAGTTTGCATATTCTTATCGCGCTTGCGTGGGATTCTCTTTGGTACTCATGTACATTAGGTTGTAGACCTCCATGACCTTAAATTAGGAAACAGGCGGGTATAGAGGATGATGAATAAATGACTAATTAGTGAAAAGGAAGACAATTTTTTGGATGGAGTCACCTCGACAATTCCTGGTTATTTTATAGGCCCTATCTCATGTGTAAACACTAAGCAGTAGCAAGATGTTTTAAACTGATCTTTAGTGCGAATGTATTTTGTTGTTGTTGGACAGAGAAAGTGAGCAGGGGTGTGTTTGGACATCATGTGAGAGTTATGGTCTATGTTTTAGATTTTACTACATAAAAACAGATCTGCATCCACCCACTGTCCAAGAACTCTAAAATAAAAGAGACCCAGATTGAAAACTTTATTTCTTTTCAATATGAGACACCAGTGGCAAACAAAGACTATGTATACGGGACCTTAATAAATTTTTTATTTATACTTTCAATTCTTAATTATTCGCAAATTAGAATTCTAAATTAGAATACACACCTGTTATGAATTTTATTTGTTATAGCTGTGTTGCACAGATAGCAATGTTTTTACCTTTTACTGCCTCCTGCATCGCAGTAACATAATTGTTTTCTTCTTGTTGTTGTCTTTTTATTTGTATAATTACTATTGTGCCTTGACATCAAGGCCGGCTCTAGGCACAGGCAGGTGTGGCCCACCCAAACATCAGAGTATCTTCTCAACCCCACACCCCAATATTTACACCTTGGAATCTGTCTGCCCACCCTTTTATGGTTGGCAGGAACCAACCTGATTAACAGGTTATCAGGTCCCTGGTTGGACTTCCAGGCAAGGGGTGTTTCTGTGTAGAGTTTAAATGTTCTCCATGTGCTTGCACAAGTTTACTCCGGGTATTCCAGTTAACTCCCACAGTCCCAAAGCATGTATTTATGTAATTATGTAAAAAAAGCATGTAATTAGGTTGACTGGTGCTGTAAAATTGCCCATAGGAGTAAATGTGAGGGCGTGTGGTTGTTCATCTATGTGTTGCCCTGCGCTGAACTGGCTACCTGTGCATTTACATTTACATTTACAGCATTTAGCTGTGCAGGATGTACCCCTGCATCTCACCCAGTGTGCGCTGGGATAGGCTCCAACAGACCGCTGTGACCCAGAGCTTGGAAATAAACGGGTAAAGAAGATGAATAAATAAAAATAAATAAATAAACTTTTGGGGGTGATGGGTGACATAAACAGATGCTTAGTTTGTTTACGCCTTTGGCCCGCTCTGAGGTGTAATGTTTAAGGATGAAACACCAGTTGCATGCACACCCAATTAAAATTGTATCTCACTGTAAATTAACCTACTCAAATGCATTATTAAAGTAATACTTTTATGTGTATTCTGTATGCATGCATTCATGTGCTCTCTGTGTCTATTATGAATGTGTGCTAGTGGTGTCTGTAACCATACATCAGTCAGTTTAATTTTCCCACCTAACCAGCAACCTTAATTAATCTACCGTAAAAACCAGACTAAAATGTCGTTGTACACACTCCCCAACTTCTTACAGTGATCACCATAAGGGTATACCTTTTCTTGTGTGTTTGTGACAAAAAGAAGGAGGAGAGTCAATGTGGGGTGTGTTTACATCCCGGACTGCATTTCAAATGATAAAACATGCCTCTTCCTGTTATTGTAAAAGTAACAGCAAGCCATCACTTCCAAAACAATAGTTATCCTACGGCAAAACACATGTTTACCTCAAACATGAATAAATGCTTACATAAGATTTGACAGAGATTAAAACAAAAATTAGATACACAATTTTGATATCAGGATATCGAACAGTTGCTACAAAATATTATGAAAAAATTATAACAATAATCACTTTATAGCTATTGACATACGTAATGATTTATAAACACTGTATAACTCTTTAATGTTGTTTTTTACTTAATAAAATTATATATATATATATATATATATATATATTTACTGATCCACCAAAGGTCAGGGCTAGGTTAAGAAGGGTTAGTGTGAGGTCACTGATGCCCTTTTGTGTGTGTGTGTGTGTGTGTGTGTGTACGGCAGAAGAATGTGAGGGGCCCTCTGCCCATCAGTCTGTTGTGGAAGGAGGAATGAAGAGAAGGCCTCGGAGGTGAGGGATGGGAGGATAGGGTGAAGGGGAGGTGAGGGGGCACCCAAGGGAGGTCAGAACGCGGTCAAATACAAAACACACACACACAGACAAAAACATGCTCTCAGTCTGAAAACTCAACATTCCGCTTCACTAGAAGACCATTTCCTCTCAATATATTTAGTTAGTACAGGAACCGAAAACTAGTGTGACATGCTTCTTCATGTATCTAAAAACTAAAATCACTATCTTGAATGAAAGCACAAAGACGTATTGTAGCTCTCTGAATGCCACCTGGAAAAAGAATTTGACCCAAAAGATCTATCCTGTCTTTGCTGTCTCTTTATTTTTTGTCCATCTTTTCCCTTTTCTCTCTTATAGCTTAATGATATGCAAAAATATCTACATGTCATCTAGCGATCATGTGATCTTGCATATCACGTGGGCAACACTATTATGTATCAAATAAACATTACTGGCTGCTAATCTTAATGTAAGCAAAAAGTCAAGACTGGAAGAGAAAATTTATATATATATTGTTTAAATTACTTTAAGGAGAGTTTTAGATACAAGAAAAGGTTTAGGAGAAAAGCATGGAAAGAAAGAAAGAAAGAAAAAAAAATAGAAAGAAAGAAAATGTTAAAGGTTTTTTAAAAATAGCAGTAAAAGTAGCAGACACGAGCTTCACCTTTAAACACACTAATTATATTTACTGCACCTACTTCCTCGGCACTAATTGATCTGTCTCAGTGTTGTGTCTGCCAGTAGTCTATCACTCACAATTGTGTTTGTGTTTGCTGCTATTAACTGGATAACTCTCCAACCCCTTTACACACACACAAACACTCACATGTCTGCAACTGGTCTTTCAGAGTAATAAAAAGAGGAAAAGAGCCCTGGGTTAAATAAACCAGTAGTTTTCCAGCTTTTGGAACATCAAAACAGACCTGCTACCTTTTCTGTGTGTAAATTCACAGGTTATGTGAAAGATGGATAGATTTTTAAACAGACAGGCTGCACTACAAAACACACACAGATGTACTTTTATTTTACCCAGCCGGTGTGTATCATATCCATGAGATAAATCCTGCACACACAAGCACAAAAATAACCAGACACACAGGAGCCAGACTGCGCCTTGAATCAACATGTTCACCTAGTCCTTTGGCGTACACACCAATAATAGCAACCAGTGTCTGAGCTAGAAGACACACAAAGCTAAACATAAACACTTACTAGATGTTATGATTGTTACAGGATTATGTACTTGTATGCATATTTTTTTTCAGTTGAGGATTATTTGAATCAGAGGGTGGGTTGGTGATTTCTCCTTTCAGTTCCATGTCACTTATCTCTCTAGGTATAAAGAGAAAACCCCCCAGTGCTGGACTGCAAAACACTAAATAGGTAGCTTTTTGATGCTCTCTACAGCATGATGCTTTACTTAAAGTGATAAATGCATCCTAGCATTTGTTAAAACTGTCCTAATTGTAATATTAGGAGGATTTTTTTAAACAGCTATTTATTATTCATATAGACACAGAACATAGAATTTGTAAAAGTAAAACTAGTTTTTCTGTGTATTTTCTTTTCTTTTTTTTAGAATATTTACATATTTATAGTCATGTTAAATGTTGTTAAATGTTAAAATGTTAAATGTTGAAACTACTGTTTTAGTTTTCTATCTTAAAACAAGACAAGAGAGAGAGACTAAATTTTCGCTCTTTAATAGCGGTATACGTTAAGTACACGGTTGTAAGGAAATGTATAAATGTATAAATACATGTATAAATTTATAATGCGACACATCGAGCAACTATTTTAAGGCATATAAATATATGTATTGATATTCATTCATTTTTTCATTCAACTTCGAACCTTTCAGGGTCACGGGGGTCTGCTGGAGCCTATCCCAGCGCACATTGGTTGAGAGGCAGAGGTACACCCTGGACAGGTCGCTAGTCCATCGCAGGGCCACACACACACAACCATAGCGCAGTCACATTCACTCCTATGGACAATTTAGAATCACCATTCAATCTAATGCACATGTTTTTGGACTGTGGAGAAAACCCACGCAAGCACGGGGAGAACATGCAAACTCCGCACAGAAAGACCCCGTGCCCCGAGATTCGAACCCAGGACCTTCTTGTTGTTGTTTTTTTATCTGTCGAAATATCTAGACTGTCAAAATATCTAGACATATTAAAAATACAATCTTTAATCCCCTATGAAACTGAATGGTTTCTTCCAAACAATATAAGTCATGATTTTAAATTCTATATTATACCGTTTTCTACTTACCATGACTCAGTAAATCTGATTAGTGAAATTTTTTACTGAAAATAAGAAAAAAAGAATGTAAATATTTAACGCTGAATTTAAAGGGGTAAAATAAAAACCCTTCTCAAGAAACCAAAATAAGAAACCTTCTTATTTTTCAAATAAAAAGTGAGCTTATTTGCATACTGCTTCACTCTCTAGCTTGTTTGCTTTTATATTTGGCCACTTTCTTTCAACACCTTTCGACAATAATATTGTTACATTTTATTTAAACGAGACATGAATATCATTATATTAATATTATTATATTATTATAACGATTATTAATAACGATATTTCCTACAAGGGACAGAAAATTATCCAAAATGTATAGTTTGGCCCAAGTAAAAAAAACGTGGTAAAAACTGACAGTACTATTTTTTCCTATGAACGAGCTGACATAAGAATTGAGTATTAGCTATAAAAGAAAAAAAAATACAAATAACTATATAACATACTGTTAAATAAACCAGTATATAATATCTTACGGGCATTTATTTCGTTATACAATCGTGTAAACATACTTCATAAAGAAAAAATAAATACTTATTGTTGTATATTTTCGTTTTTAATTTCTAGACAAAAAAAACAATTAATTTACTATTTTAATTTACATGTTTCTTCCGTTCAACGCAGTTTTATTTGTGTGGACAGCGCAGAGAACAGGCGCGATGTGATCTGTCTTGCGCCACCTGCTGTTTGTTTTTAAAAATGTCCTAACCTGATTTACTTGAAATGTGGTGACACATTAACTGAGATTAATTAGTCGATGCCTACATGAGAAAGTAGAAATGTTATTTTTCATAAACAGGTTGGCTTCCTGTATCTTTTGTTATTTGTTGAAATAAAGCTGATGAGCAGCCAGAATACACCAGGATATACTGAGGTCACTGGGTGGCCATAAATATTTCAAGCCTTGTGCCGGCAGAAATCTGTTCTGTAAACTGATCAGCTGTAGCACGATTCCCTGCATTCCTCTTTTTAATGTCCCAGAATTATCACTTAGACAAGACGGGGATTTATCGTTTCCGACATACGCCACGTGTATGTTCCTCGATAATTGCCATAACTATAAATACATTTTTACACCGTATGCTGTCGCTTTATACAGTAACCATTACATCTGAAACGTTTCATCCAAACCATTGTTTGATTTTACATTATATAAAAAGCTCCTCGGGGCGGCGCGGTGGCGTAGTGGTTGTTTTAGTGCGGAAAGTTTGCATGTTCCCCCATGCTTGCGAGTGTTTACTTCAGGTACAGGTTTCCTTCCACATCCAAATACATGTGCATTCAGTTGATCAGGGATACTAAATTTCCCATAGAAGTGTGTGTGGTTGTCTATGTGAGTTCCTGAGATGGACTGAGAGATCAGGGGTAAAGCCTTATGAACCCGTGGGTATATAATATAAATGAATGAATGAATAAATGAAAGAAGCTCCTTGCAGCACCACCTCTCCACCAAAAGTAAAATTTACTGGAACAATTAATGAAAGAATCCAACCATCTTCTATATCATCTGCGTATTCCATAAATCGGGGTCACGAAGGTCTCAGCGTAAAGAGGGCGAAAGGTACACCCTGGACGGGTCACACACTCATTTACTACTATGAGCAATTTAGAATCATTCTATTTTATTAAAAGATTTGATCATATATTAAGATTTGATTTCATATATAAGTTTTGTGATCACGTAAAAAAGGACTAAAACTGTGAGTTTGTCAAGTCACATGCATCATTTGACTGTCCACATGTCAGAGCCGTGTAAAATTTTTATGATAATCAAATCGTATCTAAATATTTACACGTGCACACACACACCTAAAAGAGGCAACTTTTATGATCTTTTTAGAAATACAGATTCTTTTAAAATGTAAAAATTTAAGCCCTTTATGTCATTTATTAAAATTACATAAATCGCTTTTTCATACAAACAATAAATCGTTCTTTTATGACAATTCGCCGTTTCTCATTCATTCATTATTTCGTTCGTTCGTTCGTTAATTCATTCAGTCACATGGTTTTTCTTCCGGGCACTCCAAAAATATATACATTAGGGTGATTGGTTACTCTGAATTGCCCATAGAAGTGAGTGTGAGAGTGGTTGTTCGTCTATGTTCGTCTATAGCCCTGCGATAGACTAGCGACCTGTCCAGGGTGTACACCTGTCTCTCGCCCTATGTGTGCTGGGATAGGCTCCAGCTGAGACGTGACCCCGAATTCGGGAATAAGCGGGTATAGAAGATGAATGAATGAATAAATGTATGAGTGAAAGAATCTAGACTCTGTCAAGAAAATATACTAATTCGGAATACACACTGGATAAAACCCTAATCAGTCAATGACGTATTATACCCCCAATCTTCGATTTGACTAAACACCAAACCATTTTAACACATGAAAGGATTTGATGGCGTCCTCAGGCAGTGCATTGTTTTTGTTATATGTATTTATTACAAAGTAATACGTGCCTAAAATAAAACTGTAAGCTGGCTTTGTATTAATTTATTATATATTTTTTGGTTTTAGTTAGTTTGAGTTAGATGCGTGATTATTATTTCAACGTGCTGTTTGTAAGATGTTAAAGATCTATGATTTGTAATTTGTAATTGAAGGTCTACATAACCTGCAATTTGGAATCAAATAATGAAGACTTCAATTTTCGAGCCCCATCTCATCCTGGGTGTTCGGATATACGGTATGTGACCCTGCTTATGTAGAACAATAATTATGTGAAATATAAATAATATAAATGCAGAGGTTTGGCAACCATTACGTTGAATGGCGAAAATTATAGTTTTCCAGTAGCTTTGTTTTGGTAGACTCGCTGTTACTATTAAACTATTAAATAATAATATTAAATTAAGTTATTATATAATAATATTATATAATAATATAATATGTATATATATAAAAAATCTATCTATCTATCTATCTATCTATCTCTCTCTCTCTCTCTCTCTCTCTATATATAT
>JAOTQW010000018.1:8439590-8466320 GCA_026260075.1 Sisor rabdophorus
ACACAAACACAAACACAAACACAAACACAAACACAAACACAAACACAAACACAAACATAAACATAAACATAAACACAAACACAAACACAAACACAAACACTGACACACACACACACACACACACACACAAACGTGGAGTGCAAATTACATCCAGGCTGATTTCGCCATGGAAAAATCTTGTTTTCCTGTTACACACTGCTACATTCACTGCGCTTTTCCACAAGAGGCCCTTTTAAATTGTGCATTCAAGAGGAAACTCTACATATAAACCTCCCCACACTTATAAATTATGTCTATGTAAAGCTTTTGCTTCACGGCAGCTCACAGGTTTATATAAAAGTTGCTGAATTGTCTTTAGAAGAGAAAGAAAATTAGTTTTTTTGTTTATTGTTATAATTATCCCTATAATATACAAAAGAAAACATTTTTAATATACTTTACTTCTAAATCTTTTGAAACAATCCACCCTTTATGTGAGACGGCAATAAGAATCACTGAATAAGTGACACAAATAGAAAGAAAGACAGTCTGGTAAAAAAGGAATTTTTACGACAGTGTCAGGAGGATATATGGGGGTGGGAGGGAGAAGGGATGTTGCATCCTGACTGTCAGTTGTTGTTGTTTTTTGTAGCTTGTAAACGGTCAGCTATTTAAGGTTGATTAGGTGCATGGTTTTTTGGAAGTGAGCTCGGCAGGGTGTTTCTGGAAGTCTGTCACAGAGCAAAGGTGTGACATTATCCATGCAACAGATGGAACACTGGTTTAACTAAACACAAGCACAGATTTTTTTGATTAAATCAGCTAAAAAACCAAAATCGTACAAGTTTCTCAAAGGTAACATAGACTTCATAACTAATTGCGCACATGAGGGTCCATGCTGTATTAATAAGGCAGGACAATGAGATAAGCTAGCAGTTAGAATAGTAACGATTAAAAAGTAACTAGATAATATTAGTAACTAATTATTAATATCATATCCATCTTCCGATACTCAAAAACACTAATAAAATGATCATTTAATTACATAAAAATGTAAGAATTACAGTAGATTCTGTTTTTATTTTTTTTGTTCTGTTGTTGCTTTGTATTACACTGTCATTGTCATAGGTATTACACTGTAATACAAAGGGCAGATAAAATAAGAGAGAAAAGTAAAGAAAATGTGTTTAATAATTTTAGCATTTTAGCCTTTATGTGTGTGCGCGTGTGCAGCTGTAAGTAAGATAGCAATTGTGTTGTTAATTACTGATGTGAACAGAGCTGCTGTATATCTGCAGGACGATATAGAGAGCATTCGTTCAATGCGAGCTTCTTTTCTCTCTCTCATACACACACGCACACAGATACAAAAAGGTATGCAGACACACTTTTTCATATAAACATTTTTGCAGGCTTTTTTAACTGTGTTATTTATTTAGAGACGAATATACAACAAGAAAGTGTATTTTGAATGTGTTGTGAGGTAACGGGTGGGTAATGTGTTAAATCCTCGGTTGTGTGATCTCTATAGATATCAGAACTATTTATTGATCAGATACAGAGCGAGCCCATGCTTTAATTTAGTTATAGGAACACTTTATTTAAAGTGCATACTGTATATACTGTTTGTTTTTCTGTTTCCATTAGAGAGGGAGAAAACAGTGATAGATAGGGACAGAGAGAGAGAGAGAGAGACTACTTTTTGACATGCTGCACTGCCTGGCATGCCAAGGGGAACCAAATTCAATAAAGATCTGTTACATATACTGTACTTGTTTACAAATGTCCCGTTTCAACCCGTTTGCTCTAGTAACCTAATCATTTTATGAATTTATGACGATTAAGGTTATTTCAAAGCTGAACACTGTCATATATTTTACAGAGAACCGACATATCCTTTTATTGCAAACAACATTTAAATCGGTTAACTTACATTGGTAGCATATAGAAGGAAAAGCTCTTTGTCAGTATTGTTAGAAATTGTTAGTATTTTTTTTACAAATTACATGTACAGGTAAAAGAAAATTAAATATGGATTTAACATATAATCCACAATGTCAGAGCATAGCCAGTTATATGTGAGTCATAGTCATAGGTACACTTCCTAATGGATAGAGATGTGTTAGCTTGAAAATCAGGAACCATGGAGGCTTCATCAAGCTAATCACATGTCCCCAATGCCCTGAACAGTGTGTGCTGCCAGCAGCCTAAAGGCAGTGCCCTCTGCTGCCCAGTTCCCCCTCTCAGTCTGCTGTTTAACCCAGGAACAGAGTTCATCCTAGGGTCATGACCCCAAGCAACACTTTCCTTAGTCTAAAAACATACAGACAGACAGACAGACAGACCAGCATTCCAGCATATTTAGATAAATGATACCAGGAAATAAAACAAAACAGGTGATCAGTAAGTAAAAGTAGCTAAAAGTAGACTGCAAGTGTGTCTGTGCTTCCATCGCACTGAAATACCATTCAAGCAACGAAAAGTAAGAGCTGAATTTTAACAGTTCTTTAAACAAGAGTAAAGATGACATCCGAGCCTGTTATTAGCTTTCCTATTTGTTTAATCTATGAATTTGTTCTATTGAACATTCTAACTACATTTCCATCACTCTGAATGAAATGCAAAGCTGTTTTCACGGTTTAGCTTCGATTAGGCAATCAATGCTATGCTAACACTCTCTTTGCTACTCTTCAGTTTTCCTTTATCCGAAATTAGTGGCTCTTCAACACACACACACACACACACACACACTCACACACACACGCACGCACACATTCACAAAGTCCCTTGCATGGTGAATGTAAATGAGGTGGAACAGCTGAATTTGTAACACCGGCGACAGTAATGCTAATGGTGGGTAATAATGGCCGCAGTGGACGCGTCAGCATTAGCGAGGGCGATGGCTGAAATATGACTCGTGACGAGGGTCTAAATCTGCTTAGCATTGATTTTGCAGTTTTGATGAAAATGCACTACGGGCCTGCAGGGCTCCCTAAAATCAATTGCACTCCTTGGAGATAGAAGCCCAGAGGCAGCGTGATGGACAGCAAACATTCAGACTAACTAATCGTAGTCTGAGGTACTCCACATTGCCAGTGGTATTGTAGTTTTTGGACAATATTGAGTTCGGATCGAACACCACACATGCACATAGTCTTTCTGAGTGTTATTTAGGAAGATATTAGCTGGTTTTGTTACATATTTATATGTTTTTGAGATGGGATAAAGACAAAGCTACAGAATTGTGTTTACATGACATAAATGTTAATACATTTACAGCATTTGGCAGATGTTCTCATTCATCTCTTTTATACCTTTTTAAATCTTTTTTACATCTGAACAATTTTGGGTTAAACTTGGTGGGGCTGGAAATCAAACCCTGGTCTTCCAATTGGCAGTCCAAAACCTTACCCACTAACCTACAACTTCTCAATAAATTTTATAATGATAAAAATCTAAAATGGAGCGGCATAGTGATAATCATAGTGATAATTACATGGTCGCCTCATAACAAGAAGGTCCTGGGTTCGATTCCCAGGCACAGTCTTTCTGTGCGGAGTTTGCATGTTCTCTCCATGCTTCCGGGGTTTCCTCCAGGCACTCCGGTTTCCTCCCACAGTTATTGATTGTTAACTTCAAATTGCACATAGAAACATGTGAGTGTGTGGTGTGTGGTTTGTATGTGACCCTGCGATGAACTGGCAACCTGTTCAGGTTGTAACCCCTGCCTCTCGCCCTATGTGCACTGGGATGGGCTTCAGCAGACCCCCGTAACCCCAAATTAAAGAATAAGCAGGTATAGAAGATAAATTAATAAATGAAAAATCTAAAACAATAAAGTTTATTACAGTATATATTTAGCCTGACTTTCACAGACATTACAATGTAAACTTAAAGAATAAATGTGGACTATCAACATATTTTTCTTGACTCTGCAGGTTCACTGAATAGGAATCCTCTGTGATAAGACCTTGCCATGATCACTCTGCTTGGGTGACCCCAGGATGACCTTTATGGGGCGGGGTATGGTAGGACAGATTTCTTTTTTGTGAGGAAGCACAGAAGCCCCTCAGACACCATAGACCTCATTTCTTCTGCTCACACACTTTATGATGTAACCACACACAGTATCAGAACACACCTGCATACGTCATACAATTAAAACAATTGCGCCTCACAAATTATTAATAACAATATAAACAGCAAAAAATGCTAAATTATAAAACTGGATTAAGAAAAAAAAAATTTACATCGACTTTTAAATGGAATTCAGAGATGAGTGGCACTGTGACAGTGTCAGTATTTCTTTTCCTGGTTGCCAGTGAAACGCAATTGGTTCTTAAAAATCGTAGTCATTTTTTACGAAAAAACACTTTTTTAATTGTTAGTTTCACAGAGACCCACCTTCAACAGACCAAAGCATTTCTTCATTATATTCTGCATTAACCCCTGTTGCGATCTGCTTTTATACATTAGCGCCTTGGTGGCATTATCAGGGATGAGAAACTCTCATAACCCAATGATGTTTCTCTACCCTAATAAAATTATTATTATCTGTTTATTATTTTTTATTATATTATATTTATTTATTTTTAATTGGGAAGTGGTAGCATAGTGGTTAAGGTGTTGGACTGCTAACCAGAGGATTATGGGTTTGATTCCAATCACTATCAAGTTATTTCTGCTGAGCCCTGAGCAACACCCTTAACTAGGGATGTGACGAGATCTGACTGGTCTGGTGAGAATGTATCAATAAAAGAAAGCATAGTTTTTCCGCTATGCAAGATGATGCAAAAGCAACATGTTCATTGTATTTATTGATTATCACATAGTTTTTACTTTCTTTTCTGGTCAGTATGTCCACTTTGGGTTGTTTTGACGTGTATAGGGTACAGGTCGGTTTTAAAAGATAATAAAAGCAGATGTTTAAAAAAATTTAGCCACAAAATTGGCCATTTAACAATGTTCAGGAGTGATCACTTAGAAGAAAGATCTTATTTCATTATCTAATTTTATCCATCATCTCCTAGCTGATTAAGAAAGCGATAACATCATTAAATGTGATGGCAGGTCAGAAAGGAATTTTTTGGGGAAAAGGGTGTCTCAGACAAAAGAAATTACTGCTTTAAAAGAATTTCTTTTATTTCTTATATAAGCCTTATTGGACCTTCAGGAAATTAGTGCCAAGGTATGGATTGCCTGACAATTAGTCACCTACTGTACCTGTACACAATGTGCTAATAAAAATATAAAATGCATAATCAGTTTAAATTGGGAACACTTTAATCAGTTTAAATTGGGTGCACAACAACGCTGCTCCGGTCTCTCTTTGTGTTTCTATAAGTGTACTCAGTCCTTTTTATTTTTTAGATTTCATCCTTATTTTTACTGGTTATAGTAGTTTCCCTTTTTATGTTGTTCTCTAGTTTTTGTTGTCTTTTGAGTTCTGTATAAATTTTTTGTCAGTCTGAAAACACTACTTTAAATCACAACCATCTGTAGCTTCTTATCATAAAAAGATTACCAGTTAAAAAAAGAATATAGAAAAGGTAACATATAATCAAAGTATTTATCTTTAGTTGAAAAAAAAAGCTATTAGAGCTCTGAGCTTTGGTACAAGTGTACGTGAAGGCTTTGCTCAGCTACTAGCGATTGCTGATGGACTTGAGTCTCAATTAGGGACGATGCATTTAGTCCCCTGAGCACTCTTATGTAAATCACTAGCTCACATGCTGACAGCAGCGCCCACGCGCAGCACAGATCACATGACGCATGCAGTTTAATTAGGCCTAGGTGTACATGCACAGAACCCACTTGACAGATGTGTGTGTGGGGGGTGTGTGTGTGTGTGTGTGGGTGGCTTTAGCTAATCTTTTTTGTGTCTTACAATGAATCCATAAATAGGTTTCTATTTGTCCATGTATGCATGCATGTTAAAAAAACATACTGTCCATATGTGTGTGTAAGGAGGATTCTTGTGTTACAATTTGGCTGAACCTGTTTTCCCAGAACAATCGATAAACATATTATTATCATTAATAATATAAATGAATCTTAAATTCTAAAGCCCGCTCCAGGTCATTTTTCAACAAAAATTTTCAAAGTTCTGGTGGTCATTATAGTTCATGTGGAATTGTATTTCTCATTCCCCATATTTCAGGGTGATTTATAGTCCTGCTACATTCATGAAAGCCACAAAAGTGGAGAAGAAACCAAAGAAGCTAACCCAAAATCTGCAACCAACCCAAAAGTATGTGTTAACCCAAAAGTATGTGTTAATGCATAACAATTATACATATCATAAAAACCTCACACATTAAGCACAAAGTTTCTATTTATTTATTTTAAAAGACAAAGAAACAGTATGAAATTAAAGAAAGAAAAAAATGAAAAACTGTGCTAGTTGACATCATAATCATCGTAATTAAATGGCTTGGGGAGTAATTATGAATGTGGCTTAGAACTAAATTGTGTTTCTTCAAAGCATTCTATAACTGAATTTGCAAAAAAAAATGTTCAATGAAACACTCATATGTTAAATATCAGTAAGTTAAAATAAAAATGTTTTGTTAGTGCAGCTGATTGACATGCAGTCAATATTAAATGACAGACCGTCTGTCTTAATGGTATATGGTAGAAAACCCACCCATTCACCAACACACAAACACACACACACACACACACACACGCATGCTATTTTTGTGCTCTTTAAATGATTTTCCAATTAAACAAGCCAATAGAAGCCTATTAAATAATACATGACTGTTATTTAGTGTCACAATTAAAAAAATGCACATCACTGTAAACTCGGCCAGCAGAAACAACAGACTTTTCATTACGATGGAAAAGATAATCCTAAAACTGCCCTTACATCTGAGCACCAGTGGTGACCAGACATATGCCCGTTTAAAATGCTGTAAAGCAGCGATCCCTTTTTAATGGGCTGTGCCAAGCCCATAGGACAGATGCACAGGGAAAAGAGAGAGATGATCCATCTTCGCTTCTCTTTTTTATAGGATCTAATAAAGGTGTCTGTCATAAATTGTTTTGAGATCCCCCACTCTTAAAATGCGGCACAATAATGAAGGAGCCCTGGACAAGCTGAATAAATCTTGGCCACATACACAGGCTGGCATTGATAGAAATTTACGCAAACAGGCTCACAGATTCAAAAATTCAATGATGTGGATGTATGGAAATATAAACAGACATGTTTGTCTGCTCATTTTATTTTGGCATGGGCGCTCAGAACTGGACTGTCCACAGATTCCATAAGACTTTTTATTAAGTGACAGTTTATCAGCACTGGAGAAAATGTTTCCAAATGTACACAGTTAACTGTTTTAGCAGTTTGAATTTAATGAGGTGTGTTTTTTCATAGCTGATTTTGTAATGTCTTAGCTTTTTTAAGCCAGGGGTAACATTCCCAAATGTATGAATATTTACATTTTTGCATTTTTCTTGTGAATGACTTTATTTGGTTATACTTATTGTTTTGTTTACAATTAGGAAATACATGTAAAAGAAAATTTTTTGAAATACTTTTTTATGTTATTTGCCAAATTCACCTCCAAAACATTATTCGAAATATTGCAATTTTTTTAATGAACATAACTGTTATATCCATCTTTCTGTTAACACCCTCCAGTATATATGATTGGCAACTGTTCACGGAGTATAAAACACTGTCAAGAAACACCATGTATGCATGATAGCTATCCTTTGACACTGTAATCAATGCAGCGTCTTGACTTGCAAACAGCACAAATCAAGCCAAACTAAGTTTAGGAGGCTGATGAGCTACTAAGGGATAAACAATGTTACATCAGGGTTCTGGCTGAAACACCAGGAAAAATAATGACACTTTGTCTTGAGCTGGACGTCACTCAGAGCTAAGGGATGCCATGGGGTAAGTGCTGTGTGTTTGGGCCAAATGCCCAATGCAATGCCTACTGCAATCATTAATATTTACTGGAAATTTGCATGCTGTACTGTATATAAATTGGACTGTGTTTATTATTTTAAGTTTCAATTTTAAATCATTTTTATTGAATTAAAATGTGGGCGGTGGTGTAGTTGTTGTTACCATGGTTGCAGGACGAAGGTCAAGGGTTAAACACCAGGCAAGGGTTTTTTTGTGCAGAGTTTGCATGTTCTCCCGTGCTTGCATGGGTTTACTACGGGTACTAAGGTTTCCTTCGACAGTCCAAGGTAAACTTCATGTATGTAACATGTAAGGCATTACTTTCTTACAGAAAGGTCTAACATTTACTATAAAGGCATGTCGGGCCATTATAAGTTGACAGTGAGGCCAAAGTTTAATTTCCTTTACTGATATAAACAAAATCTGTCACTGTACTTAGCTCTTTTAAATGTAGAGGGACAGGCCTTTCGGACACAAATGAAGCCTTTTTTAAAATAAATCACACTGTCACTGGTCATTTTCTCCACCTAGCTTAAAACAAAGTCTGATTTGGGGTCTGGAAAACTTGGCTAGTAGTTCTACGGGGAACAGGAAGCAATCGCTCTTTCTCTGCCTCTCACTCTTATCTGAAAGGGTTCTCCATTGCTTGTGTCTCATGAGTGCTTTGTGAGTGCTAGGCTGATAAACCGTTCTAAATGACTAGACACGGACATCAATAAGGTCCTAGAACAAATCCCACACAGAAACAAAGATACACAGAAGCCAAGCTACTGGTCTGTTTTACAGACATTGGAATTATCATAAGAATGTTCACTTCTCAAATTTCTGGAAAGTGATTTCTTAACTGTGAAGTGCATGATGTAAGATTTGCAGGCAGGTACTGGATATTTTCACAGATACTTTTACTACAACAGGGTTTTCTTTATGATACACTATAAAAACAGCAGTTCGAATAAGCTATTAATCATGATACACAAAAGGAAACAGGAGTCAAATAAGTTAACGTTCATCATTCTTCTTTCACATGTGCAAAAACTACTTTGAACCCGACCAACAAGATGCTAAGTGGTTGAGCTAGAGAGCAAGGGTTGAATCATCTAATTACCTGCATGGAAATTAGATGATTTGAGCTAGAGAGCAAGGGTTGAATCATCTAATTACCTGCATGGAAATTAGAAGTATGCCAAGATGAATATTCACACACAGAGGAGGGGACATAAAAAAATAGGAAGGAAGTATAGGCGGTGACTGATAGAACTTGGAGGTGGGGGTTGGGACAGAATGAATTCATATCAAAATTGAGCCTACAGTGCTATCCTGTGGAGAACTTCCAGAATGCATCCTTGAAACACTTTAGACTTTGAGTAGATTGTAGCTGTTTATGCATTAAACACCATCAACTAATGGGCATCATAAACTCAGTTCTTAAATTTAATCTATAAACACTTACTAATGGTATCTCAGGGGTTCTGGACATCCTAAAGGGAATCTATTTGATGTTTGTTTTTAGCAGGTTATACATAGAACACTGTGGGACAAACTGAGAAACACTTCACATTCACACTGCTGGATTGAAGTTTAAAAGTGAAGGGTTGGAGTAAAATGATAAAATATAACAGAAATTGTCCCAATTAAGAAGTGAATTTAACAAAAAAATAACATTAAATTTTCAAATCAAAGTCACCATAGTACAGCGCTTACTAAAGTATTACATGGTACATGGTATTGTAAATAGTTTATTTTTTAGTTTACAAATCGTTCTATATAAAAATTCAAGTAGGGCTGTGTTGAGCATGATACATATCAACAGTATAGGCATCACTATACATAGGATACAATCAATAATCATGGAATACAATTGCAGTATAATAGATATTTTAATATATAGAAATTGTTTTTTAAAAACAGCTAAAAATAAAACTTATACAAAGCCAGAGATTTTATTCCCCAGCCATTCTTTCCTCTTTGATTAAATGTGTCAGCGACTACTACAGGAGTGGAGGAGGAAATCGTTTGACACCCACTGAGAATTTTAATGAAATATTAACATAAATGTAAAATTAGTTTAACATTGAATTTGAATATGTATCATGTGTACTAGAGATTAGAATATTAATACACTACCATAAAACTATTGTGATAATTATCTGTATTGATACACAGACCTAATTTTGAGATATCTTATTAAACATAATATTGGATATTGCTGGACACAACAAAATTATATCTTTTTTATTTTTATACAATTCTACTATCTGTAATGGGTAAAGAATTAGAGTCTGAGTAATAAGGGTTATTCATTATATATAGTGGGACTGATAAACTCTAAATCTAAAGGTTGGGAGTTCAAATCCCAGTACTACCAAGTGGCCACTGCTGGCAAGGCCCTTAACTCCCTACTGCTCAGTATCAAATTAGATCAATTTAAGTCACTTTGAATAAAAGAGCCTGCCAAATGCTATAAATGTAAATGTAAATAGAGCAATTAGTGGTTAAACAACCCTTATAAAAGTCCCAGATGTGGTGCAAAAGGACAGCGGCATTGGTACCTTATCGGCCACACACACTTTTGTCATATGCTAATCTCTAAATTTTCTGGGTAAAGTGGTTTTATCTGCAATATTACTATTACCTCTATTTAGCAATATGTATTTCTTTGTTAATTGAAAATAATCAGACCCCATCCTGCCTCCTGCACGTTTTCTAGATGTCCTTTGTCCCAATGACCAGGTGCAATACACAGAGTGAATCACTATCTATAAACGCTGCTTGCTTTTTTTTTTTTTACCACCGTTTCATTTTCAGCATGAAAGGTTTAATGTGCAATCAGTCTCTGACAATACCCATATATTGTAATTATCCATTATTATGAGGAAAGATGAGTAAGGTTTTGGGACAAAACTCCACCTGAATTAATGTCTCTATTAATCATCATTATGTCTTTTGGAGGAAAATTGGTTTCGGTGTGTTCTCTATCTGTCGAATATTTATGTATTTCCTGAATGGAGGCTTAATTAAAGACTTGGCTCCTCAGTGACAGCTGAAATCTCAGATGATGTGTTCCGCTATGCTGGTCTTAAAGTGACCTTAAAGAAAAAAATAAGTTAATGGTATTACTTTTTTTAATTTTACCATTTCTTGTGTACTTCTGTTGCTATAAATGTCAGATACAACAGATAAACACACAAACGTGCACAGGTTAAGCTACAAATTGGATAGTATACTGTTTTCAATCCAGAGTGTGCTTTATGAAGCGCATTCTGATACAAGCTACTTCGAGTTAATTTATGCAGATCTGGTAAGAATCGAGGCAATGACTAATATTACAGGAACATCTGATGCTGAGAGGCAACAGTCTTAAATGTGCAACTCACAGTTCTATAGAACATTGATACAAAAACAGTTAAACAGCCTGTCATGACAGGGCCATGGAGTCATAGAGACTTTTACCATGGAAAAATGCTTTTAGAAGCAGGAAGTAAAAAAAAGGCAAAGAATAAATTGCAGTACTCGAAGTGTACAGCAGATGGCAAAATGATGTGTCAGCAATGCCATGATTAAGGATGAAGGAATCAGTGAAGTGGTGTTCTGCTTAGACAGAATGCAGGAAGCTATTGTTCTAAAGCAAAGAGAAAATCAATCTCATGTTTAAAAGCACTTCCTTATGACCTTTGTAAATCATATCCTGCTTATATAAAGTAGCCTTTTTTTGGCTAAGAGTTGTTCAATGTTGCGAAAAGCTAGCATTTGTGACACTGCCATCTGCCCAGATAGATAAAATTGTAGCTCGGCTTTTAAGATTCCACATTCGATTTTAACTTAATGTAGACTGCTTTCCCCTCCACAATACAAACAGATCGTTATAAAGTCTTTGCAGTGTCATTAAAAAAATTCACTGAAGATAGATAGATGTAGATAGGGCAAGGCGCATTTCCACTCTGAACAGTTTAGCGGAAGAAGGATATCCCACATCTCTTTATCCACTTCAGTGGCTTCAAGCTTCAACCCAAAGCCGGCCCCGCTGCCTGTACCTGAAAGATGTGGGCTAATATTTACACAAGGGCAGGTGTTAATATTTACCCTCATTAATTCCACCAAACCCTTCATGCAGAATGAGATGCTTTAGCTTTGAAGAGAGCCAGTCTGTGCCCTCCTCATTCTCTTTAAAGTATAGTCTGGTGTGTTTGTACAGTACTAATCCTGCAATGCATTAGGCTGACACTTGTACTTGGTGTTATCACGGGCAATGGAGAGGGTTCTGACACTCTGGAGAGGGATAATGGAAGGTCCAATGAAGATGAAACCAAGGACAAACCATATATATATGGAACCTTTCATTATCCCTCTCCAGAGTGTCAGAACCCTCTCCATATATATTTAAATGTTTTTAATGATAAATTAGATGTATCAATAAATAAGGTCATTATCAATAAATTGGATGTATTATTTAATAAAAACTAAAAATTTAATATATTTGATATATACTATATATTGATTATAGAATATATTATATAAAATGTATAATATTTAATTTCTTCATTAAATGAATAATATTTAAGCAAATAAATAATTCTAAAAAGTACATGTAGAAAATGAAATACAACTTATATAATAATTAAAAAAATTATCATAATAATTATAATACATTTACATATAGTAATAGGAGAAATACGAGAAGTTGTTCTATCAACCTTGTGGAGACATCTGGCTGGTCCAACCAAGAAGAAAACTTTTATTTATAAACCTAAAATATTTCCTAGGAGTAAGGTTATTAAGGATAGAATTTAAGCCTTGCTGTAGCATTAATGTTAGTTTAATTTAAATCACGAACGATATATCAAGTTTCAACATCTACAATAACAATTCTTTTAAAATATTATATATTTTCAATAAAAGGTTTAATAAAAAGAAGTACTAATGATTATTTTTAATTTTTAACAAAATACAAACACTAAACAGTTTCCTAATCTGAGTTTAATTGAAGTCAAATTTGATATGTAATTTAACAAACAACTGATGTTTTTCATTAAAATATTATTTATAAACACATTCATTTAGATCACTTCAGGGGCAGTTTATTTTATTGTTTTTTTATTTACATGATGCAGCATTCAATAGATTTTTCTTATTTTTTTAATTTATTCATTATAATCTTTTATAATCTTTATGTGGCCCAGCAAAATCATTGAACGGTCACTTTTTATAATTTACAGTGCTCCAAAGTTGCATTAGAATCCTGACTTCCGAAACAATAAGGTTCACCAAAAGAAGAATGAACAGGAATGGGGTCATGGGTCAGTTTGAGGAAACATAAGCTTCCTTTACCTATACTACAAACACACACTCACACCCACACATATATACACACAGCTGTACCCATACACACAGAACCAACATAAAATCTGCTCAGAATCCCGCCAGAAGGCAGAAGAAAAAGCGTTCATATTTATAACTCTCATTTCGACAGTGTGTTCCCTCGAAGCAGAGGCAGACCGTCTTTAAGCCACCCTGATGAGTGCCATAAAACTCAGCTGCCATAAAAATTGATTTGAAGCGAAACAGAGAAAATGGAGACATACTCGAAAATAATTATACACATGAACGCTTAAACACCAGCGCTGCTACTCGGTGTGAGTTATGGCACATATTTACCAAGAGCAGGATGCAAAAATCTGACCCTCTGCGCCATGGCATGAAACAGCTTTCATTATTATGTTCGTCTGACTTTGTGTGTTCAATTCAGCTTAACTTTATTGTTCTGAGTCATATTTGGCGTGTTCCTCTTGTCAGTCTGTGCTACAGCGGTGATTACTATATCCACAGGGGCCTCGGTGGAATTGCACACACTCAATAAACTCAATAAACTTTACTAATGAACACAGTGAGTGTCATTTCAAGACGTGAGACATCGTTACTTTTAACTCGCTTATGTGTCAAAGGACAAAGAAAAACGGAGATGCCCTGAATGAGGTTAATTTAGTTTCCTAAACCAATAGATACATGTTTTTTCAATCTATTTAGAATCATAGTAGTGGCTTAGTAATCATTGTGTCATTTGGTAGGGGATGGAGGGGTTTAAATACCACCCCGAAAATTTTTAAATGATGCTAACACATGCTATTATATTTAGATTTCATTGTGTTTGTTTATCTCTTTCAGACACAGTCTTCACCTTCTGTTTTTTGTCTGCATCTCTTCACCTCCCTTCCTCTCTCCTTCTCCTTTTATCATCTATAATCTGCCCTATGAATTAATGAAGCATGCCCTCCTCTCGACCCCAAGCAGAGTTCAAGTAAACCTGAACCCGTCCTTGATTTGACTCCCACCTCTAACCTCCCTTTACTTCTTTCATTTATCAGCCCGTATAATGGCGCACACAACCACCACCAACCCAGTTCACTAAATTGCACAGCTTCCTGTTCTACTTTTTCTCAAGGATTGTAAAAGCTCCACCCATACATGAGGTGGGATCTTTTAAAGGAAGAGTCCAACTATTTCTCCAAAACATAATCACTCCAACTCCTATGCAGGCTTGGCTTTGTTGTCAGTTTTATTGTTATGGGTGTCACCTTTTTTTCTATTTTTGTAGCATTTTTTATGAATTAGGACTTAATGACCAAACATGTGAGTGTGTAAATGAGTGAGTAAATGAGTGAGTGAGTAAGTGAGTGAGTTTTTGAGTGAGTGTGTTTGAGTAAGTGTTTGAGTAACTAAGTGAATGATTTAGATGAATAATAGCGGTTCTATGATTTAAATTTAAACAAAACCTTAATTAGAAAAAGTGCAGATTGAAAAATCTTACTACATTCTGCAACCGCCTTAATCCTGCCACATAACTTATTCTCACCGGCAGACATTGTGGTGACAAAAGATTTTACTAGCATTTTACTCTTATCCTCCCATCTGTACTCAGCCACCATCTCTTTTCCGCTATCCCTCTATCATCTTTCTTTCCTCCCTCTATTCATCCTGCAGGATGGATGCCTTTAAAAGTGGGAAGGTGGAACTCCATTTTGGGGGGAGACTGGCGCAGTAAAGGCTAATAATGGGCTCTTTACTGCGATGACGAATGATTGGTGGTTTTCCCGTGATCTGAGGAGACATGACTACAAGGCCAAGGCTGGATGAGGTGTTAATAGATGGACGTCCACGTCCCACAGACGATGACAGAACCCATCTCCCTGTCTAACACCGATGTACAAGCTGCATACAATGCAGCTATGCTGAAAGACAAACGTAAAACCATTTAAGAAAAAAAGGAACTGAGGGTCTTCTTTCTTTTCCTGTATAATTCCCCCTCATTACTCCTTGCTGGTTGTAGCGTTTGTATGTCCTAATAGGAGCCGCTTTAAAGAGTTGTTGCGAAGAAAGACAAGAGCATTCTTTACACAACCAATCATCTGTGACTTTAACGTTCAACAGTTCCTGATGTTGCTTTCACTAAGCTTAATGCAAAAATGCACTTGCTTCATTCTTTCATGAAACTTTTTGGTATTTTTCAATGTCAGGTTCAACAGAAAAACATCTGGTTCACAGATCACTTTAAGCAACATTTCGTTTAAACACTTACGTTAGTATGTATGTTATGTATGCAGCTAAAGAGAAGTTATTAAAAAAAAATTTACTATATAAAACTACAGGGGAAAAAGGGGAAGGGTGGCCGAGTGGTTAACGTGTTGGACTGATACCAGAAAGACCGGGGTTCAATTCCCAGCACCAACAAGCCACCACTGTGGGCTCCTGAGCAAGGCCCTTAACCCCCAATTGCTCAGTTGTAAGTCACCCTGGATAAGGGCATCTGCCAAATGCTGTAAATGTAAATACTATTTAGTCTATTTCTGAACAGATTTTTTAATTTCACTGACATACAACTTTTCTGGCTAGTTATCATTATATTAACTGCTATATAATAAATACATAAACAAATAAATCTGTCAAATGATGACAACAATTAGTTTTACAAGAACAAGTAGTTACTAAATATATTAATAAAAATCTTTAATAGACTATATACAAAACTTATTATATTATATATATTTATATACACCTCATTTTGAAAATGTTTAGTACATATTTAAAGCTCTTATTTTTATTCTTTATGGTGCATTTTTTTTCTCTATACACTGTGTAAAACCTGAAAGACTTATCTTTGACCTTTTTAGGCTCATGCAGCTAACATGGACTGTGAAGGGGGTTAAAAAGGCACCAGACTACTGGTTCAGAGCTCTGGGCTGGAAACCGAGATCAGAGAGATTATGAAAGAGATCCATGAAAGCAGAAGCAACAGAGTCGAGTTCCTCGGAGAGACAGAAGGAAAGTTTCAAAGCAGTCATCTCATGGTTACAACGCCTCATGAAGTCATCTTCACTATAATAAAGACCAGCCTGGCAGTGACATCATAGAAGTGAGAGGTCATTGTAATTATTTATTCATCATGACATTTACCAAATATCAAGACTAATTAAAAATTAAATTCAAAGCAATTTTATTATGTTAAGTTATATCTTTTATTTTATCATAAGTATCAGTAATTCTTATTTTTAACATTTAACATATAAATGCTTTGAAAGATATTTTTTTGCATTACATAAAACAGAGCACTGTGTAGGTCATAACAACATGGTCCCACCCAACACACACACAGAGAAACACACACATACACAGGGTGCAATAACACTTGATGGTGATGATAGACTGCATCCCCAAACTCAACTTGGCCCTGATGCACTTAGAGACACACTGAGAGGATTGGGGACTGTGTGTGTATTTGTGTTACTGTGTACATTATGCAAAACAAGACTAAAGACTGTCATCTGCTTCGGTGACACACTGCTCAGCACTAGATATGTTTACTCACCTGTGTGGAAAGGTTAAAAACACACTAATGTCCTCCGATTTGCTCTCCATGTCAGAGTCTGTCTCTCTCACCGGGAGTGTATGCTGGGGTGTGAACATAGGGCAAGCTGCTTGTTTTTGCTCACTGCTTCAAAGATTTGTTCTGGCTCCCTAGAAGTTCCACAGCCTTGTTGTTGGACCATCTTCACTGCTCTCCTGGGAAAGGAGGAACTTCTCGAATGCCTTTTACTCAGCGAGTTCCAAGACTCGAGGTGAACCGGCACGTGAAGCATGTGGCAACAACCATGGGTTAAGCCTGTGATCTCAGCCTGCGGTCCTAATTTGTTATTTATTTTAGACTTTGGAGTTGGGTAACCAATTCCAACACAATCTGACAGCATGGAGGGCATTTGTGCTGAAACTGTAAAAGGTCAACAATGAACTGTGAGTTTTAGAGAACTGTGTGGGTCATGATGCAAGAGCGACAGAGGAATAATATTTGAATTCACCATTTATACAGCTATGTAAATGTATTACAGGCTTTGTTTTTGTATACTTTTCGAACATAAATACATAAAAAATTATAAGTGTGATTATTTGTTGTTCAAGTATAAAATGGTGCAAGTATAAATTATAATTATTTTATGAATTTAATTTTCTACAGAAATATCAAAGAATGTTTGATATTTTATGAATTTTACAACATTTATGAATGTTTTTAATTCCTTCTCATCTGGTTGTCTCCAGAAATTGCAATCATGAAAAATCAACCACAAAGAAGTAAATTGTGTATCCAAATAAAAATTCTTTGTAATTTAAACATTATTTTTAATCTAGTTTGTCTCTTGTTGCTCTCCTCTCTCTCGCTCTCTGTCTCTTGCTCTTTTTTTTTCCATCAAGCTGCTCTTTACCACACACTCCCCTTTTCCATCTCTCCTTTTCTGTCTCTGTTTGTTGTCATAGGCTCCTCCTTTTCATCCTTGTCAGGCCTAATGTTCTCAAATGGAGGGAAATTAAAGCAGGAAAGCCATGCATGTCGCACCCTAGCTCTTCCCCCACGGGTCTATTAGGCCACAGTATGCATACTAATGAAGGCAAAAGGTTCGTACTCTCTTCTTGACTGCCTCCTTTTCTTTCCCCAAATAAACAGACTGAAGAGAGGTAGTGTGAGAGAGAGAAAGAGAGAGAGAGAGAGAGAAGGGGAGAGAGATATTTGAAAATATGAAAATTTTTAGTTTTGTCATATCTACACAAGTTACATGACAGATACAGAAATGCCTTACTAATTAATTCTTTCTTAAACGTTTTGTCTTAAACAGACTTGAGAAAACTTTTAAATTTACTTTTGCTTTCAAGCTCAAGTACCACACACCAGGACATATCTACAAACATGCAACAAAAGTCTTTCAGTAGGAGGAAAGGCGGTGTTGATTTGTGAGGTTTTCTTGCTGGATCTCTGTGAAGTTTGGGGGGAAATCGATCTAATCTCAGAATGGGTTTCTCTCTCATGCTGACTGACTAATGGCCTCTTAGAGCCTCTTACAGGAGATCAAGTGACACGAAAAAAGCACACGTATGTAATGCATGTACTATGCACATGTACAGCATGTTTTTATACATGATTTATCGATGCATTGTATATGTGTTTAGAGTGAATTATACTTTGGAAGCGGTGTTCTTGTGTATGTGTGTGTTCTGAGAAAAAATATTTCCAAATAAGCATAACCCACATCATATTGCATACGTTACCATGTGTCTAATAACATTTCCTTCATTTTGTTTACAATTTTGACATATTGATGGACACAGCTTTGCTCATAACAAGTATATATGTTTCTGAAATCAGTCCAAACCTAACAGAGCTTGCAACCCTGTGGCATTGCAAATACTGCCATTACTAGTCCTAACTGCTAACTGTGGCATAAAACTTCTGAGCAGCCACCCGCACACTCTCTTGTTCCCGTCCAACGGCCTGTAGCTGACCCCAAAGGCTAAGCATGTCCTCTGGAGCCTCTAGACTTGGCCATGTTGGTTTAGAGTAGGTCCAATCACCGCCTCTGCAGTGCTGGGTTAATGGACTGGCCAGAAACTGGCTCGCTTCAAGCGCTGGAGACACTGTAAACCATTAACGTCTCACTGTGGGGATCCGTGCTTGAGCCAGGCCCACTAACCAACCCCATTATTCATTAGACGAGAGCGTTATTTATTGCCTCTTGGCACAAACACAACAAGCCAATTAATAATTAAGCGCTTCCATCCGCCTGTGTATCCTGCGAATCAGATGAATGAGCCAGGAGATATGCGCATAGACCATGAGAGAAATAACTTTAAAACTTAATCTAGAAAGTGGAAGTTAAGAATCAACTTCCTTCTAGGAACTCTCTCCATAAATTCAGTGAAACTGCGAGTCAGAGTGTGTCCAAAGTGCAATGGATAAAATCAGTAGGTGCTTCCTTACTCTAACATAGACATTTACAAGTGTCAACATTTCTTCTTTCAAGGTTAAAGCAATTTAGTGTTGCTTAGCTTTAACCCTCATTTTTACCTAGCCTACAGTTAAGGGTCTGATGGGTGCACCACATTACTGAGTTTTTATAGCCATAAGATTTTATAGAAAATAAAAGTGTTGACTTTAGCTTACTTACTGTACAAACAATGTATACATAATTTATGGTTAATATTTGCCATTTAACCTATTAGATTACATATGAAACAAAGTCAATGCCGATATAATTAGCATAATTTCTCTTTAAACAAACTTGGGTCCCACTAAACAACAAACAGGAATTCAATTAACCTGTGTAACGTAGTTTATTTTTCACCAGACACAGTATGGTTATATACAAAATGCATTATGTATTAACACATATTAAAAGTTGTTATTATAAATTTTAAATATTGTTGATTTTCCGATGTTAGAATTTGGTGTCATGCTAGATTGGAGTGATATAGTTTTTTTGGAGAGTGTAAAATTTAAACTTCATTTTGTTATAGAAATGTTTATTGACATTTTACTGTTATACACACTCATACAATAGGAAGCAATGAAAATCAGAAATTGGACAGATTGTCATCATATACACAATATTACCAAAATTTGTGGGCACCCTACCAGCACACCAACATGTTGAAGCATTACGTTACACACTTTCAGCCTGACACTGCCCTATACACAAATCCCCTGAGCTCTATGATGAAGCCATTAGGACATGGTTTGCTAAAGTTTGTGTGGAAGAACTTCAGTGTCTTTTACAGAGTAAAAACTCTGGCTTCAACCCCAAAAGACCCCAAACTCACTCATCCAATAATAGCACCTGAACTTATTAAATGCCTCAATATCTAGTTGAAAACCTTAACAGAAGTTAAAATGTTATTATAGTAATAAGAAAGCAATAACATATGTAAATTCAGATGTTGTGAACACATGATACTTTTGTAAACAACGTACAATATATACACTGTGCATAGCATCCATCCTGCTATACATGCACATGTTTATGCACAAAACCCCAAGGTCTTATCATACACTAATATAAAGAGAGAGCCACCGCCTCACAGTAATGTGCTTCACTATTACTGGAAGTGTATAAGCAAAACCTCGGCTCTTCCTCTCTTCTATCGACCCGTGACTCCTCCGCAGACCAGCTCAATCAGCGGCCATTTCTTATTTTCTCTCTTACTTTCGTTCTCGCCGTCTCCCCGTCTGGGTATGTTCAGACACCCAATTCTAAATAATTAATTGCGGCGAATCAATCAAAACTAATTATCTTACATATTCAGCCTGTTTACACCGATGGATTCAAGTAATCACATGCCAAGTTTGTTTCTTCCTATAGCTGTATGCATAAGATTAGGTGTAGATAATACTATAGTAATTTTACTGTTGTAATGTTGTTGTGTTTTCATAGCAGTATATAAGAATTAGACTCAGTAGTTTGGTATGGCATTTTTAGGTTATGTCATTACTGGTAGCTGCAGTGTTTGGTGTTCCCATGAGTAGCTTAATGTCACTTAATGTGGCACAGGCTTTGCTGTCCCTGTAGCTAATGGCGTTCATCTTATGTTGGCAGTTGACAAGGTGCTTGTCCATCACCAACACTATAATACATCTGCAATGCATGCAAGTACATACCTGTGTTTTTGTTTGTATATGCTAATACCCAAGTCTAATTTTACAGACGCGCTTGCGGCTTTTTTAAAAATGTTATTAATAGTATTCACAACAACTTTTTTAGAGTGGATTGACAAAAAAAGTTTTAACTGTCATCACTGGAACATCGACTGCCAAATCATAATTTGTACTTACTTCAGAAATTTATAAATCAACTTTGTATCTATCTTGTATAGAACACAGATGGCATCATCAAGTTTCAGGTGTGTCTTTACATATGTGTGCCTAACTAAATTAGTTCACTGTCTATGCCCATAAGAGAGAGAGAGAGAGAGAGAGAGAGAGAGAGAAAGAAAGCTCATAAGACCAGGCCATATGGGGCGCGGTAGCAGGACCATCCACACAGATGGCAGATCCCACAACATTTCTCTTCTATCTCTCTCTCTATCCCCTTTTTTCTCTCTCTGTTACTCCCACCCCTTGATACCCTGCTAACACTTTTACTAATAATCTATTTTTGTTAATGTTTTCAAGACAGTATGATACTATTAAACAAAATGCAAGCTCCTTTAACAACATCATATATCATCTGCCTTAGCATTAAGGTGCATCGAGAAATGATCTTTGTAAATAGACAGAACATTTTTTAAGAAATTAGTCCTGGTGTAAATCTCCTCTAATACTTGTCCCATTGCATATGGGTTTAAAATGCAAACACTGTTGAAAAAAATGGCTTGCAGTAATGGATTACAATGTCTGTCTAAGGTTGTGTACATATGCAAATAAATCTCGCCAGATGTAACAGGATACTGGCCTTCAAATAATTAAGTACACATGTGAATTACAAGAGCTGGTATTCCATAAACTCTCTCTCTAAATATATATTAATATGTTCATTTTTATATGACATGAATATTGCACATAAATTATTTTACAGTATTATAAACACTCATAAACTTGTTTATATGTAATTGATATGTAATGAAATATATTGTTATGAAACTACCTTAACTGGTTTGCAGAAAGGCCCTTAACCCCCTCTGTTTCAGGTGTGCTGTATTATAGATGGTCTAGTTGACAGTTAACCCTTATTGGGTATTTCCCAAACTGTTGCTAATAGCATGAAAATCAGATAGGTGTCTTTATGCTGTCAAATTATTATTTCCATTCACTAAAATGACATTGCTGCTGTGCACAAATCCAGATAATCGTAGAGAAACCTTTGGCCATATAGTGTATATTAATTTGCATTTTATAGCAGAAACTGTATAACTGTAAAAACCAGAAACTGGGTCTGTGTTGTGAACCTATTTTTTATTAATTTTGTTTCAAATTTTTATGCCACTCTATCAGTTTCTGCTGTATTATACAGAGGACTTCTTAGGCGTTAATAAAATGTCAATATAAAGACTCATTTCAAACCAGCCTATGTTGTTGATATGCAGACCAGGCTCAGGCCCTGGCTCAAGCCTCACATTCACATGGATAAGTTGTTGATCTGAAGACCAGGAACACCTGCGTTTAAGTCCCACCACCACCAGCCAGCCACTATTGGGGCGCTGCATCACAGCTGACACTACACTAACTTTCCACAATGGGATATACAATAAAAGTTTACTATGCTGTAAAAAGTATATGTGACAAAAAAGGCATTAACATTTACTCTCTAGTAATACATGATGTGATAAACTTGGATTTTAGGTATTTTTAGGTACTATTTTTAACATTGCATTCACAATGTCATATAATTTGATCCTACGGTCAACTAAAGTAAAATGTAAAATTAAAAATCACAATGAAATTCTTAAATACTTAAATTGTAGTATGTTTTTTTTTACCATAAAATTAAGATAAAATCGCAAAAGGCATATAAAATGTGATTAAAATACAGCCTTGTGTGTATTTTCATTGTACACAAAACATTTTGAATGTAAGACCTGCTTAGAAATTTCTGAACATTTTTTTGTAAGTGTTTTCCACATGAATACTTTAAACTAGGAGAATGTATGAATGACATTCAGAACATTAACATAAATGCATGCTTTGTTAGGGTGCTAATGGCTGACAGCATAACACTGTAATAACCAGGAATGCTGGATTTTAATTCACCAAACCATCTTTTGAATGCAAAGGAAAACGCTTCATACTATTTTTATACTGTCAGGGCTCCATTTTAATGCTGATTAACCTGCAACGTACTACACACGCACACACACACAGAATTCTGGAGAGCACCTCCTGTTATATACTAACAAATTAATTTCATAGCTGCTCATCACTGAGATGAAGTTAAGAAAGAGAGGGGTGGGGGGTGGGGGGCAAGCTGTGCACAGCCGGCAGGGAGAAAAATATAACATTTTCCAGGTGATGAATTTTTCCAATTTCCCAGAGACAAGTACATAAACTCGTTCAATTAGGAGCGGAATCTGGAAATGAGTGAGTGCGGACAGCCAAACGGCCCCAGTCCTGATGGCTAATTTTATTGAGTGGAAAATTGAATCAAATTGCTTCATTGAAACAATCAGCCTGTACTCCTCCACAACAAACCTACACACAAACACACACACACATGCATGCACAAATATTCACTTTCTTTCTGTTCCTTTAATACACACACTATCCACGTCTGGCCAGATTCTTGGTTATTTGGCATTCCACCCATTCCAACCCAAGTCTACACAAGCTGCCCAGGCATTTTCTAGTTTTTCCACACATTACAGTCTTCCCTCAAGGTCATCTTTAGTATATAAAATTCACACAATGGTGGATGAAGTGACACAAAAGAAAGCAAACGCCAGTGCCTACTCCAGCCTTTGGTGTTAAGCGATTCAGATCTAAGCCAGTAAATCACTCACTGAGGGAAGCTGGTTCAATGCCTCCCCCACGATGGGCATTAGAGAGTCCCTCTGTTCCCACCAACTGTAAATGAACCATCTGCCTCATAGTGCCAGGAGAAAAAAAGAAATGGCCATCTAATCTCTCGGCAGCTCTCAAAACAGAGGAGTGTAGAAATGTACGGATAAAATGGCCTAATGACCAATTTGCTTTATATCTTGCTAAGACCACGACAAATGAATGTGACGAAAATGAGGCTTCTGTTTAGAATCAATAAACAATTATGGTAACATTTGTTGTGTTTCAAATACAGTGATTGCAGTAATCAGTCAGGTGTTGAAATAATTGTAAAATGTGCTGCTGTATTGATGTTTTTATTAGGCTAATCAGAATATAACTATTTTTATTCTAATAATTCCATTCAATTTTATTGGTTTTACAATTGTTTTTTGCAGCTTTATTTATAAATAAAAAATGTAAACTTAAATTTATATTTACTTATATTATTCTATCAGACAACACTGGCTAGGAAAAGCTTACTGGAAAGTTATTAGGAGAATAGCATCTCAGCAAGAAACCATAAGTTAAACCTAAGGACGCTTTTATTTAAAATATTACTTACATTTTCCTAACACTTACTTTAATTCAATATTTGTATTAGTTTTTATGATAATAGTTTCTATAATAGTTTCCACCATTTATTATTTTTTCTATTAGTTACATGCAATGATTTTTTGAACAGGAACAGAGAAGAACATTTGCAGTTTTCTAAAATTTTGTCAAAATTTGAATAAAGATATAGGACAAAAGATATTAGGATGCACTGCAATAATATAACTTAAAAAAGGAAAGATGTTTTACCAATTATGGCTTGCCATTTTGAATGGCTGCGTCATACTGCTACATCATTTACTCTTCCTTATAAAAGCATGCCCCATGGTGTTCTTTACCTTAATCAAAAGCTTTGTTGTAGACTATATTCTAAGCAAGTAATTAATGTTACAGGAAAATTCTAGGCTTACCATTATGCAAAGCACAGATTCGCATTTTACTTTCACTATCTCTGTCAACTACTTTTGCAGGAGCTGTTTGTTGGTAAGTACCTCAGTGAAAGACTCTCTAGTGGCATTTAACATAACTTGGCAGTTTAATGTTTAATAACAAAATTACACATTTAATCTACTCTACAGGCAGAGATGAAATGAGACTGAATCCACTCGTAAAAATTGTCACATATTAAAGGAAATATGCCATAAAATTAAATATTTAACACACATTAAATTTATTTTAATCACAAACCTTAAGGTAAAAAAAAACTAATGTGTCTGGGCACAAGAGCTTTATACTCTATACTAGTATTAGGCCTGTCTTTTACTTTTTCCAAGCATTGCAGTTTCATGCATTACCTCGGTGCCATGGAAAATTAACTATACTATATTATTAATACATTCAATGTCCGTATATATTACATATAAAACTGAATATGAAACAGATTTAAATGTTGCTGATTCAGTTTCTTAGTGGCTTCAACATTAAGATTTGCCTGCATCATCACAGAAACTGCATAAGTGGATCAGACCACTAGGTGAGGGTAATTTCTACCAAACCACATACCTCCTTTGTGTCACACCATCATGCACTGGCTTTGTGGATGACCTTAATAAAGCATTAGCAGAAATCAATACAGTGTGATAAAATAGAGCTCTCTACTTAGGTTTACTTCACACTAGTGCGCCTCTTAATCCAAGCCTAATTAGTGACAGATCGATACAACAATTCCCTAGAGCCATAAACTAGGTGAGTGACAGGTACAGACCTATGTATGAAACACCAACATGACATTACTTATGATTAACAGAACAGGATCTACAGGAAGTTATGGCAATTCCCAGACATGACTGCTCACAAATTATGCATTACTGCTACACATACCAGTACTCTTATAACCATATAATATTGATTTTTGGTCTTTCATGGGAAAAGATAAAAGATGGGAAAAAGGTTGGTTAGGAATTTCTTACAGAATAATCACTGTTTAAATGTTTCACATTGTAAAATGTGGCAAGAGACTAGAGCTGGACGATATTGAAGAAAAATGTGATATGCGATAGCATACTAAATAATGTGATAATCAATAAGCAATATGATATTTTTTTTTAATTATATAACCAACATAATTTCTCTAAATATATTTCCCTGCATTCAAATTTTTTTTCTGATAAGCAGAACTGATACAAATTGCGTTTGGTTTAGAGGTGAACAAAAAGATTTGTAGCGTTTCCCCTTTACGTTGCCAATCAAAATTTGCATGGTCCACATAGCACTACAGTCTGTACGCCATCATCACTTAAAACCCAAATACTATCATATTTTTGTCAGCAAAGGCTGTGGGTGCCTCTGGATTATCAAGATTAGCTTGCTATGGAAGCTTTACCACTTGCTGATTGGCACCAAAGCATGCACACGATGTTAAGGTAGATCTTGACCCGTACATACTACATCACCCTTATAATATGCAAATAGGGTCAGTATTGACATGCGAATGTTTATTTTCTTTGTTAAGGTGGATCTTGATGCCATACTAAAATTTATGGAAGTTATTAGTTTATGTTAAGATTTATAAGTTTAAGATACAGTTGTGGCTAAGAGTTCACCTTCTTGAATCCGAGCAAATGTAAAATAATAATGTATTAATAATAATTATGAATGATTGGTTAAATACTACATTACTACTATGCTATTACTACTCAACAGCAGACAGGATTATTAATTACTTTTTTGATTGTTTATTAATTAGGTTAAATGTTATAGTTAACTTTATGCATTTTGTAGATCAAAAGAATACTTTTATACAAATATACTATACCTAATTCTTTAATACACCAATGTTTACTCTAACTTTTAAAAAGTAATAAGAAATCCTCAGCAATAATATGCTAATGTGCTCATTCACATGCCTAATGTTTCAGTAATAACATAATAAAAGATATTACATTTTATTATTATTACACACACACACACACACACACGCACGCACACACACACA
>JAOTQW010000018.1:8466420-8480526 GCA_026260075.1 Sisor rabdophorus
CAATGACTATTGTTAAAAGCGCTCTACAAATAAAGCTGAATTGAATTGAATTAATCTTAAAATCTCTTTACTCATCAATTTTTTTACTTATATCAATGCCTCAGGTTTCCAGTCAAGAGATGGCCAGGATCAGATTGCTTTTCCCACTCATAAAGGGATACCAGTGGACATATTTGCATAAACAAATTAGGGAGCAATCAGGGGAAAGTTTGTGGAAGTGTTAATGTGTGTTATTCAATTATGCAGCAGGTCTATCAAGTGTTTTGGTAATGAGAGTGCTCATTTGGGCTTTAATGTCCTCTATAGAAAAAGCTTTCTAATTCCTGCAATTCTAAGAAACCGTCACATGCAAATGGAACAGACAACAGGTGGAAATTATAGACAATTAGTGGGACACCCCAATAAAGGAGTGATTCTGCAGGTGGTGACCATTGACAATGTCACACACTGACGTTGGACGAGAAGGCCAGGCTCTCAGTCTGCGCTACAATTGATCCCAAAGGTGTTTTATCGGATTATGGTCAGGACTCCAGTCAAGTTCATCCACCCCAGACTCCGCCATCCATGTCTTTATGAACCTTTTTTTGTGCACTGGTTGGAAGAGGAAAGGGCCAGCCCCCACAGAGTTGGAGAAATTGAATTGTCTAGGAGTCCCTTTCACTGGAAATAAGGGGTCGAGCCCAGCTCCGGCAAAACAACCCCACACAACAACTCCTCCTTCCACCAAACTTTAAACTTGGCCCAAGTACTGTTCTCCTGGCAACAGCCAAACCCAGATTCGTCCATCAGATTGCCAGATGGAAAAGCGTCCATCAGATTGCCAGATGATTTGCCACTCCAGAAAACGCGTCTCCACTGCTCTAGAGTCTAGTGGTGGCGTACTTAACGCCACTGCATCTAATGGTTTGCATTGCACTTGGTGATGTATAGCTGGAATGCAGCTGCTGTCATTTCCATTGTATGTATGTTTGTACATATAATAATAATGTATGTAAAATTGACCTGGTCACTGAACGTTGTCTGTCTGCTGGCAGTCCTGTCTAGGGTCCGGTGCAACAAGAGACACTTAATGGCAAGATCATTAGCCAGGTGTCTCTATAGCCTATTAAAGAGCAGACCTAACCTCAACAATCGAGTTTACATAGAAAGAACTATTGTTACATAGAAAAAACTAATGTTATCCTTTTTCTACAAAAGTTTGTTAGGTTCATGGGTGCCAGGGCTCTAGAGTCTGACCCTTTTAACTGTTTTGTGTTTCTGGGCAATCAATAACAACCCCAGGCACTCACTCAAGGGGAAAAGAACAGAGCCAGAGAAACAGATTTTCGAAGTGTCTTTACCAATTTAAAAATAAACTAAATCAAATTTAAGTAATTGGGGCAATATTCAGCCGAATGTTTGTTTGGTATAAAACCACAGTATTGTACATCTCATTGATGGACACCTCAGGGGTGGACACACTGAGCTACATTTAAAGCTTTTACATGACAAGTTAGTATTTCCTGCAAAAAGGAGAGGAAGAGAAAGTGCAGACAGTAAGGCACCACTAATCTGCTGGTATCCATTAATCCATACATCTCAGGGCTAATTACAGCTGCTGGACAGCAGGAATCGAGTGGTCCCATCTGTCCCTATCCTGCTGCAAGAGCCCAAAGGAATCCTTCCATCATGCTGACCTGTCTGGCATGTGCCTTAGATATTGCCAGCCCTTGAAATGTAATATTGGCATCGCTCTGGCTCTGCACTTTCTATATCACAATATATGATGATCTCTGTCCTGGCAAAGAAAAGCCTCATTGATCAGTTCTGCTCTGGTTGGGTTGCAGATAAGAGAGATAAGATAAGCAGATAAGCGAGAAACAAAAAAAAAAGCTTATACGCAAACGTGTGCCAACATGGCCTGAAGATACGTCGGATAAGGTGTCCCAGACCAAAAGAAATAATGGTGTACTTCTAAAAGTGCAAAAAGATGGATAAAGTTGTTACAAATCTAGGGGTCATGAGGTTGAAATGATCTTCAAGATTTTGATATCATTTATGTGCCTAAAACACATGCAAACAGGCATACAAGGCTAAGCAAAGAGGCCCACTAAAAAAACGGTGGAGAAGTAGGGCTAATTTTTTAACAAGAAACACCTGCCGGTTGCATGTTTGGTCACTTGTAATATAAATGGAACTTATGTTTATGTGTCCAAATGTATCTTTTGGTCTTGTCCACATGGCAAATACAAAAAAAATTGGGTTTTGAGACACGCTAACATGATGGCAGCACAAAACCTGTCCCATCTGTTGTTGTTTTCCAAATCTTTTGCTACCTGCTCATTTAAATATTTTAAAATTATTTTACCAAAACTAAAAATAAATATAGGTATAGAAACAGCATATACAGCAAACAAAAAAGGGAAGAATGGTTATAGCAAGAAGGTCCTGGGTTCTATTCCCGGGCAGGGGCCTTTTCTATGTGGAGTCTACATGTTCTCCCTGTGCGGTTCTCCGGTTTCCTACCACAGTCGATCCTGAATTGCCCATAGAAGTAAGAGTAAGCGTGTGTGCAGCTGTGATGGACTGGTAACCTGCTCAGGGTGTACCCCTCCTGCATTTTGCCCTTCAGAGAGATAGTATAGGCTCCAGCAGACCCTCCATGACACACAATCAAGGAATATGTGGGTATAGAAGATGAATGAAATAAATGAAAAGAACACTCAATAGGTTGGATAAATAATAATGGATGCTTATAAAGTCAAATAATAAAGAAAAACACACCCCTGATTTTTGCTAAGTGTATAGGAGAACATAATTTGATTATGTTTTATATAGTAAAACACTCTACATACCAATTACCTGTCTTAGAAATAAAAGCTTGCATGAAGCAGGTCAAAAGCTTCAGGTAACACTCATATTAAACATCAGGATAATGAAAAATGTGATCTCTGTGACTTTGATCGTAGCACGGATGCTGGTGCCAGATAAGCTGGCTTCTTTAAATATTTTAGAAACTGCTGATCTAAAAGGAATTACCCATGAAACAGTCACCAGCTTTAATCCAGTGAAACCAACAAACAAAAATAAAACACTAAGTGAGGGCCAGTGTTATAGACATAAATGTAATATGCTGATTAGCAAGGTTAGAGGAAGATGTCCAGATTAGTTTCAGCTGCCAGGAGAGATACAGTAACTGAAATTAATTACTTATTGCAAGCATGGAGAGCAGAAAATTATCTCAGCATGCACAAAAAAAATTGACCTTGAAGTAGATGGGTTATAACAGCCCCTCAGGTTTCACACCTGTCAGCCAAGAACAAGAAGCTGAAGCTATCATGAGGACAAAATTACCAATGCTGTAAAATAAAATATTAATATGGGAAAAAATCATTAGTCTTTCTTCAGCTACACTGTCAAATTTCGATTTACTTAAATGTTAAAGGATGAATATCATCATGCTCCCTCTGCTGTTGTCATCTATCCTTCTCAATATGGTTCGTGTTTTAAGATGCTTTTCTGCTCGGCCTGGTAGCAAACAGTGATTATTTAAGATGCTAGGATTATCTTTTGTCTTTATCCAGAAGGAACATACATTTAACAATTGAACTGATCTATTTATTGTTAAGGGGTTTGTCAAATGGTCCAGCAGTAGCAGCTTGGTGGTGCTGGGAATTGAACAAATGAGCTTTTGATCAGCAGTCTAAAACATTAGTCACTGAGCTACAACTAATATAGAAGTCAAAAAAATTATTGCATACAAAATGTCAACCCAATACATTCATTCTCTTCTAAGATTGGTTTGCAGGGAAGTTCGAGGAAGTTCATCAGTTTCTGAAATATTCAAATCCACACAAACAATAGAAACACGTACATTCCATCTAGATTCCAATTTTATTTGTAACATACGTGAATAGGGCGGCGTAGTGGTGTATTGGTTAGCACGGTTGCCTCACAACAAGAAGGTCTTGGGTTTAAATCACAGGCACAGGGTCTTTCTGTGCTGAGTTTGCATGTTCTCCCCGCGTTTGCGTGGGTTTCCTCTGGGTACTCCGGTTTCCTCCCACAGTCCAAAAACATATGCATTATATTGATTGGTGATTCTAAATTTTCCATAGGAGTAAGTGTGAGTGCATTTGGTTGTGTGTGTGTGGCCCTGCGATTGACTGGCGACCTGTCGAGGTTGTACCCCCTGCCTTTTACCCTATGTGCGCTGGGTTAGGCTCCAGCAGAGCCCTGTGCCCCCCGAAGTTCGGAAGTAAGCAGGTATAGAAGATGAATAAATGAATAAACATACATGATTATTCACTGTAGAACATAAAGTGAAATGTTTTTCCCAACTTGGAAGGTTGGGGTCAGAGAGTATGGTCAGCCATAGCACCCAACGGTGATGGAATTGGCAGTAGTAGGGCTTGAACCAATCAACAACCTATTACAGCACATTGCCCATTTGACATGCCCATTAAAATTCCAGCTATATACCTGTTTCTTAAACCAGAGACAGATGGAATGGTATAAAAAGATTAAGTAGTAATTTAAGAGCGTTACCAGTCACCTACAGTAGAACAGGGGATGGACCATGTGGGGCAGTATGGGTGAAGTAGATCAGCCAGGTGATGCAAAAAAGTTCAATGCAACATTTCAGCTTTGTTATTTAAGGACATTCAGGAAGAACCAATGTTTGCTATTCTTGAGGCAGTAGGTAGTCAAGTAAAGATGGCCTAGCAGAACTGTGGTAAGGTAAATTTGGCTACCAGCAAAGCATTAAGATTCAAATGTTGCATAACAGTAGATGTGGTAGTTAAAATGTTGGACTGCTAATTAGAAGAGTTGGATTTCCAGCACAACCAAGTTGACACTGTTGGGCCACTAAAACAAAGTGAATATATTTAAGGTGAATTCATTTTCTTATTAAATTTCTATTGTATCAGTATTGAGAAGCTCAACAATCAATTTTGAAGCACTTTTGTACGTCGCTCTGGATAAGCATGTCTACTAAATGCTGTAAATGTAAATTACATCAAACTGCACTAGAGTCCACCTGGACTTGAACAAAGATCAGATTGCTGGTCAATTTTGTCCAGAAAGTGCAAATGCCCAATTAAGCTATAGCAAAAAAACAAAACAAAACACAGATTTAACTGCAATCCACTAAATACTGCATTTACATAGAGTAGTTTAGTCCTTAATGTTCAGTATGCAAGCTGGGTAAGGCACCGCAAATTATGCAAAGTCCCGCCTCCCCCTTCCTCATGCCGAAACGTTGTGCTAATGTTGATAACCTAAAAGACAGAATGAAGCGGAACTACCCTTTGGGTCACAGAAAAAACACCGTAAGTTTGATGACATCAAATACAATGAAGAACATCTCTTTAATCTGTCCTGCTAACCAAGCTGTGTAATGCATCTCTTGATCTGTCTGTCTCGATTACTTGCCAAATACATCAAGGACTGTGTATAGAGTGACTCAACAAAAGTGAGAGTGAAATACGTTTAACATGCATTATTCATGCACATGTACACAAGGTACATAGGTAAGGTAAAAAAAAAGGTACATGCACATTAACGAAGTTCAAAAACTGAGGTGATCGGGCACGTGAAATTTAGAATGAAGTAGATACACTTAAAAATAATAAATTAATATATAATACAAAAAACAGTCAGGTTTACTTTAGATTATTCAAAAAAATCTACAGAAGACAATCGGATAAATTGCTGCTATCTAAAAATCGCTGCTAAGGACAAAACAAAAAATACATTTTCATCCGATCAACTGCAAACGCGGTAAAGCTAGAAAAATAGCTCAAGACTTGAGAATAAACATGGTGGAGGATAGAAAAAGGATGTGCTGGGTTCTAATGGATGAACCCGCAGCTCCTGTCCAGTTAAAGTAGTGATGAAGTGTGGTAAATCAGACATTTCCCAGATTGAGTAGCGTGTAACGTGAGAGCACCTTTTTTCCTTCAGTCCTATCCTCTCACAGAGCTTATCAATATCTCTAATGCTGGGGTAAGTTAATCCAGCCTGCACAATACAGCCCGGCGTTTAAAATAGTAAGTGAGACATAAAAAGTAGAGCTGCTTAAAAAGAAATTAGGACCTGCAAAACTTCATTAATAGCATATAAATGTGTGTGCTGGGTTGAAGAACTCAAAGAAACAATTAATTCTTTATGGTTCGGATAATAATGCAATGAATAACTTGAAGACGTCTGACAGGCATATGTGCAAGAACTGTCTCAGGGCAATTGTGTCCTCCTATGAACTCCATGGCAGCTGGTGAGGGGTGGCGCATCTAATTTCATCAATTCACTGCAATCTCACTTCTCAGAAATATTAATATCCTGTTCCTGTTGATTCGCCAGCCTTTTCCTGGTAATTGAGTAGTGCTTGCCTTTTGGTGGTCTGAATTCAACTCTTGGACTGAATTGTGAAGGAATAACATAACGAGTAACTAGGGCACTGGGTTGCAAAAAATGTACAAAATGGCCTACTTTTTAAGTTAAAGGTGCAGTAGAACATCTTGAAAAATGCTGAACTAAAAGAATACATCCTACGTCTGTCCGAACCAACGCCTCCCGAACGCATGGACAAGCACAGACTAGACAAACTTTATAGAACAGTTAGAAACTAAAACACAGAACATAAAACGAGTAGCGAATTATACACTGCTGCTGTAGCTGAGCTGATTCGTGACGCTACACAGAATATACAAGCGATCTGTTACTATCAAAACACACCAAAATCAAATCATACATCATATTCTTACCTGTCCAAAAGAAATATTGCAACCCTGGTGGTCATATTTCAGCTGCCCTTCAGTCTGCATGCGATCATACACAAATAATTTTATATTTTTGTTGGAATTAGCAGCGGGAGCCTCTGGATTAGCAGGATTAGCTGGATATGAACGCTTCATGGCTTGCTGATTGTCTTGTGCCAAAGCTTGCCCACGCATAATTAACATCCAAAATTAACATTTGCATGCCAGATATTTTACTATTCACTTCAACCTAAAACGTTGACCATACATTACAATTTGAAGTGTTAAATCGCTCATTTATTGCAAACTATTGCGATATTCATATCATATGCACAATCGTGATTTACCGATAATTTCAAAACTGTTAGATCTACAGTATATTTTATATTCATTCCTTCATTCATCTTCTATAGCTCCTTATACCCTAACTTAGCGTCATAGGGGTCTGCTGGAGCTTATCCCAGCGCACACGGGGCGAAAAGCAGGGGTACAACCTGGACCGGTTGCCAGCCCATCGCCAGGCCACACATAGACGAGCAAGCACACAATTAAGAATCACCAACCAATCTATATATCCACATATTTTTAGACTGTGGAAGAAACCCGGAGTAAGCGCTGGGGGAACATGCAAACCTGCACAGAAATCCAACCTGGGACCTTCTTGTTGTGAGGCGACTGTGCTAATCAATAAGTCACTACGCCTCCCTATATCATTCGTTCATTCATCTTTTATACCCGCTTATTCCCTGGCTCGGTGTCACGGTGCTCTGCTGGAGCCTATCCCAATGCACCAGGGTACACCCTGGACAGGTCGCCGTTCCATTGCAGCGGCACACATGGACGAACAACATGTTTTTGGACGGTGGGAGGAAACCGAAGTACTCAGATGAAACCCACGCAAACATAAGGGAGAACATGCAAACTCTGAGCTATTTGTATCTCTTGCTTAATGTTTTTATTTGTAAGAAATACAGGGTAATTATAAAAAAAATTAGGGGTACCTGCTGACAGCTAAAATAAGGCCCCTCCCCTCTATCTGAAAATGCGAGAATATCCTGCATTTACGGCAAATGCTTTACGCAATTTGCATTATTTTTAACACCTAAGGTAAATTCCTAGTCGATCATGTTTAGGAAAACTATAAGCAGAAGCAATCATATAACTCGAGATTCGAAAAATGTCACCAAGTTAAATAGCGGTTCTCAGTAACATTTATGAGCAATTATGAACAATTCATGCCATTTCACTTATGAACAGCTGGCTTTCTGGAAAAAGGTCTGACTGCACTGCAACAGGCGTATACAAGCTGTGCATGCACTCCTGTTGCCTGACTCAACGCCAGATCTGAACACACTTCTATTGCTGTGGCTTCTTTTATCCTCCAGAGCTGCTTGACTCATTCTGATGCTCTGTTTAGTTTGGTGCTTCTGCTACTGTATATGGTCCCACGTGGATATGAGAACCAGATTAGCCACAGAAGTTGTTTTGCCCTTGCTTCAGTGGGGAATCTCACTGGGGTAACTAAGAACTGCTGCCGAAATCGTGAACACTACCCTGTGCTGACGCATCACTTTAATCTCACCATAGCTGTTCTTGCATATATTTCAATAATTCATTCATTTATCTTCTATACCCGCTTATTCGCTTCTATACCCCGAGCATGGGGTCACAGGGGTCTGCTGGAGCCTATCCCAGCGCACATAGGGCAAAAAGCAGGGGTACATCCTGGACAGGTCGCCAGTCCATCGCATGACCACACATAGACGAACAGCACACACACTCACACATATGGGCAACTTGGTATGGGCAACTACCAATTAACCTAATGTACATGTTTTTAGACTGTGGGAGAAAACATGCCTAACGACTTTGCCACAGCACCACCCATATTATTTAAGTGTATGCCTGTCCTTTATCCGTATCTATAAGAGTATCCATGAGGATTTACCAGCTTTGTGTGTTTAGAAGAAGAAGAGTAGCTCCTTCGACAGGAAGTTAAGTGTAGCTGGGGAGAAAATGTATTTCCTTCTTGCTCATGTACATACATACAAATACACACACACACACACAAAGGATCAAGCCAATGTACTTTTAATTCTTTAAACTATAACTAAAGAACACCTAAATTTAGAAGGAAGGACCTGCTGTTGTCATCAGTCACTTCACTTCACAGTGTTACATGTAAACAGATTGCTCTGATAGAAAGAAAAGACATGGGCAAGAATTTTACATCCATGTCTACAGAAACCTCCAGGTTGCAGCGGCACTTTGGTCTTCTCTCTTAGCTAATTCCATCCAGTTCCTTTTCACTCCCACATTCCTTCAATGTCTTAAACAGGGTCTGTGCCAGGGGTCATCCTCCACATCATCAGGTCACTTCCCACACAGCCTTCCAGGTCGCTTTCTGTTTCCCAGATGCATATTTCCTGAGCAACTAGGCTTGCTCAATGCAGACTGGCCCTGAATCCCTGCTGTTGTTCTCCAGAGTTCACCTGTGGCTGCATGATGGGGGGCTCTGACCATTCCCAGATCATAAATCTGACACGGATGTTGTTTTTGGTTCTTGTCACTGTAGCGTGCGAACCAACCATCCAGCCAGCAGCCTCAACTGTCCTCAGAGAGCATGCCGGTTTGTTATTTGAAGGACAGAGAGGGCAGACAGCAGGGACACATCAAGCACTCTACACTCCCGGTTCTCACCTCAAGCACAGTCCATGTGTGAATAGCGTGCATTCCTAGGGTTACTAAAATAGTGCATATCCCTTGCTTTGTCGCTTTCTCCTTTTCTTTTTCTCTGTGTTTTATCTTGCTACTTACTAATTAGTGGGGTTTTTTTACAGTTTGCTTGCTTCCAAACAACACTTGTTCCTGAACGACTCTTAGCCTAGACTTTAATGCACTTGCACCCACCAGTATGACTCTCTTTAGAATTCAGAATCATTAGACAAAACAAATCATACAGTTATATACTCAAGCAGCTTGTGCATCTTATGCTTCCTTTTGGCTGCCATATATATGAAGTTCTGCAGCCAGCAGCGCAATTCCAAATAGTCTTGATTAACTTTGTCTGGCTCCAAGCACACTTAGAAACGGCTCCTTCAACCTCAGACGCATAATGCAACAATAAACCGTCTATCCTACCCATATTCTACACGTGCACGCTCAAACAAATTCCCTTTAAGATGCACCACTTCGGATCTTGAATCGATGAGGTGCACTCTGTCTATGGCTTCCTGTTTACTGCTGCACTCATTAAAAGAGGACTGGGAGACACTGTATGGACCAAATATTGGGGACTGTCTATATCACTTTATCACTTTCTTTTTGACTTGACAGTCTGGGGCATTCAACAATAGCGTCTTCTATCCAGACATAAGGAAACACATAGCCATTAGAGTTAAAGAATGCAATCTTGTGACAACACCTGGCCAAGAGGCTTCACACAGGGGAGTGTAAGTATTAATTGTCTTTACCCATGCACCGAAAAACTATTTATTAGTTTTAATTTAAAACATTAATATAATACTAATGAATAATTTTATAGCTGCCAGTCTGATATAAAATTGACAGAATAAACTAATTATATTTTTGTGCATATGAGTATATAGTGTATCAACATTGTAACCTCTAGTATTGCTACAAATTTACATTACTTTTAAAAAAAATACTTAAACCAGATTTAATGGGTAAATAGAACAGTTTTACATTTAAGATTAATTATGACATTAGAACTTGGGTCATATTAGTGAGTAACAGATTGTTGACACTATTAAATAGTGGCAAAAGTTATTTGGAACTTTTTCATAAATATATTGCACCATATTAGGCTAGATACAAACAGATATATATATGAAACACGTTGTATACAAGTATATGTTTTATATAAGACATCAAGCACTACTGTGCAGTGTGACATAGCAAAGAATTTCAATTCTACAGAGATAAAACAATCCCAAAGCAAATTTTGAGCTGATTCTTGTTTATTTTGGCTGAGATGTCAAATGCAGATTTAATCATTAAATTCAACCATTAATATGTAGCATAAAGTAAAGTATTATGCATAATACTATAGTAAACACTGTTTACCAAATATACAGGCTCTTGTTTCAGGAACAAAAACACAGTTTTTCTTTCTTTTTTTAACTAAAATAGGATTTCAGCCTGCCATCTGAGACGTACATAACTAACTTTTAAAAGACAGGCCAAGAAACGGCTGAGGTCATATCAATGCATTTCTGCTGCTAGTGCAGTTGTTTTCTACACGTAACCAGCAAACACTTACCCTACTGATAAATCTGAATCTTTTCTCTGCATTTGGTTAGTCTGCCGGAGTTTTGTGTTCTGTTTCATTCCCTCATCCTCTCCAAATATATATTGTAGCCCGCAGCATGAAACATTCAAGGTCTATACACATGGAACATAGAAATAGTGGGTAACACTGACTTACAGATAAAATAAAGATGTTCTACTGAAATTAACATAAATCAATTTATACATATATAATTTCAAGAATAAGGGTAAGTTGAGGTTAAAGTATGAAATAAAAATGTCTAACTTAATATTCATATTTAAGGAGGCAGGAGTACAACCTGGACAAGTCACCAGTCTATTGCAGGGCCACACATAGACGAACAACAGTAAACACACTCACTCACTCCTATGGGCAGTTAAGAGTCACCAATCAACCTAATTTACGTGTTTTTGGACTGTGGAATTAAACCAGAGTAAACCCACGCAAGCGCAGGGAGAACACTCAACAATAAATAACCACTTGCCTGAGAATCGAACTAGAGACCTACGCCACCATGTCCACCATATTATTTACAATTAATATTTATTCAAATCATTAATGGTAATTAGTGTGTTCATTTGATTAGTTTCAATTACTTTAGCATTACAAATACTCAACCTGTTTTCACTATTTAATATCTGCAAATAATTACAAGATTTATGTCGAACTCTTTTTAATTATTTGAACAGAAAGTTCGATCATGTGCAGTGACCTTCATATTATAGTGTCCGAGTCACTCTTCGCATTTCTGACTCATTAATTACTACAATAGTGAACTTCCTGGAAGTTTACCCACACATCTTTGACGTGTAATCTTTACCCTGCTTTAACTTGCAGGACCTGTCAGCATTTCCAGACTTTTAATCTTCTTCCATAATCATGTACCGTTTCTGTTTGGATTTGCTGTAGGTAAAAATAACAATCCAAGACTAATAGGAGTTTATGATTTTTAAGACAATCCTTAAACTAGATTCTGATCATGAAATTAGAGTCATAACTGATATGTGACACTAATAAAAGGTTAAAGATGAAAGCTATTTAATTTTATTTTTATATCCAGTGACCCTCAACTACAGGTTCTACAAATATAACTTTTTAAAACTGTAACTGTTAAAGGTTTTTTGATCCTAAACATTCCACTCATGAACCACATTTAAAATCAAAATTGACATCAGATTCAAGACGTTAATAAGCACTAATCTAAAAGTAATACACTTTAGTATAAATATCTGTATATACATATCCATACTTCTTTTATCCACGTGCATATACTTTTTCTAGTTATATTTTTTTATTTTTACACACTGTTTCTTTCAATATTTACATGTCGGACAGCTATAGAAAGCACTTAACTGCATTCTTTATGATTGAGTATGCTGCAAATAAAATTTGATTCAAGGTATAAATTTTAGTCATTTTAGGTAATTTATAGTACTATTGTTTTAGATTTATTTAGGTTTACAATAAACATACATATTTTCGAGATTAGTATCATGGCAGATTTAGATTTCTACTATGGTATCATAAAGTAAACAAATTAATTTCAAAATAAAATTTCCTTTTGAGACCCCCTGTTTTTGAGCATTAAGCTGCATGTGATTCTTGTTTTATTTCCTATGCTACCATCAAATTTAAGTATTCTGTCAATCAGAACCAATTAGATTTTTTAGTTCTGAAATATTTAATTCCACATGTCCCTTAATCACTACTTTCCTTTTATTACCATTCTTTTATTCGGACCATATGCCTGTTGTTATCTTTTAATGCCCTCATGTGCTTCTATTTCTAGCATATGTTCTGTTTTTATATTCTTTTTATATTTTTTAATATGGATATGTACACAGTGTCTCTCATTCTCTCTCTCTCTCTCTCTCTCTTACTCTCTTTCAATCTCTTTTATTCACTCGTCTGCTTTGCACTGGAGTTGACAATAATGATGAGCTATGTGTAGTCAGGCTGGAGATGAGAGATGCATCAATCTGTCTGCACTTACAGACTCACAATTATATTTGATTTTGTTTAAGACAATAAAATAATTCTACAATGTATTGCATTTAAAGAGTGAATTAAAACATTTTTGTGTTTTATTTATTTGCATTTACATTTACAGCATTTTGGCATACACCTTTATCCGGAGTGACTTACATTTTATCCATTTCATACAACTAATCATTTGAGGGCCTTGATCAGGGACCCAGCAGTGGGAACTGATTGTAGAAGGTTGAAAAGAAAGCATGCATAACAGTAATGGACACTATTCAAGATATAAAAAGGGAATCGATTGAATCTATTTCACCTTTATGTGAATAGTAGATAAATAACCTTTTTTAAATATTTTTTTCTATATTTATAATTTATAAGTTCTGTAGCTGAGAAAAGGGCAGTGCTACCAGCACTGTGTCTTTAAACAATTAATTAATTATATGCATAAAATAAAAACAGCTTGTGGTGTTGCTGGAAGGATCTAACTGTGGTTGTTATAATTGGTGCTATGACCTGCATCTAAAAAATAATACTTATAAAGCAAGTAAAGTTGTTTTACAGACAAGGTTTAAGGATTAAGTGTAAACAAAGTGTAAATGCAAAGAAAAAAAAAGTCCAATTCACAGATTTCATATACTAAGTCCCAGTCTTAGTGAATTTTGTGTGTTAAGTTGGATTTATGATTCTAGCATATAAAGTGCTTGTATTTTTTCTGATTAAATAAAATCTTACTTCATTATAAACAAGTGTGTGTGTGTGTGTGGAGTGGGAGAATGTGTAGGCAATGCCCTGTAGTCACTAAAACAGTGTGTGTGTGTGTGTGTGTGTGTGTTTGTGTGTGTGTGTGTGTGTGCGCGCGCGCGTGTGTGTGTGTAGCCTAGAGGCGATGTGTTCTCGCGTAATGGGATCGGTGTTTGAGACTGAGGCGGTATTAACGGGGGTAATTGAGTTGCTCATTCAAGTGCAACAGAGCTCTGTAAAGATACATGCAGTCAGACTGGTAAAAGCTGCCACTGTCTTTTCTTGACTTTCTCTGTTATATGTCTATCTATCTATCTATCTATCTATCTATCTATCTATCTATCTATCTAT
>JAOTQW010000018.1:8484541-8496161 GCA_026260075.1 Sisor rabdophorus
CCGTGACCCCGGATTCGGGAATAAGCGGGTAAAGAAGATGAAATGAAATGATTACCTAAAAATAGTATACTATATTACTCTACACTCCTACATATAAAGGGTATATATATAAAAATATATAATAACACAACCTTTGCTTAGAGTCTTGCCTTAACACACTACAAGCCTACAATAATTAATGTTTACATTTACATTTACAGCATTTAGCAGACGCTCTTATCCAGAAAATTCTAAATTCATATTAATTTATAACTATCAAAGTGCAACATTTAAAATAGAGATATACTTAGATAGACCTAGATTTCACTGAATTACGGTGTCAGTAAGTTTTCTTTAAGAATAGTGACATACAGACAATACTGGCAGTTTTTTATATCTGTCTCTGGATTTCTGTCACCACCTTGATCAGTACCACTGCTGACATCTAGAGACCAAAAAGAGGTAGTGGGAGAGAGACTTTACTACTCATTTAGAGCTCTTTCTACATTTCTATAAACAAGAATTAAGTAATACATGTATACATGGTTATCTCTTAACGTTTCTGCAGTATTTCTGTAGGAAATATCAGTTTACATTTTCAAATGTTTATTAACCCTTAATTGTAATAATCCAGGAAGATTTTTGTTTGCATAATGAGTCTGACTACAGCCTAAAGCTCTGATCTCATCAGCAACAGCCATACTGAATAGAACAGCATAAAGAAACAGAACAAACTGTTACACACTAAATTCTGATTGACTATGAAAATGTCTCTAAAGGCACCTAGTGCAAATGCTGCTTGAAATACAAAGTATGGTCACACCAAAGCGTTCTAATTTTTAGCATTATTACACAAAAGCCTAAAACATTTAACAGTATTTTAACAGGTGTTGCCATGGTTCTGGATTTAGTTTGTCTCAGTTTCTTCTGCTTCATTATGTTGTTCTAAACAGATTGGATGATGATGGTGATGATAATGATAATGATGAGTCAGACTCTTTGTGCAAAGAAAAATCCCAAAGGATTAATATACAGTAAATGGCAAAATGAATGTTTGAAAATTCATTAAAGAACTGACTTTAGTTTAGACCATTTTCAGCTGGCTAAAATACCTGTATGTCTAAAATAACTGATGCCTAATGCACTCCTATAGAGCCTAAGGTCTGAACAGAAAGTTTGTAGAGCCAATCAAACAAAGGTTTCCAACTTGAAAGGCTAACACAACCCTGAGTAGTTTTTAAGGTCTTAAAATAAACTATTAATGCCTTGGGAAATGTTCCATGTAGTGCTGTCTGGCTTGTTTTTGCAGTCTGAGCACGAGCACTATACGACATTCTCTTTCCCTCAAGTCTTAATGACTAACCAAGTCAAAGATGGGTAAACTAGCAGTATCTTCAGCTCATATTATTATTCTTTTATTCATTAAACTATTTTTGTGAGAGGTCATTATATATACAGTAGCGCAGCCAGAATTTACTGAACCAAATAAGTATGTGTTAATTTGAAGCATATGGCATCTTGAACCATATTATCCTTTGGATTTATCTGCCAAATTCTCAACATAATCAGTGTAACAATAACGGAAACTATTTATAAGGCTTAATCCAAACTAAATTGAACTAGAAACCAGTTTGCACTTAGCATATGCTCTACACACCACGTTATAGTCGCCTTGTGTATTTCTTTTTTAGAGGTGACGCCAATAATCAAATCCTGTCTTAATGATCACAACATCAGCATCAAGCTGCCGAATGGCCAATGTGTACTTTACTTGTGAGTCCTTTATCACATCTGTCCATCTTCTGTCCTCCTGAACAAGAGGAGAGATGAAAAATGGAAGCCTGAGGGTATGTAGAGAGAAGATAAGACAGAAGATTGGGCACAGAAATGAACCAAGAGAGAGGTAGATAAATAGATAGAACGCAAGAGAGAGAGAGATAGAGACAGACAAACAGAATTCCATCAGCAGGCATAGAACAGCATTACACAGCATGGAGAACGTGCTTAATTTTTTCTCCTGACCTCAAAATGACCCCAGTACTGATGGGGTAAAAAGCAGGTGGAGAGAGAAAGAGAAAGAGAGAAATGCAGGGTTGTTAGGTAGGCACTAATAAGGAGTTTCATGAAAGTATAGCTGCCTGCTGATTATGGAGATTGCCATGGCAATACCACATGGCGTGCCTCTGATGTCAGTCCTGTACCAAAAGTCAATTTAGCGCATACACGGTTTTAGTAAACAACAAAAAGACATAAAAGATTTCCTCCAAAATACAGCTGTCTTTAATGTTTTCTTAGTGTTTGCGAGGGCACCTCATCTAAAGTACCCTTTCCAAACCTTGTTCTTTTTTTTGTTGTTCTGGCCTTTTTGTCTCTTTAATAACCTTCTTTCTTTCTTTCCTTTATTTCTTCTTTCTGTCTCACCCTCTATGTCTCTTTTCTTACTCTCACCCACACAAACACTCACGCTTACACACACAAGGCAGTAGCATTGCGCGCCCCGGGGGACTACAGTGTGATTGAGAATAGAGAGTCTGTCATTGCCCTGCCGATGAACTCGTAGCGTACTAGATCCACCTCCTTCTTGCGTATACATATACACACACACACACACACACCCTCTCTCACTTACAACACACAAACTTTAGAAAGCATCATCAAATATGCAACTGCCAAAGATGGTGATTTTTGTCCCACAGCAATGCAATTTACTCAGTACTTGATGTCTAATTCAGTATTGGAAAGGATTCACTTTTACTTTTTTTGTAATTCCACACTACAATTAGGACAACTGCAAAAACACAATTGACAATGACATGACACATTTCTGACCACACAGTGTATGAACTTTTCTTGTATTTTCCTGCGTAGAAATATTGCTTCAGGTAGCTAGCATATCTTTTCGTATAAATATTTTATTTATATTAACCTCTAGTATCAGTCCATTTTTAAATTACGTTTTAAACTAATTTACATTTACATTAATATGTAATGTTCGTCAAATGACTTCCTTCCCCATTTCTATTGTTTTCGCTGACACATACGGTCATTGTCTTAAAAGCAAGCATAGAGGATAAAATAAAGGGCACCTACGGCTTTGTATTAGCTGAATTTTTAGCTATTTGTTTTTATTTTTCAAAAAGTCTTGCAATGTAATACTATATACATGGCAATGTATCATGATATATTGTATTGTAAGGCCCTTGCCAATACACAGCCTTATTAATTACTATCCAAACTGAAAAGTTACACAAGATCTTCAAATAACTTAATTCTCATTCTCTCTCTCTCACTCACTCTTTCCTTGTCTTTGTTTCTCTCTTTTTCCTCATTCCCCTGGAGAGTGCATTATGGATGGCCCCTTGGAGTTATAATGGTGCTTTAAAGTGGACGTGAGTGCCTGTGACGAGTCGCCTTAACGATGCCTGTTTACGCCGCTCTCCCCATTTGTAATGATTAGAGGCAGGACAAATGAGGCCACAAGCTCACCTGACAGGCAGTCTGCTGGCCTGGACACTTTGCCATCCTACAGCGGCTCAGAGGGCACTGACCAAAAAAAATCCCTTAAGATGACCGCCAAGTGACCCTGGATATCAGTAGGTCAGATTCAGGTCAAATGCACCTCAAATAGATTTCAATAGCCATGTCCAGACTATCATCCAGTCAATTTGGTTTTTTTAAAGATGTTGAGTAACCTCGAAGAGCTCAAACACAACCCCACGCCTGTGACCGCCAAACAACCTGCCTGGATTTGGGGTGAATTTGGGGTCACATTAATATTTATAAACTTCTGACAAATTTCTTATGTATTATATAGAAAACATATGAAGCCTGTTAGCAACTAATAAAAATATTGTTCTGTCTTTAGCTATTATTGGGAAGATCTACCTGCATTTTAATATTTTTATGTAAATGTGCTGTGATTCCAGGTAAAAATGTTTGGCTTGTAAAGAGCTCTTTGAACAAAATGTATTGTAGTAAACAACACATAAATCAGCTCAGCTCCAGGTTTGTGGTGTTAGATGCTATTATAATAAGGGATGCCTGTGATTCAGCTTGAAGAGTCCAAAAATATGAACATTCTTTAAAACAATGGCAACAAATCTCATTCAATACTATTATATATGAGGTAAGAAGTAATGATTTGGGACAGGCTTTTGCACCTTCTAGTGTTGAAAAACACTTGTATGTGATTTTGACCAGTAGATGACCCACAGATTCCAGAAGATTGCATTTGGGGTTTCATCGTTTTGGTTAATTTCTGTAACACAATATTTCTTCGGTTTAGTGTACAGCTGAGTGAATGTATGTCTTAGTGTCAGCTACTGACTGACCTCTGGGTATGGTCGAAAGCAGACTTTTTAATTTCCCACAATGTTAATTAGAACACATGAAAACCCGGTCTGTGCACTCTGACGAAGTGTCTCTTTGACGGTGACCAGAAAATGACCCGAAATTGACTGGGAAATGGTCAGGGGTTATTCCAAGGTCAGTAATGCTGTGTATGGGGAGAAAATGTGCCTTTAGGAGCTTGCTCTGAAGATGACAGTGATCTACAGTCAGTGGGATCCAAGATTTTTAGGTAAACCGAATTAAGTAAAAGTAAAAATATTATTTCATTAGTATTTTTACATATGTTTCATGTCTTATAGGAAGCTACCTGAAAAACGATGCATGGGTACACTTAGGACAAAATCTGCTTGTAATGCTAAGAATGGGCAGCCAAATGTTTTGGATTTATTTAGTTAATAGAAGGTAATTGATCAAAAAACTAATTTTGACATTATTTCTGACAAAAATCCCCAGGTCTTGCAGGTCAGCCGCTTGAGGGATCTTGGTGATGTCACCACTGTTCTTGAGGCGTTAGTTTGTCTCAGTTGGTTCTCTTCATGTTGGTCTAGGAAGATGATGATAAGATCAGATCTCTGTGTGAAACAATGGCTGTTATACTACTTGTGCAAACAGAATTCCTACAATAAAAAATTCAGCCAGAGCGACAAAAAGACATCAAGATCCATCATTCGGTATGGCAGAAAATTATAACATTACTTAGGTTTACTTAAGTTTTTAAACACAGAAATGTTGGACAATGCTTGTTGAGGTCTTCCTATGCATGAATTACTGCAATAATAAATAAATCAACTTGTCAATGCTATTTAAATTTATTAAGATGCGTGTTTATAAATATGGAATGATATGCAGACACTCTGTTACACCAAAACATTTAAATAACCCCTGATATACATATAAATATCACTTTTCAAAGCACATGCAAACCTGAGTTCTCACAACAAAGTTGCCTTTTGATAATAGATCCTTCCCAAAAATGGATGTTCTTGCTTTAGGCTCATAAACTAACACCACTGATGTTGACTGCTTACTGACCTGCTGTTGACCGCAAGGTGACCCGAGACCGCAGACTGACCCCTCCACTGCTGTGGATAACCCGTTAGGAGGTCACTACAGACACCGCCCAGGGTTAGGTCAGGCCTGGACACAAAGAGTCTCTGGTAACTCAGCAGAAAAGAACAAGTGGGAAAACATAGGGTGGGAGAGAGAAAGTAAAAGAGGAAAGGAAGACCGGGGCAAAGGTCAGTTTTTGGGTTCTTCCTTTCTTCATTATCCTTTTTGCCCACCATGCCTTCTCCTTCTTTTCTCTTCCCTTGTTCTCAAACACCTTTGACTCAGGCGTAAGTTGAGGCGGTAACGGGTTTGACCTGACCGTGAATGCAGTCTCTGCGAAACTTGTAATATTACCATATCCTGAGGCAATGGACACCAAAAAAAGGCTTTTATCGTAAAAGTTAGCTTGAACTGAAAAGATCAGTAAAGGCAAATGGCCAAAGGGTAATAATCACTGATTAAGCTAAATATTTATTTTATATATATTTATATATATATATTTCCATAAGAAAATTAGTCAGGGTAATAAGATTTACAATTCTCTAAACCCTGATCTTATGTCGTACATCAAGATTAGTTTGTTTGATAAAAATTTGCTCCCGACTGTCAACTTAAAAATAATAATAATAATAATAAAGTAAAGCTAAATGTGGAGGATATCTTTCTGAGGGGTGGACTGGACATCAAAAGAAAGCTGGAATAATAAGAAGGAAGGTCAGGTTATAACAATGTGTGAGAAAAAGTCTTGGGGTATGGCTTAAAAAGAAAATAAAAGAAAGATGAAAAGACAAAGATGTCAGGCAAATGAGTGATGCAGGAAAAAATGAGATGATGAAGGTGACACAATTCAAAGCGATGCAGGTTTTGTTGTTGCCTTTACCACTCTGCATGACCTCACTCTTTAACCTTTTCCAAAGATAGGGGATAGGACCAAAAACCTACGGTGTATCTATGCTAGATGTGATGTATGTGAAAGGTACAGGACCAGCAATGCTTTTTTAGAGAGAAAAGAATTTGAGGTAGCATTGCACATATGGAGCATAGACATTTTATACCAGCAGACACAGCAGGACACAGAGGACAGTGAAAGAGAGATGAGGAGACAACATAAGATATATGCCGTACAAAGCATTCTTCAGGTGGAATATTTCATTGGGTGAACTCTATAGAGACATTGCTTGAGAACAAGTGTGTGTGGCTTGTGACTGGTGTAAAGCAGTTTTCATAAACACAGCGTTTAAGAAAACACACAATATTCATTTAACAATTTGTTTTTAATTTACATTTCATTCCTGTATTTTCATTTTATTTTATTTGGTTTGTTAATTAGCCAAAATCATTAATTTTTTAGGTTTTTTTGAATCATTTTTGTTTATCTTTTTATTCTAATTTAATAATAAATGTTGTTGATATTTTGTTTGTTTGTTTTTACTGAAACAATTTTAATATTGCCTTATTTGCTATTAATTTCCCTGTTTACATTATTCTTTAAACATTTCCAATCTCAATCATTCAATCATTGTTTATTGCTGTCTATTATAATAATAATAATGATGATAATGATATTAATAATATGATTTTAAAGCTTTATTGTTCAATTTTACTGCCACATATTTATTCATTCATTTATTAATTTTCTATACCCGCTTATTTCCGAACTTAGGTTCATGGGGGTCTGCTGGAGCCTATCCCGGTGCACATAGTGTGAAAGGCAGGGGTACACCCTGGACAGGTCACCAGTTTATCACAGACACAACCCTACTTCTATGGGCACACTCACTTCTATGGGCAATTTAGAATCACCAATCAAATTAATCCACATGTTTTTGGACTGTGGGGGGAAACCTGGAGTACCCAGAGAAAACCCACGCAAGCGCGGGGAGAACATCAGCAAACTCCACACAGAAAGACTCCGTGCCGGGATTCGAACCTAGGACCTTCTTGTTGTGAGGCGACCATACTAACCACTATGCTACCGTGCCGCCGCCACATAATCAAATCATTGTTAATATTACCATTGGTGTTGTTGTTATAATTATAATTAAAATTATTGTTGTTATTTTCCTTTGTTTGCCAGTCTAAATTGAATTCCCAGTTGATACATTTTGTTATCATATTAAGATTAAGAAGAATTACTATTATTTGTATTACTGTTTTATTATTGTTGTTATTAATAACAACAACAATAATAGTAACAGTAATTATAATGTTATGTTTTATTGTTATATTTAATATTATTAATGTTGGTGTTGTTATGATTTGTTTATTTGTTGTCGGTATGGATTGGTGGCTGTATAGTTGTTTCTATTATAAAATCCGAAGCAAATACACTAGTCCAGAATGGTCGTGCTCCCAAGCGCCACCTGGTGGTCAATAGCCGCGAAATCACAAAATGATCGTTTAGAGAGATCCATAAACCCTTACATTGGACAGCAGGGTTTAATTCTAGTCTGGTATGAACAGAACATCAGATAAACACATAGTGAGCAAAGATTCCACTCTTGGGCTGCTATGATGATATATTGATTTTCATTCCCCTCTAGGCCTATGCTGTAGATTATTAGTATGAACTCAGCTCAGCTCTACCAGAACATCAGGCCAGAGATGAAAATTATTCACCATGGATCCACATCCTTAAGATTTATTAAGTTTGAGGAAAGGAGAACTACCCCAATATAATAAATCCATAGACTCTAATCAACCGTGTTGTAATGGTGTATTAAGGTTGTTACCCAAAAATATACTTGGTTGTTTTATTTTCCATAAAATTTGTTCATTCTTTTTTTTCTATTCTTATTATTGACCGTATTCAGACAATTAGCTAAGCATTATACAATCTGTATAATCACCTTTTTATAAGGCTATATGAGGCAAACGTGTTCTGTTCTGTTTAAACCGATCATCAATTTCAATTAATTGGCAAATGACGTCGTTAATGCAACTGAGTTAAATTTCTGTGAATATTTCAATTATAGCCAATAGATGGCACCATTAGACTATTTTATATTATCAGCGCAGCAAATGCTGATTTGCTTGATTGTCAGCAGGTGGCAGCAGAGTACAGCATTTTGTTTGTAATAAGACATAGAAGATGTTTGCCCTTTTGGAATCAATGAGTAAAGTGGCTTGTTATTTATGTAAGAACATTTGTAGTATTGTCTTTTGATATTAGTAGCTTAGCTCTTTTCTCTGATATTTGTTATGATTAACTTTTTTTTAACATTTATGTTATGTTTTGGGTTCTTTATAAATCCAAATTTTATGTACATTTACAGCATTTGGCAGACGCCATTATCCAGAGCGACTTACAACTGAGCGAATGGGGGTTAAGGGCCTTGCCCAGGAGCCCACAGTGGTGGCTTGCTGGTGTTAAACACTGTACATCATATAGTAAATTTTTTTTCTTTGCATATCCCATCTTGCCAGGTTGGTCTCAAAGCACTATGATGCAGAGCCCCTGGAACAAGAAGGGTAAAAAGTCTTGTTTAAGGACCCAAAAGTGGTGGTGGTAGGGCTTGAACCCAGGTCTTCCTGTTCTTCCTTGGTAAGGCAATCAACAACCCAGCACCTTAACCATCATCAGATCCTATTTCTTGTGCTCAGTAACAAGTTTCTACAACTTTATCACACTTGTTTTTTCCTTAAATTCTCTATGGAAGCTTGGTTGAAAATTAAAGAAACAGACTGTCTGGTTATCACAAGCTTTTTACCATTTAATAAATATACTTAATACTATACAAGTTAATAAACTTAGAGTCACATGATTACTTATCATTTTAAACTCAATGTAATATTTTTTTTCAGTATGTTGTTCTGTACTAATTTCTGTCACAATTTGGTTTTCAATTGAAAAGGTTTTTAGTGGGTTTCTAAAAGATTCTAGCTTATACTAATTTAAAACTGATAAAGACAAACAATTATTGCATTGTATTTTAGCTATGGGCGGCGTAGTAGTGTAGTGGTTAGCACGGTTGCTCACAACAAGAAGGTCCTGGGTTCAATTCCTGCGCACTGGGTCTTTCTGTGTGGAGTTTGCATGTTGCATGTTCTCCCCGTGCTTGTGTGGGTTTCATCTGAGTACACTGGTTTCCTCCCACAGACCAAAAACATGTACTCTTGTACTCTGGATTGCCCATAGCAGTAAATGTAAGTGTGTGTGGTTGTTCGTCTGTATTACTGGCTAAGCAATTACAGGGTGTCCAAAGTTGGTGTCCTGCAATTTTAGCTCTAACCCTATTTAAACACACCTCAACCAACTAATGAAGTCTTGCTAGGCATACATGAAACTTACAGGTAGATGGGTTAAAGCAAGATGTGTGGGGAATGGGTGTTGACAAAAAGTTCATTAACCTTTTAACAATTTTGCCCTTTCAACTATCGGTCTAGACAACTAAGACCTATTGTCAAATGAAAACCTATGGGAGCACCAGCAGCTTAGCTATAAAGCAGTAGACGGTGTAAACTTACATAACCGCATCACTTTCAATGATCCAAGGCGCCTCTGCAACATCAGTAAAAAACTGTAAGCTAGAAGATTCATGATGGGGCTTTTTAATGGCTGAACATCGACACACAAGCTTAACATCACTGTGCACCACTATCAAGCATCAGCAGGAATGGTACAAAGAATGCTGAATGATGAATGAACTTAAGTTTAATGTGCTAGAGGGAGCTGCTACCTACCAGAATACATAATGTCAAGAATGATTTGGGTGGAAAAGAGTATATGATATAATGTCTATGCCTGTACTATGGGATACAGTTAATTTCAGTACATATGTTTGTATGCTTCCAATTTTACTAATGAGTTCCAGGGCAGTGCGGTAGCTTAGTGGTTAGCACAGTCTCCTCACAACAAGAAGGTCTTGCGTTCAAATCCAGGGCATGGGGTTCTGTGCAGAGTTTGCATGTTCTCCAGGTACTCCATTTTTCTCCCACAGTCCAAAAACATGTGCATTGTTCGATTGGTGACTCTAAATTGCCCATAAGAGTGTGTGTGGTTGTGTGTGTGTGTGGCGACTTGTCCATAAGTGGTATTAGTGTCTTTAGGCCATGTAAACATTACTTACAGGAAATTGTTACTAGTTACTACACACAAATAGTAACTGAGTAACATCATTCAAAAATATATTTTTACAAGAGAATGTAACTATTACTTTTATTATAACCTAATTGAGGACCACCCCACCCCCAATATAAACCCTAAATTTAATGGTGCAATTTATATAATTTATTTATTTATTCATTTATTAATCAAGGTGTATGTATTGTATGAAAGGAGATCATATACGCTGTTCTGGATAAGGGGGTCTGCTAAATGCCCTAAATATAAAAAAATTATTATCTTTAAAACATGGCATGCTTACTTACACTATTAATGTAGTGGTATGATGTCACAATGTGCAGTGTTGCATTTGATTAAAATTACTTGCCACTAATGTGTAGAAACTTTCTTTCTGGCTTGTTTTTAACCTCAACCAAAGAAAATTTTATACTTCAAGTGTAAAAAAAGCTTTATTTGAACTCTTAAGACTGATTGGACTCTAGAACAATAAAAGAAGGTCATGTGAGGTCTGATGAGTCTGAGTGTTCCAGAGCACCCATCAAGCCTAGTGCCTACATGACAAGCCTGTGGGGGTGTGCTATAATTTGGGGTTGCGGAAGTTGGTCAGGTTAAGCTGACTACTTAAATATATATTGAATGAAGTTATTCTATCAATGAATTGTGTACTTCCTGGTTGCATGGGTATATTGAAAGACAATGCAGTGTTCATTGGAATCAAATGGTAAAAGAGTGGTTTAGAGAGCATCATTTTTACACATGGATTAACCCCCTTAACCCCTTTGAGAATCTTAAGGATGTTAAAGAGAAGATATTGAGAAGTAGTCCAACTCTCATAACATCGACAAGACAATTAATGATTATTCACCACGATGCAGTGGCATATGCCTGCTGTAATCAAAGCCATAGGTGGTCCAACTGTTTTTGAAAGGACAGTGTATAACTGAACCTCGAATACATTTCATCAACACTCAGCTGACATGAATAATGGGATAATTAACTCAATCATGATGGTTGTTTCAGTGATTAATTTTGTTATTACTGCTTCTACATTTCCACAGAAAACACATGGCACACACACACACACACACTCCGATTCCACCTATCTATCTACATTTACATTAACATTTACAGCATTTGGCAGACGCTCTTATCCAGAGCGACATACAACTGAGCAAT
>JAOTQW010000018.1:8496261-8515935 GCA_026260075.1 Sisor rabdophorus
CCTGCTCCCCTCATACATATCCTGCACTACCCTGACATACTTCTCTGCTATTCCCATACCTTCATTGTATGACTCATCAACTTTATGCTTAGCAACTTTACATCACCCTTGTTTTTAAAGATGGGCACAGGTACACCTCTTCTCCATTCCTCAGGCATCTTCTCACTCACTAAAATTCTGTTAAACAATCTAGTAAGAAACTCTACAGCTGCCTCTTCTAGACATTTCCACACCTTTACCGGGATCTCATCTGGGTCAATCGCCTTTTCTACTTTCATACTTTTCAAAGCCATTCTAACTTGATATGTGCTTATTTTTTAAACTACCTGCTCCACATTGTTTGCCTTTTTACTCTTTTTTCCCTTTCATTTGCCTGATTCATCAACACTTGAAAATATCCTTTTCATTTTCGCTGTACACTCTCCTCACTTGTAAGCACCTTCCCTTCTTCATCCTTTATGACCCTAACCTGCTGTACATCCCTTCCATCTCAATCTCTTTGCCTTTCTAGTTTGTACAAGTCTTTCTCTCCTTCTCTAGTGTCTAGCCTAGTGTACAACTAGTCATACGCCTTCTGTTTGGCCTTGGCCACTTCCCTCTTTACTCTGTGCCGTAAATCCTGGTATTTCTGTCTACTTTCCTTAGTCCTTTCCAGGTCCCACTTCTTCTTGGCTAACCTTTTTCTCTTTATACTATCCTGAACCTCATTATTCCACCACCAAGTCTCCTTATCTTCTTTCATCCTTCCATGAGACACACCTAGCACCTTTCTTCCTGTCTCTATTTCTGTTGTAGTTTGCCATTCATCTGAAAACACTAACAGACCTCCCAAAGCCTGTTTTAGCTCCTGTCTAAACAATTCACAGCAATCCTCCTTTTTCAGCTCCACCACTTGGTCTTTCTTTGGTCTTTCCACCTTTGATCTTTTGTTCTTACCGACCAACAACCTCATCCTACATAAAATGATCCGGTATGATATTTCGATTTCGATTCGCATCTTTAGATTTTTGTGTCGGATGCCCTTTCTGACACAACCCTCTCTGTTATCCAGGCTTGGGAAGAGAAGTCACAAAAGTCACTGGCTTGTGGCCCCTGTGGCTAGATTGTTGGCACAACACAAAGTAAGAACTTAAAATGCACTGGACAATGTTATTGGCACCTTGTAAAATTTGCATAAAATAATTGTTTTCCATGCAAGTGGTGCTCCTTAATTTATTTGTTTCTCTGTTGTGTGTCACCCTGGCCATTTAGAAAAAATTTAGGAAGTTGTATGTGGATTTGAGGGGAAAAACCCATCTGCATCCAGAATAATGTATAGTATATATCTACAATATCTTAAACAGCTACTTAAATATATTCAGACCTCAATTATGTCATCTTGCTATTTACAACGAAGGGCTAGTTGCTTGTCCGTAGATAGAGAGTTTCTTTAACTGCAAATCCCATGATTCCACTTTCATACGTCATAAGCCTCGGTTGGAATTGGCGGTTCGCAAAATCTTTTGTCTGTCCGAGTAACGCGTGTATTTCTGAAAAAAGTATTTTCTTAAAAGCATTTAAAACATCCTTAGGTGATTTAATATATATATAGACATCTGTATTAGCACTCATTCAGAGTGTTGCTGCGTGTTTTATTCATCCAAAGGTAGGTCACGTTGTTTTGTCGCCATGTTTTAAAAAACGTTAGCGAGTTGTTAGGCTAAATGATGTCTTTATCAATGTATCCCTACAAAGATTAAGTACATATATAAATGTATGACAGTTTGGTCTTATCTCAATGGAAAATGTAATCTAATGCAGTCTTATAGTAAACATATTTTTATATTTTTTTGTTCTTGTTCGTGAGTTTGAGCTGCAGATCAACATGGAGACGAGGCGTGTGCGTTCAACATTAGCTCACTAAGCTGCTTGCTCGGGCCGCAATTTCTGCACAGAGATTTCTAGTAATTTCTATAATTTAGCGGCCGCGCCGTTCCGACTCATTAAAACAAAATTAATTCAACTGTAGATTTTGTTGGGTAAATAGATTTGTCTTAAGGCACTGTTACGCGTAATCAAATCTAGTTAACCATCAGTTGGTTCATCCCACTTTCCATGTTTAGAAAGAAATGCACCTCCTTGCTAGGTGTCTTTTGGATAACCTTGGGTTTTTAACATGACTTTCATTTTCCCCATTAGTATGGATTAAACAAAAAACCCAACAAACAATAGTTTAATGTTACTGGTTAATGCCTTTTTAAAGTTTTGGGGTTTTTTTAACCGCGCATGCGCACTTTCCTTCTCAGTGAGCAGACCACAGCTGCGTTATTATATGGATTAGGTTACTAATAAAAAATATATATTTTTGGTAATAGTATGTTTAGTTATCCTGTTGCAACCGGAGCGTTGTATATTTTGTTCAAATGACCACCCTTGGAAATGTGCACAAAAAACCCCAATTTTTTACAAATACTGCATTATTTTATTGCAGTATGTTGCAACAATTATGTAATGAATTAGACTAGTTGTAGATTGTCATTGCTTTGCTGCTGCAATAAAACGATATGAATTAAGAAATGATGTTTTAAAACATAAAATCTCGAGTTGGTATGAAGATTGGGGACACTTGTTAAACATCAAATCCAAGTGTAAACATTTAGAATTTTGGTATAAAACCTAATGTTGCCGGACTGCTTATATTGTCTAACGTTTTTAGTTGCAAATGTATAATGTATACATGTATCCAAAGTAAAAACAGTTAATCATGAGAGATAAACATGTGGGGATCCTTTCGCATTAAAGTGTAAATGATATCACAAACAGGATTCAAGGATTTCAGCAACAGAAAATTACTGCTGGGCACCAAAACTGCAAAAGAAAAGATTTAGAAAGAATTTCAAAATATGTTCAAAAGGGAGGGGGACCGATGTCCATGATGTTGCTGGCCTGAAGTTAATTATCGAATAATGAAGCTAAAACTGGTTATTGTAGGGTTAAAGTTTTGATTTTTGTACCTTACCACAATATATTAAAACTAAAAATGCCTGTCTGTGCAGAGTTTACATGTTCTCCCTTTGCTTGCGTGGGTTTGCGCCAGGTACCCTGGTTTCTTTCCTCAGACCAAAAATGTGCGTTAGGTTTGTTAGGTTAATGAAGGAAAAGCGCAAATATGAAGTCACCATGAAAATAGCCTGGATGCTATTAAAGAATAATATAAATAAAAATTATTTTATTAATTTTATTAACAGGAGCCAGTTGATATTGAGTAATTTTAGAGACCTAAGCTTTAAACCTTAAATTAATTACGCAGTCATAATGAGGTGAAATTGGCTTTTCATTTTCTTAATTGCTGTCCTTTAGGGAACTATCTACACTATATGGCCAAAAGTATCCGCTTACATGCCTTGACTTGCATATGAACTTCAGTGACATTCCATTTCTAATCCATAGGGTTCAATGACATCAGCCCACCATTTACAACTTCAACTCCTCTGGGAAGGCTGTCCACAAGGTTTAGGAGTGTGTTTATGGGAAATTTTGACCATTCTTCCAGAAGTAGATTTGTAAGGTCACACACTGATGTTGGATGAAAAGGCCTGGCTCTCAGTCTCTGCTTTAATTCATCCCAAAGGTGTTCTATCAGGTTGAACTTGCTTTGTGCCATGGTGCACAGTCATGTTGGACAAGAGAGGGGTCAACTCCAAACAGTTCCCATAAGATTGAGGGCATGGAATTGTCCAAAATGTCATAGTATGACTGGCACTACGGGCCCAAGCCCAGCTCCTGAAAAACAATCATCACACCATAATGACCCTTCCACCAAACGTTACACTTGTCACAATTTAGTCACTCAATGTAGTTTTGTAGTAGACAAACGCAGACTTGTCCATCAGATTTCCAGATGAATAAGCGTGATTCGTCACTTCAGAGAACTCTATAGAGTGAAGTGGTGGCGTGCTTTACAACACTGCATCCGACGCGTTGCATTGCACTTGATGTATGGCCTGGATGCAGCTGCTCGGCCATGGAAACCTATTTTATGAAACTCTCTGCGCACTGTTCTTGAGTTAATCTGAAGGCCACATGAAGTTTGGAGGCCCTTGTGATCACCTGTTGTACCACTTAATAGTTGAGTTGCTGTTGTTCCCATACACTTGCACATTCTTAGAATACAGCTGACAGTTGACTGTAAAATATTAAGGAGCAAGGATATTTCACAACAGGATTTGTTGCACAGGTGGCATGCTATCAGTTCCACTGGAACTTACTGGAATTTACTGAGCTCCTAAGAGCGACCCATTCTTTCACAAATGTTTAAAAATAGTCTGCATGTGTAAGTGCTTGATTTTATAAACCTGTGGCTATGAAAGGGATTGAAACACCTAATTCCCATTATTTGGATGTATGAGCAAATACTTATGGCAATATAGTGTATGATTATTTGTATTAAAAAGAAACAAATTTAGGCGCTGCATGTTTTTCTTGTCTGGTCTTGGTTGAAAACCTGTAACAAGTTAAGTACAGGCCAATATCTAAAAGTTGAAAGGCTGCAAATATAAACATGATTTAATTTATTATTGACAAGAATCAGGTGTTTATTGTTGTAAATTGTTAATTTATAAGCTTTACAAAATGACTGTGCATACCATTTTAAAAATGTTTCTTTTAAGTAATTTACCAAAGTTTTATTTTAATTATAATAAGCAGTGATGTTTTATATCTTTACCAATGATATGTTTCTGCCTTTGTTATTCTACATTTATGAACCCTGTTTCCTCTTCCTTCTCCTTCTCCCTAATCTGCCCTTTCACTCTTTAGCTCTTTTGACGTTGACAAGGAACCAGAAGGTTCCGCAGAGTCTTCCCTGACGATTATGAGCGAGCCAACAGACAACACTGGTGATGCTGCCAGTGTCACTACAGGTGTTGCAAAACTTTCTATTACGCTAAGCTCAAGTTCACCATGCTGTCTTAGTTTGATGTGTTTTGGGAATGGCTGCTGTTAGTTGCACAGACAAACATTTTTCGCACAGTGGGTGAAAAGTAAAAGCACAAGTATGGAAATGCTTGCTCAGTGGTCACCACTAGTGGTGTCCCTTTTAATAAAAAAAAGCAAATTTAACTAAAAAATAGCACACAACAGATATATGTAGTTCAAACATATGCCCAGTTTATGTAAAAAAAAAAGCATTATGAATTGCATCTGCTGGATCATATATATTCTTGTATTAAATTTGTTAAAGCCTCAAATGTACATAAAGTTATTTAGACTTACCTGCCCACACAAGTACATTTGGATCCATCTATAAACTTTTGGGTTTTTGTTGATTAAATTAAAAGCTTTGATTACAAATAATAAATGCAATCTTGGAAGGTTCAGCTCAAGGATCCAACAGTGGCGGATTTGGCAGTGAGTTCTTTCTTTCAACTATAAACTCTATGCTTTAATCATTTAAGTCACCACTGATTTCACTGTTTTTTTGTTTGTTTTTTCTGAAAATATTTTTTTTCTGAATCTTATCTGAAAAAAAGTATTTAGTCAGCCACCAATTGTGCAAGTTCTCCCACTTAAAATTTTCATTGTTATACCTCTAAGTATTTGGTAAAAAACAAAAATTCATCTCAATATTTTATATGGATAGGTTTTCACTTAAATTTGACGATACAATGCCCCATTTATTCTTTTCTTCACATGGATCAGTGGTCCTGTTCCTTTTACGGTAAAAACATCCCCAAAAAGTTTTCTTTTGGTTTCAATTGACCATATGACATTCTCCCAATCCATGTCTGGATCATCTGAATGCGCTCTAGCAAACTTGAGACTGGCACTGGCCTAAGCTGGGAGACACGTTTGGCACTGCAGGACTTAAGTCCCTGGTGGCGTAATGTGTTACCCAGCTCCCAGCTCTCTGCGGGTCATTTACATTTCTGGGATTTTTGCTCACCATTCTTGTAACAATTCTGACCCCACGGAGTGAGATCTTCTGTGGAGCCACATATTTAGGGAGATTATCAGTGGTCTTGTATGTCTTCAATTTTCTAATAATTGCTCTGACAGTTGATTTCTTCACATGAAGCTGCTTACATATTGCAGATTCAGTCTGGTCTACAATTTTGTGTCTGGTGTCCTTTTACAGCTCTCTAGTGGAGTTTGGTGTTTTCTTTTACTGATAACAGGAGGACAGAGAAGCCTCTTACAGAAGTTGTTACAGGTCTGTGAGATCTAGAAATCTCGTTTGTAGGTGACCAAATACTTATTCGCCACCATAATTTGCAAATAAATTCTTAAAAAAGCAGACATGTGATGGGTTTTTTTCTTTTTTTGTCTCTCATAGTTAGACAGCAGACAGCACAGGCTTCTCTCTCATCCTTTTAAGTGGGAGAACAATTGCACAATTGGTGAATATTTTGCCCCACTGTAGGCTTTTTTGCTTTTATCATAGTCGCTTGCTTTTAGCCCCTTCAAAATACGCTTGAGTGATGGTCGACAGGGAATTTATTGTTTTCAGTCTGATTTATTATTATAGTTTTTTTAAAACCTGTATAGGATTTAATTCAACATCACATGATTTACTGTTTTTTTCGCTATCAAAATCAATGTTTAAAATAAGATAAATTGTATACTTGTATACACTTAGCATAAACATTAAATTTAATGCCTGCTACAGCTCTCAGTTGGGACAGGAACTTTTGAAAATGTTGAGCTGGAAGGACATTTAGCAGCTAATTAAGTTAATTGAAATCAGGTCTGTAACATAATTGGCTATAAAAGGGACGTCTTCTGTTTCTTTCAGAAGTGAAGATGTCAGAGGCTCTCCAATCTGTGAAAGTGTGCAAATGGATTATGGGATATCTTTAAGAGCAAACATTGCAAAGGCTTTGCAAATCTCATCATCTACTGGGAAAACTGGGGAAATCTTTTGTCGAAGCCATTGCCTTAAGCCAATGCTTATTTAAAACGGACCAATTCAGGAAATGTGTTCTATGATTAGGCAATTCCAAATTTGAGTTAAAGTTCTGTTGGTTTAAAGACTCGTACGGTATGGGCAGCTGGCATTATATGGTAGGCGCTATAAATGCTGAAAGGTATATAAAGGTTTTAGAACAATATATGCTTCCTTCTGTATTTTAGCAGAATTATGCAAAGAATAGAAGAGTAGAAGAGTCTGCACTGACCTGCCTGCAGTCCAGATCTTTCACCTATAGAGAATGTTTGGTGCATAGTACTTATTTGGACTTGATTACAAAATTAGAAATGTATTGAATCAATACCATTATACTGTTGAAAGAATTTTGATCAAAGTCTTTTGTTTTTGCATTTTACAAAACAGAATCTAAACAAAAAAAAAAACTCCCCTTAACACCAGATAGCTCCACTACCTTTCCAAGTACATCAGAAAAAGTCTGAAAAATATTAAGCCAGAATGTGTGGAGTCTTGGGCATGTCCAAAACCTGTGCAGCAGAGTGGTGGGGGCTTGCCTACATCTGTCACATGTAGGATCTAAGTCTGGTTTGATCATAAAAAGTCTAGCCTTAGACCAATGCAAACTGTGAACAATTTTAAATTTTATTACTTGATGTTTAAGGCAAATGGAAGAGAAGATTTTTTTATTACTTTATGCCAAATTTCGTCTGAAATTGATTCGCCTAAATCTACCTCATTTATTTTAAAGTAGATCCAATGGTGTTGAATCATGCATATTGAACCGTCGATTTTACTGATAGTCTGTTTCTTAAGTGATTTACACCCAAAGACTGAATCCAGTAATGAAGTGGGAGGACATAATGAAAAACAGCTGGAGTTTGATACTACAAAGCTACGAAGCTACAAGTACCTGTAAAAGTGATTTAGGCATATCATATTCCTGTACCAGCTGCTCAAAGGAGGCAAATGTTCCATCAATATCAGAGAGTGAAATTACCCCTTTCTAGTCCAACAATGATTGACTAGCCCCATCACTAACAGGCATTAATTCACTTTTCTGAATATTGACCTTATACCCGGATAATTTGCTGAATTTTGCAAGAAGACCCACCAGTTTAGGTAACCTAGAGAGGGGTTGCGGCAGGTATAACAACATATCGTCTGCATAAAGGGAGACCTTATGTTCCAGTCCTGCTCTTTGGATATCCTTAATATTAGCTCTTTGTCTTTGAAACAGGGCCAACTGCAAACAGTAGTGGGGATAAGGGACACCCTTGTTGTGTGCCATGCTAAAGTTCAAAATTGGTGGCGTATATATTAGTGCGTACGGCAGCTAACGGGGATGTATATAGAAATCTGATCCATGACAAACTTGGGTCCAAAACCAAACTTCTCCAATATGTCAAAAAGACAGCCCCACTTCACCTGGTTAACCGCTTTTTCTGCATCTAATAAAAGCACTACCTCTAGTGTGCCCGGGGAAGTGGGACCATGTAGGGTTTTTAAAAGTCGTCTGTCATCAGGGAAAGAATGACTGTTCTTAATAAAGCCTGTTTGATCAGGACATATTATAGAAGGTAGAACCCACTCTAAGCGACACGCAAAAACCTTAGCCAGAACTTTGGCGGGTTATTGAGAAGAGAAATGGGCAGATATGAACTGCACTTAAGGGGGTTCTTATCCTTTTTGAGGATCAAAGAAATAACTTCTTGATGCATGGTTGGTGGCAGAGACCTCAATAAAAGTGATTCTAATAATAATAATAAAGGGGAGAGCTGTTCTGAGAATGTTTTAAAGAAATTTGTTGGAAAACCATCCGGCCACTTTTCATAGATCTAATTGCTAATGCTATCTCTTCAACCGTAAGGTCTTTCTCCAACTCTGCAGCCATCTCTGGGTCTATGGGGGGGATGTGCACCGGTTTTAGGAACTCCTTTATCAAGGAGCATCCACAACTGACTATTTAGTGACATAACAATTCTAAAAGCAGGAATAAATTTTTTGGCAATTGGTGTTTTTTAAGCCTTGCTCATCATTAATATTTCTTTGTCTCAGTTGATCAGCAAGTGTTTGGCCAGCCTTTTCTCCATGTTCGTACCCTACCTCTCAGCCAGCTATGTTGATAAAAGATCCAACTCTGTTTTTTCATGAAAATTAAACTATTAATAGTGCAACTATTTAGCCTGTCTAGCTTTAATATTTCATCTGTCAGTTGTTTAAACTGAGCGATATTGTTTTCATTTTATTTGCACAATATGAAATTATCTGACCTTGTAAATATGCCTTTAATGATTCCCATATAGTTAAAAAGGACACACATGGTGTTTAATTAACCTCCAGAAATAATGTAATATTTGAGGAAATAAAATTAATAAAAGTTTCATCCGAAAGCAATAGAGAGTTAAATCTCCAGGCACAATTGCTAGGCTGCAAAATGCTGGGCTACAAGTGACAAATACGCATTTTCATGATTACGGGGGCATGATCTGTAATAACTATAGCGCCATAGTTCACATTTAGTAACAAGGGTAAGGAGTCTTTTGGCCAGAAAAAAGTATTTATACAGGAGTAGGTCTTATGGATGCAGGAAAAATGGAAATAATGGAGGTAGAATTGCGAAACCGTCACACGTCAGCGTGTGCCGATTTGGTCAAGAAAGAACAAAATGGTGTAATGACATGTTTGGCAAATGGGAGAAAAGGTTTGGGAAAAAAAGCAGGGTTATCCCAATTATGGTGTATAAATATTGGCCAAGATAACTGGAAAAGAATAAGGCTGCTACACCATAACATACCGTTCCAATGGGTCAGCCTCTACACTAGTCATTGTAAATAGTACATTTTTATTAACAATTAACATTAGAATTATATACCTGTCCCGTCCAGCTCCCCTAAGCCGAAACTGATCAATTGTATGACAATTTAAATGTGCAAACACACTTTTGTGCTTTTTACTGGATGGTTAAGTGACATTCTAGGATATGAAGTTGACTGAGTGGCCATCTGCCCCTACGTGAGTGTTAGAACCAGTCATATCAATGGGGAGTGTTTATACATGTGACCCATGCAAAGGACACATGATAGTAATTGAAAAGAAAAACTAGATGTGTAGAAATAGCTCTGGTGAATAAATAAAACTAAACAAAACTAAGAAACCCCTCCCCCCTTTTAACACCTAACAAAAACAAGGACACTAATCCTCTCTAAAACAAATTCACACACTTTTTGTATTGGGGGACTCCGTTTTTTTACAGTTAAAACTTAAAAAACCGGCAACAAGATTATATTGCCACATATTGGTTTGTATTCCTCTTGATTTTGCATTTTTATAGAAACAGGTTGATTGCTCTTTTTAAACTGTTAAAGCGGGCAGGGTGTTGGTGTAGTGGTTAGCACAGTCACCTCACAACAAAGAAGGTCCTGGGTTCAATTCCCAGGCAATAGGTTTTTATCACTTTGTCAAATCTTCCGGGATGCTTTTTGGCTGTTGTATAGTTTGAAATTCTTAAAGTCTCAAATCCACTTCCATTCCATCTTCTATTGCTTATCTGGATCGGGGCCGTAGGGGCAGCAGTCTAAGCATGGATGCCCAGACATCCCTTTCCCCAGAAAATACTTTCAGCTCTTCCCAGGCTAGCTGGGAGACAGTCCCTCCAGCGTGTCCTAGGTCTTGCCTGGGGCCTCCTCCCGGTGCGACATGCTGAGAACACCTTCATGGATCCTGAACAGATTTCCATGCCACTTTAGCTGGCTTCCCTTGATGTAGAGGATCCACAGCTCTACTCTATCCAGATGACCGAGCTCCTCGCCCTATCTCCAAGAGTGCCAGGTCGCTCTACTATGGGAACTCATTTTGGCCGCCTTTATCCGGGATCTCATCCTTTCTGACATGACCGGAGCAGGAGTTCATGACCATTCGTGAGGGTACCACCAACCTGAAGCCACACTGTGATCTATAGCCTCGGATTAGGAGGTGCTGATTCTCATCATTTGACTCCCTCCTGCCTTGGGCTGCGCCAAGAAATCCTGTTCATAAAGATTAACAGGGCCATGATAAGGAGCAACCCTGCCATGGTCTAACATGTGTGAACCAAGCTCCTTCTCCGGTTGTACAAAGACTGGATAGCCCTTGGTAAACAGTGCCGGACCCCATAATCCCAGAGCACCCCCACAGGATGCCATGAAAAACACAGTCGAATGCCTTCTCCAGATCCACAAAACAAATAGGGCAAACGCCTATGAAACCTCCAGTACCCTGAAGAGGTCATAAAGCTGATTCAATGTTTCACGGCCAGTATGAACAATTTGTCCATATTTTACTGCATATCTTAACAGCTGGGCTGCAGTTTATTATAATATTGTAGCTTGACAGTTGTCAGTCTTTCCTCTTTGGTATTTCTCAGCCAGTTTTTTTGTTAAGCTTATAATACTATATAAAGCTATATGTTATAATCTTATAAAACACATGCATGTTATGATTAACATTAAATAACTTTTTTTTAAATGTATTGTTGGTGTTTTGATTATGTATTTCAGATGTAAATTTTCTAGAAACTGGCAGTATTTTTAGAGTTGTTTTCAGCTAAAATGGTCTGGCTCATCAAGAACATCGGCCGTACAGCAGACTGTAATTCGTTTTCATTGGTAATTTGCCTATAAGCCCAGCCATCTGATCTGTTTAAGAACGCACTCTTGGCTGTCTGTAAAACCCCTTACAAACAAAGTGTTCAGGACTTTTTGGCTCTTATGACTTATTAGCTTCAGTGTTGTTTGTATTATATGTTCCAGTCTCACATACCTTAGCCATGTCACTTAACAGCACCAAAAAGCTTGTGTTTTTAAACACTTCTAGAACTTAATGAATGTAAACCTACATAACAGTCTTGAGTTTCTTTTGTAAAAAGAAACTTAAAAACCAGTACTATTATGTATCTTTTAAACTAAGTTCAAATGAAAAAGAGGCTCGTGGCTTAGTTTTTCAACCAAGTTTTGAAAAAAGTTTGAGTCTAGTTGAAACTTTTTGTGGATGATTGACTAACGGTTCGCAGTCATGGCTGTAACTTGAATGCAATATTGCACTTTGTACCTGCACAGCCAGTGTAAATACTGCTATGTAATGTCCGTTATTTGCAGGCAGCAGAGAGAGTTCTGGATTGTTCTGCCACTCTTTGTTTCTCATGTAGTGACCAGTTATGTTATTTAACCTCCAGCAACTTTGCACTATGAGCTAATAATTACATGTGAAAAAGGGCTCCTAAGTAAATTGTTCTGCTGATTGATCAGTGCAATAAAAAAAAAGATTTGCTTAAAACCTTCTGCATTTTCTAAGGCTGCTTGTGTTGCTGCTTGTGTTGCTACACTACATGAGCATTTAAGGAAAAACCTAGGCCAATTCCAGACTATTTCCTTTTTTGACTTCTAGAACCTGCACAAGCATCTGCCAAACTGGCATCCATCGGAGGAAAGAAGCAGACCAAAAAGAAGCTGGAGGAGGTGGTAGAAGAGGAAGAGGAAGAATATGTGGTGGAGAAAGTTCTGGACCGACGGGTGGTGAAAGGCAGGGTCGAGTACCTGCTCAAATGGAAGGGCTTCACAGAGTTAGTAAAAGCAATGCAATTTCATTTTCAGAGCAAATTTTAGCCATTTTAATGTTTTTATTGTTTAACAGGTTTTAGCTTTACATGTTAACTTAAATAACAAAATAAAAATAAAGGCAACTACTTTCTGTATGTTGGAAAAACAACCTAAGATACAGCTTTTAATATTTCAGTCTAAAGCTGTTCACAGTACAACACAATTGGGGTTTTTAACTTCATTTGGAACCCTGTGGAGGAGTGCAAAGAAACTTATATAATAGGAATTAGTCAATGTAGAATATGATGGTGCATACCATTTAGTTTAATGAACAAGCGTTTGTTAAGGTATAGGAACTTAAGCTAGAAGATGGATTTCCTTTAAAACATAGAAATCATGCATTTTCAATAACTGGCAATAGGTCTTGTATAACTGCAGAGTAATTTTTACTCTTTCTGCAGGATTTCTATTATATAGCCACATTTGAGGGGTTACCATAAACTGCCTTTCAAGTGTCTTCCACAGCATCGCAAGTGTTAAAGCATTTCAATTTTCAAGACATTTAGCGATCGACTTAATGGTGTGTTGTAGATCCTTGTCCTGCTGCAGAGTGTGCTCCAGCTTGAGGTCATGACCTGATAGCTTGATAATGTCCTTCAGGATTTTGGTAGAGGGCAGAATTCATGGTTTCATCTGTCACAGCAAGATATCCATGCAAAGCAGCCCCAGACCATTACACTGACCTTTTTTCTGAAATGCTGTACTTTTTACCAGATGTAATAGGACAAGCACATTTTAAAAAGGTTTTTGGCAAAAATGACAAGTCAAGTAAAATTTAACTTTGGGGGAAAAAAATAAGTGATTTAATATATTTTTCCCACCTAAATAAATGAAATGACCAATTAAAGAAAGAATTTTGTCTTTACTACGTCTAACGTCTCTTTGGTGATCTAAAACGTGACAAACTTGGCAAAATTTGACAAAATGTGTGTATATGCCAATTATAGTCGCTCTTAATCCCCAGTTACCTTTACAGATTTCTTTATGGATTACAGTTAAATATTGTTTTTTTCTAACCACACAATTGTAGTTTTGGGTCATTGTCATGGAGTTATTGTTATCCAGAACCCATTTTCAATTCCCTGGCTGATGGTATAAGGCCCAATTGATAGTACCTCTGATGCTGCAAAGATGTCCTTTTCTCTAGTAGTGGAACACCCAAAAGCGGAATTATTTTACCACCTTTCTTTGTATGTAAGAAGGTGAAATCCTTATTCAAATCCATTATGGTTGTGTTGGTGTCATAGGCAGTATACCTTCCTTTACCTCTAAACATGGCAAGTTGAGGTGATGCAGTGGAGCTTGATTTTTGGTCGTGTTTGTTATTAGTGCTATACCAGTTGTTTTGTTGGTAACTATTGTCCCAACTACCTTAAGATTAACAAGATCTTCCACTTTGGTTCTGGGATAATTTCTTACATTCCTAGTGATAATTGAAAATTCACAAGGGATCAGACCTCAGGAGATTGACTGTTATTTTGTGTTTCTTCCTTTTGCGAATAATAATGTTACAATAACTTACCTTCTCACCAAGTGGCTTGGCAATGGTTTTGTACCTTATTCCAGCCTTGTGTTGATTTACAATTTTGTGACAGCTTTTCCTGGTGGAAAGTTTGGAATCTGATTGATAGCTTCTTTGGACAGATGTCTTTTTATAAGGGTCGAAAGCTGACATTAGGACATCTGGCAACCAGAGATCTTGCTAGAAAGACGGACACGCAGAGACATAGGCGTGCACGTAGAAAGCTAATAATGAGAGAGGGGTTTATTTGTTAATTGAGTTAGTGATGTGACAGATCACATTATAGTATCTTTACAGCAAATGAACAATTCAGCTACACGGTGCTGTTGATGAGCTTTGGGTCTGGCCTTATCTTTAGCCAAAAGGGATTGAAACTATCATATTTCATATTTCGCAGGTCACAAAGTTTCTGACTACTTGGCACACTTGCACTGCAGATGCGGTCATTTTTTTTATTTTTTTATTGCCATTGCGACTCGAGATGTTTCTGAAAATTAGGGCTAGAGACACAAATAATATGCCTCTGTTTTATATATAAATGTTATATATATATATATTGTAATTTTACTTTTCATTTCTGAACATTTGACGTCTAAATTAGCGACGACAACACATGGGAGCCTGAAGACAACCTTGACTGTCCAGACCTGATAGCAGAGTTTCTAAACTCACAGAAAAAAGCTTTGGATGAGAAAAAAGATGTGGGTGTCAAGAGGAAAGTGGGTGAGTCGGATAATGAAGCGGGCAGCGAAGACAGGCCAAAGAAGCGGAAAGACGAAGTAAGGGACTGATTTGCTCTGTTGACATAAGTGCAAATTAAAACTTAATTAAATAAATATAAACAAAACAAATGGTCTCTAATTAGCGGCTGTAAGATAAGAGCTGCTTTTAATAAATGAAAAGGCTGACTGTGGTTTCTTAAATATATATTTTCTGCAGGAGAAACCACGGGGCTTTGCACGAGGATTGGACCCTGAACGTATTATTGGAGCCACAGATTCCAGCGGAGAGTTGATGTTCCTCATGAAGTGGTAAATGAAGATATTTATCATAATGGAATGTATTCCTAATAAATCGGATGGTTAAATTGTAAATATCGTGTGTATAATTGATAAATGCATCAGTATAAAAAAAGTCATGAATGCCCTTTAAAGGTTCAATGGTATCCTAACACGCGTAAACATTTTCTTTCTATTGCAGGAAAAATTCAGATGAGGCCGATCTTGTGCCAGCGAAGGAAGCAAACGTAAAATGCCCACAAGTAGTCATTTCATTCTATGAGGAACGGCTAACATGGCACTCGTACCCCAATGAGGAAGAGGAGAAGAAAGATGACAAAAACTAAATATGTGGAATCTAGCAGCATGGGGGTTATAAAGTGGCAGATACTAGTTTGCTTTTGTTTGTTTTTAACAAACTTTTTCACTTTTGCCATAAAAATCATGGACGCTTTGATATGTAGAACATAAACAAACACACACATACACTGGTGTGATTTATTTTATTTTTTCGAGGATTTGAAGCTAGTCTTTATAGCAACTGCAGAAACTCTTCTCTATTTGATCCAAACATTTTTTCCCTCTTTCCTTTTTTGAGGGGGGTTATAGAAAATGTAGTCTGGCAATCTGCAAGTGGGTCCTAAATCGATTTTTGTCTTGGCTGTTTCATTGCAGCTATGATGTGTCATGCAACACTGGTGTTTTTTAAAGAATTTGCTGGTATTTTTGTTAAATAAACTTGTACGGATCATTAATATTTTTGGGTTTTTAAATGACTTTAAAAAAAAATTAACAATACCTCTTCCTCTGTTCACATCTTTTGTGTAGCTCTAAATTAGTTGTCCTTTAAGAATGTCCGGTACACTGATAAAACATTGGATGTGTTGAACATGGATGGCTTCTTTCTGAAGAGTGGTCAGTTACTGCAATATTATTTTATTAATTGTGTAGTGCTTAAATCCTAATAAAACCATTACAGCAGAATGCATAAGGCTGAGTTTGCTACTGATGCAGCAGGGTTTTTTTTTTTAATAAGAACTTTTACATACCATACATTTTCAACATACCACACTCATTACGTTTAACCAAAGCCTATTACCGCCTATTACTTACTCACCAGTGTTTACTTGCTGATTTAGTTTAGCATTATTTAATGACCCCCCCCCCCCCCCACAAAAAAGACTGTAAATCAATTTTGCTGTCATAAACTGCATTTTTAACAATGCTAAAATTGGAATTAATCTTTTTAAAACTCAATATGTGATTTGAATAAATATCCTCAATTCTGTATGTATTCTGGCCAATGCATGTGGAGATTGAATTAAGTTTAAAGAAATGTTATTTTTTATTTTTAGAAGTTGCTTACCTCTTGCCTAGCTTTACTCCTATAATCCTCCCCATTTTTTAAATATAAAGTATTTTAATGTAAAGTTATTTCACATTTGAATAGACCGATGGCGTAAGACTATAGATGCTAACAGGGAAAGCAAATGATAAAGTAGTCTGCTAAAATAGAACACCATTGTTAAAACAAGACCAAGCTGATTAAACAACAGGGCTTTTAAGATTGGAATAACAGCTTCTGAAAAATAAACTAAAATTTATCCAGGTTTCCAGGATCAAAATGACATCCTGTTAGTTAAAAATACTACACATGTTCAGTTAGCCAAATATTAGTAAAGTGTTTTTTTTAATCTCTTGTGCTTTTTGTTACCTTTCCTTTTCTTGTAAATTAATCTGTATTTTTCTTCTTTTAGATGTTTATGTTGAAAATGCGCTTGCTAGTTGGATTTTTTTTTATTAAATAAAACCTTTGTATTATGTGTTCTGTCTTTTACAGATCTGTTATTATTGTCTTCTTACAGAACAATAACTGTTTTTAAAAGAATTGGAAAGTCAGAAGATAAATCTTATCCTATCTCTTTAATCAAACATCGAACAAGCCCGGCTTGTCAATAAGAACTTGCAAAAAGTAAGAAACCATCATACAGCAAACACAACAAAATCAATACAAAGAAACCTGACTCATCCTGAATGTCAGAGAAAGTACAAAACAAATACTAAAAAACGCAATAAGGATTGCATGTAACTGCAGTGGTAACGCTTGTTACAAAACACTTCTGTAGAGAACCATAGAAAAAATTGTATTAAGTCATTTGATCACATCAGTATTGTTTGTCGTGTCACTTCCTAAGGTTTTGCACACTAATTTTACAAGCTGTTGACCATTACCCCAGAGAACTTATTAGTATCTGAGTTCTGAAACCTTTTGCAATCAGAGATTTGACATTCATCTCATAAGCACTGATTGTGTGCAATTGCATGTTTAATGCAAGTTATTGTGGCATCTTGTTTCTTCTTACTTTTTACTGGCAGAATATATTTCTTATTGCAGACCTATTCATGTGAACTTGTTTTTAATAGACAGGTCTTTTATGCAAACTATGGTAGGAACTCAGAACAAATGCACTGACAGTGGTTTGTAATTTCCTCCATTGTTAAAAAAAAGTATAAATAAATAAATTACAAACCCTCTCAAGGTGCCCAGACCTCACTGATTCAGGGTAAACCCTGTGTCGTCATTTCCAAAAATGTCTCCATTGGTAGAGATTTAAGGCTTGTTAATTACAAACACTGATCTACTGATACAATAGACGTCTGTTATTGTGGATGCTTCGCTTTCTTGTTATCAACTACATGTTTTACCATCCACCATTTCACACATCAGCCACTACATTACAGCATAAGTTTATTCCACTGCAAAAAAATGGGTTAGGTAATTTCTCTAATGACCTCTGTTGATTTCTGCAATATCTGACTTGTAGGCTGAAAAAGCATGAATTATTCAGTCTCATCTTCACTCTCTGTCTTTCTGCTTCTTGCCAGCCCTCCGTCTAGATGATGAAACCCGGTCATTTTTGCCTGCTTGCAAAGTAAAGTCCATGGCTAAGCAGGAAATTCTTTCCATCTCCCCAAGTCTATTTCTCACATCTTGATAGAGATCATTAAGGCGTTGTTTCATCTCTTTAACTGAGCACAGAATGTCTGATTTCTCCCTGAGCAGTCTGGCACGATGACGCCGCAGACCATCAACACTACGTTCCAGATCCTGTAAAATGTCCAGCTTCCTGCGACGACAGTTTTGTGCAGCCACTTTGTTCTTACCCCTGCGACGAATGTCTCTAATAAGTGCTAGTTGAGCCTCACTCAAGCAGTGCTTGGCAAGAAGTTCATTGAACTCTTCAACAGGCAAGTTAATAATATAGTCAGTTGAAAATGGAATTCTCATGTCACGTGCGCGATTTTCATCCCTGGTAAATAAGTTGTCTTGGAGATTATATTCCAGAGACTCTTCTGCATACTTTTTAGAGAATTTTCTTTGGTTGGTATGTGGGGGCTGGTTGTAGGTGTGATCATGGTCTATATACTCAAACCAGGGAGAGTACTGGAATTGCAGATAATTTTGATAATTTATGTAGGACATTTTGTTTTCTATTGATGTATATCCTCCAACTGCACCTTCCTCATTCATCGGTTCCTCTTTGATGGTGTATCCTACAGCTCCGTCTTCAGGAATAAAGTGTGATGATGACAAAGACGAGTTGGAGGATGATGAGCAAAATGATGATTCAGATTGACATGGGGAAGCTAGACTTTGACTGTAGTCCAAGGAGAGTCCAGAGTCAGAGTCTGTTTGGTTCCCTGATATGTTCTCTACAGTCTGAGATAACTGATCAGTCTCATTAAGCATGGGTTCTTTTATAAAAAGACTTGACTGTCTTAGGTCCTCCATGGGCATGCTCATGTTTAAGCTGTCTGGTGTAGGCAACAGAAGAAAGTCCATAATTCCTGGGTCATTGAAAATAAAATTTTGACTGGATCTTGAAAAGGTAGGTTGATCAGGGCTCAGGTTTTGCTGTATGGAATTCTCCAAAGTCCTGGTTCTTTCCTGATAAGTAAAGTGTGAACCGTCTAATACATCATCAATGTCCTGCGGAGAGAACAATTTAATTGTAACATCAAAATGGATCATTCATTCACTTAACTTATCTTCTCTCCTGAAAAATGAATCATTTCATTTTTATTTGAATAAGACTTAAGCACATGTACACACACAAACACATATTTACAATTGACAAAGGTTGTTTACCAACCAGTTTTCAGAAAGTAGAAGAAACCCAGAGAAACTAATAGTAATGTAAAAATACATTGTCTAAAGTAAATGCCTACACCATTTTACATAATTTTCCCAGTTGCTAATACAAGACCCCCAACTGTAGTGTGGCTATCATTTATCATTAAAATTTAATAAGTTAAGGATGCCAGGGGTGCAGTCACTATTAAAGTTCATCCCAAGATGTTTAGAGTTTATGTCAACACTCTGCAGCGAAAGTTAAAGCTTTTTTCCAACTCTTTTCCAATGCTGAAACCGATTAGGATCTAGATATTTAATCCTGACACGTGTAGTGCATTTTAGCCTGTTGATTGATTTTATGTTAAAAAATTACAAATTCAAAATATGAGGAAATCTAGAAATTAAAAAACAAATATAAGGAGTTGGGGGTGGCGCAGTGGTTAGCACCGTCGCCTTACAACAAGAAGGTCCTGGGTTCGAAT
>JAOTQW010000018.1:8542585-8554086 GCA_026260075.1 Sisor rabdophorus
GATAGATAGATAGATAGATAGATAGATAGATAGATAGATAGATAGATAGATATTAAATTTGTAAATAAATCTTAAAGAGAAATGCAGTTTTGAGGATTACTATATTGCTAAAATACTAATATGCAGTCAGGCACATACTGGCTAAATTAGTATGTGTTGTCTGTGTGTTTTGGAGAGAGATGCACGCAAAGAGCACTGATCAATTTAATATAAAAAAATATATGGGTGTAAACACAAAATGAATGCACGCAAATGTGTCTTTGCTTTTGATTTACAGGAAAATCACTGAAGAACCTCTTAGGTTTTAAATGAGGAAAAAAAGCCATGTGATATTTGAACCCCAAACCCCTAACCTAACATATCAGTAATAAACCATAAATGTTTAAGAATCATTTTTATCTGTGCAAATGGTAAAATAGTTTGCTTGACTATGCAATCTGCTTGACTATCTACTCTTCCCAACATAACACAAAATTGAGTTAAAAAGCCTGCCTCTCTCAGCACCTCTATGTTTCTAATGTTATAATATTTGTTGCTTTGAAGAAAATTTGACAATATGCTGGAAGGTATAATGACAAAAAATGTAATTAATTTCAATCAGTAGCAAAGCATTTAAATGTTCAAAATCAGAAGGAAAGGAAAGTCGGATGTTCTACATTTTTATAAAAATTCATGCAAAGAAAATCCAAATCCTCAACAGGTTTTTCTATTTATCTGAAATATAAAACGGTATTTATAAATGTTATTTCAATAACATTCCTTCCTTGTTAATCACAGCAAAGCTGAGGGTGTTTAGGCGATTGCACAAAAACTGACCAATTAGCTGCATTCCTGGGGTTTTTTTTTAGTACAAGCGGTTGTTACACTACAGCACTGCATTGTTTTATCAAATTATGCAATTAAGTATGATATGACAGACACAAATCAGACCAGGTCAACTGCAATTATGGACTTACATGTTGAATTTTTAGAATTTTTTGTGTGTTGTTAAAGCTGTGCACACAGAGATTTTAGTAGCTGTTCTAAGCAGCTGTCCTAACACTTTACACCATGGTAACCATGACTAACAGTATTATTGTAGGTAACAATTAAGAAACTATAGGCATCATTATAAGGAACACTTTCAAATGAATTAACATATTTTTTAATGGTCACTTATTTATTTAATATTATTAATAGTTCGACGGCACGTTGGCGTAGTGGTTAGCACGGTCTCCTCACAACAAGAAGTTTGATTCCGGACAAGGGGTCCTTCTGTGAAGAGTTTGCATGTTCTCCCTGCACTAGCATGGGTTGACTCTGAATATTCGGTCTTCCTCACACAGTCCAAAAACATGTACATTAGGTTGATTGGTAATTGTTTGTGGTTGTTCGTCTATGTGTGGCCTTGCAGTGTACTAGCAACCAGCCCAGGGTGTAACCCTGCCCTTTGCCCCATGTGCGCTGGGTAGGCTCCAGCAGACCCGTGTGATCCAGAGTTAGAGAAAGAATGAATAAATGAATGATTAACAGTTCCACAGTTCCACAATTAATTAAATCAACTAATGATTTAATGAATATGTAATTAAGTCATTAATGTTTTTGCCACAAAAAATATTATATCCCCGCATAAGTCAGCATTATAAAATCAATACAATAACAACATATGTAATATGATACTATTAATTCCCACATCAGTATTAAAACAAACAAGCTACAAATCAATATTATTAATATTATTCGATATAAATTAATTCATAAGCACTAACATTGAGTAAATTGATTTAATCAAAAATAAGCTTTAACTAACTAACACTGTATATCTAAAGACAGTAATTAGAACTACAAATAATTCAAGTATATATGTGAATAATTAGGCCATGCTTATGAATTTAATACTGTAATTATTATATTTTATTATATAATTCAAAAACATTTGTAGAAATAATGATGAAGGCAATAGTTCATTTTATTAACACTCCTGATGAACTATTAGTTTAAAATGTAAATAATTAAAATTGAATAAAATAATAATATTTAAAATTAAATATTAGTAAAACAAATGTTGCTGCTGACTTTGACAGAGTTTATAGCCATCATCCCTTTTTATCCAAGTAAAGGCTCAAATATCCACTAAAGAATGAAATGTAGCCTTTGAATGTGGATTTGAACTGAAGCCTTCAGACTTTAGTTTATTTTTTGTAATGCATAATTATTTATTAAATGCACTAATTTTAGGTTTGGCTTTTTTGGTTTTAGTTTTAGTTTATGAAATAAAGGTTTGTGATTTGCCCTTAGACCTATATCCAGATTTGTTTTGGGTTTTTTTTGCTTATACCACCAAAACCCCTATCATTTGTTAGCAAAGACCATTTTTGCTACTATTTTTGTTTGCCTGGTCAATACCAGTTGGTATAGTGTTAAAAATGTATGAAGATAACCAGTTTATGGCATTGTCTTACCAGATGTGTCAATTAACACACTGTAAATTAATAGACTAATAAAAGATTAAATCAAATCTGTTGTTTAAGTATCTGCTCTGGTAGTAGCGCTTGACCTAAAATCCTAAAGGTTTCTTGTATCTTTCGTATGCATTATACAAGAATTATTTTGGTCCACATCTACTGCAAGCTGCTTTGTGAGTAACTCATCTTTCCACCAGCCAGCTGTGCCACCTCTCCCCTCCCCCTTTTAAAATAAGGGAGAAAAAGACTGAGGACAAAGGATGGCGTGGGAACTGCATATGGTACATAATCAATAGGGCTTATCACACACACACACTGGCTCAATGACATTCGAGCAATAGGATGGGCTATTATCAGTGATACATGAACCTAATCCATTTATATGTCAATGATACAACAGATCAGACCACTGAAAAAAACAGTGGTTTGGTACTCGGACCATATCTTAGGTGATCCAGACATCTTTGAGACCCCTCCTCCATTTTTTGTGCGAGAGACCCGCTAACAGAAAATCAATGCCCCTTATTTTGTAGCTACAATTTTTAGACATCCTTATTGTGTTCTTTTCTTATCTACTGTCTGTTGTAGGAGGGTTGAATGTGTCAGGTTTCCATATCACCCTGTGAAAGGGAAATTTCATATCTGAAATGCTGTTGTGTGTTTTGAGGACAAAATACTAGACAGTGATGCCTTATAACCTTTCTATCATAAAGATAGACTTCCTTCCAAGTCATTTATGCTTCTTTAATAGGGCCAACACAAACACACATGGGCCCACAGCAGGGTTCCAAATGAACCTGTTCAAGAACATGAAGAAGGAAAGCAAAAATTAAACGTTTGCAGAATACTGGTGTAGCACCTCCTCCTGCACACCATACGATTCCCACTGAGCTGTAATACATCATTTGAGTAGCTGCTCCAGCAAAGGACATATCCCACAATGCCCTGCAAGGCAGGGTGCCGTGGTACCCGTTGTGGAAGGCGTATTTGCCCTCGTGTGCCATGTTCACTTTTCATTAATTTTTCTCTTCCTGGATGAAAATATTTTGTGTTAAGAGATCCGGTTATCTATCTGTTATCTATCTAAGCTACATTATAACTATAAATTTATTTTATTTGAATGGCTTTAGAAGCTTTGCATCGTGCCAAGCCTTTGGTTTTTAGGTCTTAAAGAATAAAAAAGCAGTGCTAATGATGGCTTTAGACAGCCCAAGCAGCCTAATGCAATGCGATCGCTCTAATAGGACAGAAAAGATAAGCCATTTGATTACTTTCATTTGTCTTCATGTGTTGGGAATATTTTCTGCTTTAAGTTTGTGCTTCATTACCTGTGTGTGTTTTTGTGATACATTATGTTACGAGGGCAAGCTTTGATTTTGAGTAATGTGTGTGTATCAGTGCGATGTAGACAGGTAACCTCTGCCTAATGCGCACTCACAAATGTATTTGTGCTCATACATATTCTAATATAAAAAATAACATAGCCAGGAAAATGTCTGAAACAGGAAAGATAAAGTAACACTAGAGACAGTAATCGATATACAGACAGAAAGTCGGATGGATGGAAAGAGTGAGGGAGAAAGGTATTTGTCAGGAATAAGGATAAACCAGGCATGCAAAAATATGGGTTGACTCTTAGAAATCACTGAAACAATAAGTCTTGTTAAACCATGAATAGGGAAACATGAAATAGAGAGAGGGAAAAGGAGCATGAGCAAGAACGAGACATGGCACAGGTTGGCCAGTTGTCAGGGCAACGCTAGGCCTCTGGAGAGGAAAGGGGGTGCCTGGTCTTGACTGGCAAGTAGAACACCTGCCCTCCACTGATCTGTAGGGAATTACCCTGCTCAAGAGCAGATGAGGACCCTTAAAATTAGAGAGAGAAAGCAAGAAAAAGCGAGAGAGAGAGTGGGGTCCAACCACCATGAGCATCTGCCCAATGAGAGGAGTTGAATTTATTTATTATCTTGGAGGAAGAGGTGGTTCCATGGGGGTTTGATTAATGTCCAGCCCTCCATCTTGTCAGTCTGTTTTTGTCCGCTGAAAGGAAAACAAAGCGTGGGGGGCTGAGAGAGTGTGCAAGCGAGAGAGTGAGAGAGCGGGAGGGAGAAAGGGGGGCTCAGTTAATGGCTGCCACTGAGGGTTCTTTTCATGTCGCTTGGGCCCGTCAGCTTTGATTGATAGCTCAGACAATGATTGGACGGACTTCTGGCTCCTGCTCACCAAGCTTACGCATCATGGGAGGGAGGTAGTGAGAGAGAAAGAGAGAGAGAATGAGATCCAATAAGAATGGAGTAAAACACAATTCTATCCAATCAGTGACCAGAGAGAGAGAAAGAGAGAGAGAGAGAGAGAGAGAGAGAGAGAGAGCAGTCACGTGAGAGAAAATAGAAAGAGACAGAATAAGCAGAAGAGGTGGAGATTCAAATAAAGGCTGTCTGACTTCACTTGATTTTATATACACAATCAAGTAAGAGCAGACAACACAAGCATTGAAGTTTAAAAACATGCTTGCATAACAAATCAAATTAAACCTTTGTACTTTTGCTTTGTTCAATGCCAGTGATGATACACACAAACTTATAAGCATTAAATTTTTTTATGCATATGTAGATTAATTTACATGTTCATAGTGATATAATGAAATACTGATTGACAATCACTGGGGTGTCAGGGTGCTTAATTTTTTTTACGGCATAATAATTATCCCTGTGTGACTGCATACATTATGAATCATAAATACATGATGCTTTTTTGACTGGCTATAAACTGTTTTTATAAACAAGAGCACATCATTAAATGGGGCTACATGCTAATCATTGATATTCACATAAGTAATGTTATAATCATTACATCTGAATTATTCATTTTGTTTTACCATTGCTATTAACTTATTAAACTCCCAAGAGCTTTAAATTGGTCCAGAATGACATTCCTTAATTTTGTATCTACATACCTTTGCTGTTAGTTTTAATGTAATTACTGAAGATTTTTAATGGATATTTAAGATAATTATGTAAATAAAATGCAGAAGTTAATTTAACAAGAACTAACATTTTCCATGTAGCTTGATCTCTGTGCTTGCAAGATTATAGACATATAGATATTGTATAAAATTTTAATGTATGTGAAAGTCTTTATAAAAGTAGGTCAAGGACAACAAAACTGAGAAAATATGTTGTAATATATAAATGTGCATATTTGCTGAGGTCAGGAAGTGTTGCCTTTTTTAAAAAAATCGCAAGCATTTCTGTAAAATGATTAAAAAAGAGGTATAGAGAGGTAAAGATGTAGAAAGATGTAAAAAGATTTTTAAAAAAGCGGAATATGTAGAAAGTGGTATAGAGAGCGGTGAAGAGAGCATTAGAAAACACTACGAAGACCAGTGAAGAAAGTGGTAAATAAAAAAAATATGTAAAGAGAGCAGCTGAAAATACTATAGAGAGCAGTTAAGGGACAGTAAATGCTTTAGAAAACGGTAAAGAGAGTAAAAAAGGTACAAAGAAGGGAAAAATGAGGTACAGAGATGTGAGAGAAGAAGGTAGATAGTGGAAGTGGAAATAAGTAAAAATAGCAGTCAAGAGAGTATAGAGTATACCCCAGTAAAGAGAGAGAAAGTGGTAGTGAAAAGAGGTAAAGAGAGAAAGTAGTATAGAGAGGTAAAGATAAAGTAGAGAGCAAAGTAAAGATAGAGAAAGACTTAGATAGAGAGGTCGAAAGTGGTAGGCGGAGGTAAGAGACGTAGAGCTGATAGAGAAATGTAGTGAGAGAGGAACCTTGCTCCAGCTGAAAGCAGTCTGATTAGGTTTGGGAAGAGGAACATATGTAGAAGAGCCGCAGGGGCCATAGGGATGTTTGATCCCGTGGCGCCGCTCCTCTCTCCTGCTTCCAAATAGAAGCGTAAATTGAGTTGGTGGGGCTGGGCAAATTGAATTTACCGTAGGAGGGCCCCTAGCCATTACAAACCCCATCCAGCCTTTAGGGTCATCTGTTTTAGTCTGCAAATTGATTTTTGCATTTTGGTCCTTGTCCTTTGCCATACCCTCTCTCATTCCTTTTTTCCCTTTCTCTCTCTCGCTTCATCTTTCATGTATATATCAGTAACAGAAGTCAATGGAAATAATTGACATTATTTGCACTCTAATAAGCCGAATGCTTGATAGAAAGCAGGCTGTTAAGGGGCTTTCGTCTTCTGCTTTTCCTCACTTTTGAAGTGCGTGGGGTTTAATTTAGGTTATGATGACAGCAATATGATTGCACTCAACTTCGGTGTTCATTTATTACTTACATCACAACATTAAATATTAAACGCCAATATTGTTGACCGCAGTCTTTCGTTTGAACTGATTGCATGAGGTGAGGGTTTCTGGATCTTTCTAGAATAAAATGCTTTTTCATATTTCTAATTACAACAAATTCATTATACTCTTTACCATGTCAGCTCATGGTCCTACTCATATAACTCCATTAGAATATTACTCTCTCTCTCATTCTCTCTATCTCTCTCTCACTCTCTCTCTCACACACACACAAACACTTGCTCACTCTCTTTTTCTGTCCACACACTGTTTCTGTGACACTGATGTTTCCATCATTTTTATAAACATTTAGTAAATACTTTTGACAGGTGTCATGTCATATAGAAGATAAATTATTCCACCCTTGAACTATATATGTCATTTTATTTTTTATGGAGTTTAAGTACATGAAATTATACTAATATGCACTTATACATGTCGGAAAACGTATAGAAAATTATCTTTGATCATCTTTGATCATCTTTAATCGCTCTTCCATGCACACAGGCTAGTTTTTCGCTCCTAGTTATTTTCCACCTTCTGCCTCTTTTTTTCTGTCTCTTTTAGTTCATCTTTAGTGGCAACACTTCACTGTCAGTATGTCCTGTGTGTGTGTCATCCTCCCGCTGTGTATAATAGCAGGGTCTCTTCCTTGCCCTTATGTGTATGGAGCTGTGGTTTGTCTGTGCCTAAGGGCTGCGCCCCTCTACTGTGGCTTTGAGTGAGATTGATGAGGGTCAAGACCTTCCTACTCTCCCCACCCTGGACTGCCACATAACCCTCAGGGCAAACACTGCTTTACAAAACCCCCTCCACCCCAAACACCCTGTACTGCTCTCCAGAACCTTTTCGCTTGTATAGAACAGTCCAGCTGCAATCTCTTGACTATAAATCTACATCTCTCTACCAATTTTATTGTCTACCTCTTAGCCCACTGCTAAAATTAGGGCCTAGTTCCTGTCCGAAGATGCACAGGGATATATTTGCCGTGAACTGTGTGAATTCAAGAAAGATGTAGTTGAAAAATATTAAAATGCCCTAGTTTTTTTTTTTTTTAGTAAATATCACCAAATAAGTGCATCCGATGTAATAAACAGCTAAAAGTAACTTTCTTCACAGTCCTTACCTTACACCATTTTTGAATGCTTTCATTTAAATTGTCTAAACATTTTAAATATATGCTTACACCATCAGTCATAGCTTGTTGGTCATTTTTGCTGTTTATGATAAATCGCATATTTTATTTTATTTTACAAACAGATATAAATTAATGAACATTATATCATGTTGCAGCATTCATCACATGTTCTGGGTAATGCTGAGTGGAGGAATGTGTTTCCAAACCTCCAGGAGGCTAGTTTCATTATTCCTCATTACCAAAGTCCCTTCTGGCTGTAGATGTTACATTGGGCTTGATTAAACGTTTGTCAGTAACACTTTAACCAACAAACTCTGTCACCGAGCAATTCTACAGCAAAAAGGGGACATGGCAGCTGTCATAAGCATTGCTGTTGGTTTATGTCCACTCGTGATGAATGACTTTTATCAAGTGACCAATCAAAAGTCAGAGAGCTCGTTGAAGCGGAGTGAAGTCAAGCATGACAAACTTCATAGGCGAGCGGTTAATACTTTATAGCAGTTGTCATAGTTGTCATTTGCTGATTTTATTATAGGTGTCATAAAGCTGGTGATTGTTAGCATAAAGCAAATCCAAGAAACGTTTGAATGATTGATTTAGTTACTAACACATTAACCCTACCGTCATATCGCCCTCCATCATTGAATTTGATGCAATTTAATTTGTTACTTGTTAGTGGTGGTGAAAAAATTTGCATTGTGTCAGTAAAAGTGACCAACAATTACAGTATTAACAGTATAAGACAGCTTAAAAAAACATATTCATCCATTGCGTTACCAGGTTTTATCATTCTCTTGATGTACTGTACACTTTATCCCAAACCTAAAGCCAGTTTGCAAATGCCAACTAGCCAACCTTAGTTCCCCCTCTCATCACCATGCTGTGTGTTTCTAAACAAACCTTAATAAGCTAGTAAACGGCGATTCATTACGACCGCCATAATCCCTAAGCTGGATAGAGAAAAGACAACTTCCAGCTTTGTCTTATGATCGTTCGCTGCTGGGAGCATGGGAGGCCTTACTTAATCCTAATTTGTCATAGTATGTGTCAGAGCTGAGACAGAAACGTTTATATAGCTTAAAAAGGGCCTTTCTCTCCTATTAGGCTGTCTTTTCTTTTCTTCTCTTTCTCTCTCATGCTCTACTTATTTGTGCAATTCCTTCTATCACAGAAGTATTATGCAGCTCATTTCTAGAAAAAATGAAATCATTGGGGGACATCTGTCTTGCATGGCAGATCTTTGACCCTTGCCAGTACTGAACTGGTCACTGCATTGGCTGGAAAGTGGCATACACACACACACACACAAAAAGTTTCCATTTTCCATGTTGAAATTTATGCTCAGCTTTACACCATGGTTAGGTTTGTCATTACAGAGCAATTCTTTTACACACTGCAATAAAATTACATAATTGCAGAAGCTGCATAAATGAAGGACCATCATTCCCCGTTTTATATGCAATATCAAAACACTACATGCACATTCTCTGTTTATTTTAGTGACTACAATATATTTTAGAATGTGCAATGAGAACATTGTCTAATATTATACATTTTAAGAATATTTCTTTTCTCTTTTTCTATAAAATAGGAAAGAAACAAACAAATATTTGGCAAACACAGCAGTGTAGATAATCTGCTGCTTGAACTTTATATTTACTACCTTTAAAACACAGTAGATTATCTGCAGCATTATTATGCAAATGACTATTTAAACCTTTATAAAGTATAAAATTCATGCAATATGCAAACTATAGACCAACATCAATATATACATGTTATATAAAAAAAGATTTGTCAGTGGTATAGATTCACTAGATTTAAATAAAAAACAAGAATAATGTATGTTTAGTGTGATTTAAAAAAATAAATTTACCAGAACAATAAGCATGAAATTCCTAATTTGGGGAGTTTGTGCATAACTTTGCATAACATAAAGTTTTTACTTTTGTTATCTGAGTTCTTGTGCCTACTATACTTCCTCTGAGAACAAGAAAAGGAACAACTTGCATGTGTACACACATAAACATCCACATGCACACAAATGTATTTTTCTTCTAGATTCCCTGTTTTGCTTCTTTGACCCCCCCCCCTCTCTCTCTTTCTCTCTCCACAGGAGAAGAGCTGCACTGTGCTGTAGAGGAGAGATAATGGCCTCTGGCTCCTCAATCTCTCCTCTGTAATGTGTTTCTGACGCTGACTCGCGCCTGCAGCCCCCCGGGAGGCGCAGGGACGACATCATGATGGAGTGTCAGGTGCTTCAGTGTGTGTATGTGTGCGAGAGAGAGCATGGGGAGCCTGAGCATGTCAGTATGCATATCAAACAGCTTCATAATGATATCTATTTTCCTGGCAAGTACTATGGACTGCTGGGACCATCTTTGCCTTCTCAATGCAAATTGCATGCACGTTCACACATATACACACTTTCACACGAATGCTTGCACCTTGTATTCATGTCCTCTGGTACAGCAAGCAACTACATAAACCAGGATATTGCTAACAAAAAAACCCACATTTTTAGATTTTGTCTGTAGCTTGGAATCTTTCGGCCTTGATTTTGTTTTGTCTTTTCTGATCCAGGTCTTGTTTACATCAGCAATGACTCTACTCTTAAAATGGCATTGTGACAGTTGTCATGGCAACACAATTGCAAGGCTGATGATGCAGATGCTTGGCTTGGTATCACTAACGTCTACAGCATGAGGACATGTATCAAAGGAATGTTTCACAACATAATCTTTAAATCTTAAGCATGCATACAATTATTATAGACAGATATTTAATAATTGTCAAAATGTTGAAATCTCCAGAAATGTGTAGTATTTAGCTTTATATGTACTATGGCAACACTTTACCACAATTTTTTTCTTCTCTCTTCTTTAAAAAAATTAACCAATAAACTAATAGTAAACTAGAGATGAGTTCATGCAGAGATACTGCATGCACTATTGTCATGCACTACTGAAAACAATCCAAAAGACAGATACCTTTTGTGACATTACTGACGGAATGTTAAGGGCATAAGAACTCCGGCAGCAGTGACAAAATGTAGTGTGAAAATATTTAAAAATTAATGTTGTTACATGGCAGGCTGCAAATATTGTTCTGAAAAATATCAACAGGTACAAAAGCGATTAGAGTGTTAAAACATCTGAAACAAAAGTCACCACAGAGAAATTGCAGCTAACAGTAACTTTAGCACTTGGTAACCAACCATGCAGCAAACCTTTGCAGGATAATAGAAAATAGCAAGAGATAAAGTAATCTAAGTGCCATACAAAAAAACCATATAATCCCCAAAAAGTACAGGTATCGTATCAGCGAAAACTGAGTAAAAAACTATCAGATCTTAAAAATTGTATTGGTGCATTCCTACTTAAAACCGTCTGACCATCCTCATGCATCTTATGCAAAAACGTTATAATGAAATCCAGTGTTTAGTGTTTCACAAATTATTAATTAATTCATCTTCTATACCCGCTGATTACCTAGCTTGGGGTCACAGGGGTCTGCTGGAGCCTATTCAAGCGTACATAGGGCAAGAGGCAGGGACAGGTCGCCATTCCATCGCAGGGCCACACACACACACACACACACACACACACACACACACACACA
>JAOTQW010000018.1:8614766-8625430 GCA_026260075.1 Sisor rabdophorus
GACCTTCTTGTTGTGAGGCGACGGTGCTAACCACTGCGCCACCGCGCCGCCCGTTATGGTGACATGCAGTTATATATTTTATCAGAAATATAGATGTCTAAAAGACATACAATCACTACTAGCTCATCAGTGACAAATATTGGTGTAATATAAGACAGCAATTACAATCATATTTCCAACATTACTAAAATATTCTTCCACGACACGCTACAGTCTATCATGCTTTCTGAGACCTCAATCTTCTGGACTTCTAAAAGTCCCCAGAATAGCAAAGTCTACAAAAGGAGGTAGAGCATTTTTGTATTTAGCTCCTAAACTTTGGAATTACCTTCCTGACAGTGTTTAGACACAGTCTCCCATCTAAACAGAGATTAAAGACTTATTTATTTAGCCTGGCAGACATGTGGCATATCTAACAATCTGAAGCTACAGTTCATCTGATTAAAGTAACATAATCAGCTAGTTTCTGCTAATAACATTCTGTGCAACAACTTTGCTAATTTCTTTCTATTTGCTTCAATTTTCATACTCATATCTGTTCACACTACATCTGATTTTTGCAATATGTTGTCATTGTGTGGTGTCACTGGGATGAGGATGGGTGTCCTTCTTGAGTCTGGTTCCTACTTCATCTTAGATAGTTTTCCCTGCCACGGTCACCCCTGGCCTGCTCATTGGGGACAAACATATTTTTTACAAACTTTCATTGCATTTTTATGTAAAGCTGCTTTTGAACAATGTCTCTTGTGAGAAGCACTATATAAATAAAAATTAATAAAAATTAATGTTTCATAGGCCTCAGGCTTTACAGCACCAATTGAGAACTAAAAACAGCCATCATTTACTTCAGTATACACTTGGAAATCTTCTATTTTTCTCTTTATTCCTTATTCCTCTTCCTTATGAGTTACTGGTATTTCCGCTGGGTTGTGTTAGAAGTGTGTGCATGTGCATATGACCTCTCTGGGTTAAACCTGGCTTGTCGGTATGTGTGTTGCTGGGTACTATTGTATTCAGAACTGTTATCATTGTATTGCAGTTTCCTTTGTTAATGTGTGTGTTTTTTTACCATATATACAGCTAAATGAAAATGTTCATTGTACAACCTGAAAAGCTGGGACATTTTTTTTATATTTAAATGAAATAAAAAAGGATTTCAAATTACATAAGGCAATAATTTATCCAGAATAGAACAAAGGCCCTGGCAAGGTTTTCCAAGCAAGAAGTCTTTCTGTGCAGTTTGCATGTTCTTCCAATGTTTTTGCGTTGGTTTACTCTGGTCACTCCAGTTTCTTTCTTTCCAAAGTCCAAAAAACATGTACATTAGGTTGAGTGCATGTGGCTGTTTGTCTATGTTTGACTGACGACCTGTCCTGACCCATGCCTCTTGCCCGATGTGCACTGGGATAGGTTCTAGCATGCCCCATGACCCTGAGTTAGGAAATAAGCCGGTATAGAAGAGTAATTTTTGACCTATAGCGAACATTTGGTGCATCACAAAATGAAAAATACATCGAAGATGACAACACTTCAGCAGCTGAAAACCTAAAAGTTTTCAATTTTCAATACTATCTGAATAAAATATAAAGTAAAAATATCCTTTAACTTTTTCAGATTTCATATTTTAGAATTCAGTTTTTCTGTTCTAATCTAAAATGTTAACAGTAACATTAATTACCTGACCATCAACTGTCTAGCTCATCTTTCCCCATCCCCCAGGCTATGGACTGGTACCGGGTTTGTGGGTCATTTGGTCCTGGGACACGTAGAAAGAATAAATAACCTACTTAAACTTAAATTTTTAGCCTGAACAGTGTTTTATTTTGAAAAAATGGGCAGATTCTCTCCGTTACATCCGTCATGACTCGCAGTCAAGTGATCCATTACTCTTGCAGAGAAACAAGCTCAGGGCTCCTACTGATTCATTTTTATAGTGAGTTGTATTTTTAATGCATTTTATATTTTACGGTTGTCTTATTTAAAAAGCAACTTTACCATAGTTACCAGAAAGCATATAAGTGGCAGAGAGAATGTTACTCATGTTGTGTTCTTAGCACAATGTTACGAGGATGTTTATTATTCTATTCTATTCTATTCTATTGGATTCATGTTTATTATTCTATTTATTAAATGCAGTTTTAATGCCGGTTGTTTCATTTTATTTTGTTGTTGACCTTAAAGGCTGGTTCGTGAAAATATTGTCTGACATTAAACCAGTTCATGAAAATAATGGCGTAATAAAGGCGGGACCCTCAGCAACACTCAACTTAACACTCAACTGCTCATAAAAAATTATAATATTAATTCATTTATTCATTCATCTTCTATGCCCGCATATTCCTGAACTCAGGGTCACGGGGGTCTGCTGGAGCCTATCCCAGCACACATAGGGCGAAAGGCAGGGGGTACACCCTGGACAGGTCACCAGTCTATCGCAGGGCCATACATACACAACCACACATACACACACACTCACACCTATAGGCAATTTAGGATCACCAATCAATGATAAAAAAGAATACATTTTGCAGAAAGAAAATTGCGGTGAGATGTAGACTAGAAGAATGTTAAATAGTCTAGTTCGTAAATTATAAGAGACTGCACAAGTAGTCTCCAGAGTTACCAGAGTGGACAAAAATACTCCTGATGTTGAGATAGGATAGACCAGCAGGATCGTGTCAAATAATCAACATGTGAGGGCAGTTTTATGTCTATGATTTCCCCTAATATTTCGATTAGTGGTTAAATGTGATTGTTGCCTTGGGTAGGGTCCAGAAGAAGAGAGGAACCGCAGGTAAAGGGTTCCAGGAATTTTGTAATTACGCAGTACTCTTAAGGGTATTTCTCAACGGTACACAAATAGTAGGACAGTTTGCTACTATATTACAACTACATGTACAATTCGCATAAATACTCATCAATGTTTATATTGAACAAAATATGCTGAATAGCATGCCATGGAATGAAAGAGGAAGAGAAAAGCAAATAAAATAAAGTCTGACAAAAGACAAAAGGAATGAAATGGACACAGAGGGAGTCTGTCGCCACCTGAGAATTCCCCTGCAGTGGGAGACTGTCTGAGCTCAAATCTCTGTCTGAGATACAATACACCTACTGGCTACACTTTCCACCCCACCAACAGGGGGTGCAAACGTGCTCAGTGGCATTTGTGTGACTAATCTTTTTCCTGCCTACACACTCCACGGCTCTTTATCCCTCGACCATTTCTCTATCCGTCTCCTTCTTTTTTTTCTCCCGTTGGCAGTTTGATGTATGGACAAAAGAGACTGTGGGGTAAGTTGGGGTAGTGGGACTGTTGCTATTAGAAACCTGAATACCAACACTATGACCTGGAAAGGACTCTCTATGTACAAAAATAAATAGAGACATTGGGAAAAAAAGGAGTAGAGTTTATAAGTAACACACCAGAGGAACATAAACTGGGTTTAAACCCCCCACCCCCCTTAATTTAGTAGTGCTACCTATACAGTGAGAAACAGTAAATTACACTAAACAGCGTTCCATTACTTTCCGGATGTGAACTGGTAAAATAAAATGTCCAGATATTTAAATATAGGCTCAATTTACTCTCCAGGTACAAGTGGGTTTGCTCCTGAAAACATGCCAATATTAAGGATTAACTATTCTAATTTGTCATTATATAAGTGTGTAAATTATTATAAAACAAACAAATAAATTTCAATAAACATTATATTAAATGTCTATTGTAAAAAAATTATCAGCAAATACCCAAAATGTGTTAATACATAAGTGCATATAGGGATAAATAAACTAATGATTGACCTAGACCATCTAATTGATCTAGACCATGCAAAGGCAGAAGTATTGGGACTTTGACCATCACATCTATAAACTTTTTTTGCTCTAATAACCTTAACCCTTCTAAAAAGGTTTCAACTAGATTTCAGGGACTGGATGTGGGGATTATCCAATTAAATAAAAATTGTATTAATAAGTACAGGAACTAGTTTAGGATAAGGTCTTTCTACTGGTGTTCTTTGAGCATTAGGTCAGGGCTCTGTTTTCCCCACCAACCATATCACACCATGTCTTTCTGGAGTTAAAGGTTTTTGTTCTTTTACAACCTATGCCACGCTGCAATTTACAGAAGAAAGCGGAAAAAGAAAGAAAAGGCTAACAGTAAAGTAACTTTTTGGACTTACTTACTATTATTATTATTATAGTCTTAAGTAGAAAAAGCTTGCAAATTAAACAATAAATTAATTGAAAATTTAGTTTGCCTGGCTGGAAAAAATGATAAACAAAACTCATTTACTCTTTTAACTAAACCACAAGAAAAAAATTAAAGATATATTTATACCTCACAAAGTAGCAAAAGTAAACAGTTTCAATGAAGGATTAATGTGTGCATAAAACTTTTGACCCTAGAGAGTTATTAGTGATGACTTAGACACAAACATGATTATTTAAAATATAAAGAGACAACAAACAAAGAATCTCTTTGAGAGCAATAGTGTAAAGTGTAGGTTGAAGTTGATATTTTTTCAGTATTAAATTTTTTCCCCAATATCAAATATCAGTTTTGTACAATCGAGTCTATTGCCATCCTGTGGAAACTTTAAAAATTATGTATGAGATCATTATTCTGTCATTATTCTATCGAAAATTATGAGTAGACAATGATCTACTTTTTTGTAGTAATATGACATCATTGCCACAGTCATGAATCAGAAACATGAAACAGTCGTTCAGTTCATTGAAACAATAAATAAATATTAGTTCGACTAATTTGTTATCAGTAAATAATGGATATCGTTATCAGCTCTATAAATCTATATAGGTCGAACTCTACTGTGCACCTATCGAAACTTCACACATACCATCAAAGCTATCCTCCTATTGTTGCAGCAAAAAGAGGAAATCAGCAGGACATGTTATTGTTGGATGATTGGGAGAAATATCAGCAAATGAGAAAAGGATAGAAGAGAAAAACAGACAAGGACAGGGCACAGTTATAGTGAGTAAATCATACAGAGAAAAAAGGGGTAAAATGGTGTAGAGTGGGTGAACATGGAACACACAGGAACCTCCACCGAGAGCCGGAAGCTAGACAAGCAGTAGAAGGAGGAGAAGATAGAAAACCCAGGGTTGAGTGGCAGCTTAGGTGTGATTTCCTATAGTCAATTTTAGAGCACTATATCACATTTTCACTGGCTTTCCCCCACAAGAAATCCAAATTTTATTTAGTGATTCTGACATTTTTTGTCCAATCAAGTGCAAATGAACTACATCTTGGTGTAGTACAACTACCATAAAAGAACAGTAGGCGTGAGTGCCTATTTTTAATTTTTTTTCATTTTGCCATAGCTTGTCAACAAACACGCAAAGGATCTCATTCACACTTTTTGTGTCTGGCAAAAACTTGCTTTCTCTAATACATGATTGTTACTATATAAACTGAATAATGCTTTACACTTGTATGTTTTTAAGAGGGTCTCTGTTGTAGTAGCTGGACCTTTTTGTATTTTGTATATTTCACAACAAAAAATTTAACTTTAAATGGCTACAACATACAAAGTGCCATATTCTATTTTTTCTTAAAAATAAATTTGGGATTATTCAACCACTGAGTCTCTACCGAAAGCTGAATAATTGTTAACTGTTCCCTTTCGAGCTTCACTTAACATTGCAGAGCATCCTTTTTTAAAATTTCCCACCTTCACAAATCCTTTGAAGATCATTGGCCATTGGAGGATTGCTGTTCACCTGCTAGTCGACTTATCACTCCAACTATTAACTTATTGCACTCCAAGTTCATATCATAGATAAGGGATAGCTGGCACAAGACATTAAGAAAGATTATCAACAACCAACTTTGAACTTATGACTACTAGGCACACTGCCTAGGCTTATTGGAGAGAAAAAAGGAGCAATAGAGCATGTTTTCCTGAGTAAACGTGAGAGTAAATGCTGTTAACTTTTACAGCGTTTCTGGATCTGAGATCAATCAGCAAAGCATTTCACAAGCTGGCTTTCAGGCTGGATAACTTTGAAATTTAATCCTTGTGCAATTCTAGCCTGGAGACTGATCTATGATACATTTTACTGGGTTGATTTTATCGCATTTAAATAACTTTTCCCTACCCCTTTAATCCAAGCTACAATACTGATCCAGGATACAGAACTGAAAAAAATTATCCAAACTCAACATTTGCTACACACACACAGGTTTTAACACTTTAACCATAGGTGGAGTGCATACTTTCACCTACATAACAAAAGTCACTGCATAATTATAATCTGTGATTGTAAATGACTGTACTGCTTCCAAATTATTGCCTAACACAGTAAACGCTTAGACACAGGAAGCTGTAAATGCTACACCCAGCGTGCAGCGTAGTGGCAAGACCTGCAGCATCGTGTTAAAATCCTCAGAAATGCAGATGTCTTATGTGCTTTCCTCGTCTGGTGTCAGTAAGCTTGGGCTATTCAAGGCCTTTTCTGCCCACCCTGAGAATAATAGACAGCTTACATTGTTCTCACACACAATCTGCTTTGTGTTTGTGATGCCAGACAACAGTAGGGCAGCAGCTAGAGACACAACAGGGGAAAACCTCAGAACGAGTGCAGTGGGGCCAGGAGAGTCTCATGAGTCTGAGATTTTACAGACAGAGATTTCCCTTAGCTTTTTAATGTGCTATTCCCATGAGCTAAAGTGTAACTACAGTTTCACTAAAATATACTCTATAAAAGATAAAAGTCCAAACCATGTTTTTGTTTGTCATTATAGAATTTTATTGCAAAATGGTTAAAATTGTAACAATTTTCTTAAATTAAGTTTATAAATGATGACTACTGCAATACAATTGATTTTTCGAGAGGAGCAAATAAAAATATTTTCCTTATTTTGGGAAGCACAAAAATAAAGCAAACAATTGTTACTCACATCTTCACACTTTTATATTACCGGTTCCTGCATATTGTTACTTTTCATCATGAATCACATCATCAGCACGATTGAAGGCATCTAATCACATACAGACCAGTGGCGGAGGGTGAGAGGTCATAGGAAGGTGCTGCATAAACAGGAAGAACAAACCATGGGGCGGGATATGACGTTTTCCCCAGAATGGTGAAAGACAAAGCTCACATACACCTGTGACTCACACACTGTACTGAGCTTTCCTCTTTCATATTGAAATTAAAATACTTTTTACTGCTTGTCAAAAAGCTCTGTAAGGTGTTAAAATTTCAAGAAAAATGTGATTTATTTTATCAAAACCACAATAAAATTTAATAAAGTCTGTGTTGAGAACGGAATGCTTATCCTGTGTAAACAGCTTTAGAGATTTTTAGACCTATTTTGAGATATTTATATCTCCTGTATAGTTACACTGATGTGTAGACAGTACAAACAATTTTCCAGATGTTCTGGAGGCTTAGAGTGGACAATTAAGGTAGAATTTGTCACTATTTATTTTTTATTAATCAATATATGTGTATTGTGCATTTCTGTGTTAAAGCTAAAGAAAACTAAAGGTGGTGGCTGGTCATGTGTTTCCCTAGTTTATATGCTGGCAGAGGAGTAAAGTACACAGGCATTAGCTTGTAGAGATATTAATACTGCACCATGTGGAAGTCCCCCTCCTTCACACACAATTCCACACAGCACAACACAATACACAGAGAGGATGTACATCACGGTAGCAGTCAGAAGCTGACTGAAATAAACTACACTACCTACCATGCACTTATTTTTAAACATGTCACAGCATATTTAATTTTTTCTGTCACTGTGGAAGTGACATCACCCAATGAATCATTATATTGTATTAAAATGTGTTCACTAAAATATTACTTTTGCAGCTAACAACATATATTTAAAGGAATGGTTCAGCCATAAACAAAAATTCTGCCATTAAATACATGCCTTCAGGCTGTCCCCTCATTCGTTCATCTTCAAGATAATTTAGATGAAATTTTAGAATTCTCTGACAGCAAGGGAATTACTAACAAAAAAGAACACAATATAAAAAAATGTAGCAATGAAACATATATCCAACCAGGCAGCAACAAAGGCTTGCCTTTATTTTTTCATCCTTCAAATATAATGTAAAAGCAAAATACAAAATAATCATTACTTTTTCATCCATTGCACCTATAGATTATTGCCTCATTCTACCTTTTCTCCATTTTCTGTTCAGTGTGTTCACCTTGCGTTATTTTGTCATGCATATAAAATACGGGCCAATTTTAAAAAATGATACAAGTAGGCTATCAAAAAAATTGGCTATAGTCACATAATCAGAATTGGGCATTAAGTTCTGCAGTGTTATCTGCAACATTAAAAATGTTTTTGAAAATCTTTCTTACAAAGCAGATGGATTTTAGTTATATTAGAGTAGACTTCTTTGTTTTTGTTTTGTTCTCTTTCTTTCTTTCTTTCTTTTTATAGTGAATTGATATATTTTGGGATCTTTTTCTGTATAGTTTTTTTGGACCGATTCTGTGGGAATTAGATTAAAAGTATTTTGCTAAAACTAAAGCCAATAAACAAGCAACCTTTTGTCCCAGAAAACTCTAAAATTAAAACGAAAAACTCTTTCTCTCTTTCTGTCTTTCTCACATAAACACACACATTTTCATATTTTCATATCTGAATCCCAGATTTAGCATGTATTAAACACTAAGTAATCTGCCAACAATCATTAACTTCTCTCCTGATCAGCCATGTGTGCTGAAACATTTTCTGATCAATGCCAAAAATATTGGCACCTATCCTGTAAAATAATATAGCACTTCTTTTGCAGTTTGTCAGAAATAACAAGCTGACATAATGCACTGCAGTGTTGTTCCTAATTGCTGTTGCCTGGCAACCGTTTTCCAAAATGTACTCCTAAAATCATACAAATTTTAAGGTGTGTTTGGCTCTTACATAATTTTATAGCTGATAAAGAAGCATTTTCTGTAGGTTAGGAAACTCAAGCTGTTTATAGAACATTGTAGTGATGGTGATTTTTCTAACAACACACACTTTTTTTTATTTAATGCTGGCAACATATGTTAATATAAATCATAACTTTCTGATTTGAAATAGCCTAAAAGGTTTTGGAATGTCATACAGATGGTTGCATGTTCTACTAAACAGATGGTTGTAGGTACATGACATGTTTGTGAACAGTTCCACACATGTAGTTTCTCTCCAAAATGTTGCTACAAATATCGAGTCTGGAAGTTCACTGGAACTGAGAGACTCAAACACTGTTCTAGCAGGACAATATCCCTGTGCAGAAAGTTTTATTAAGATCTTGGAGTGTTATGATTGGAGCGTAAAACTTGAATGTTCTTTACAATGCCCTGATTACATTTACACCACTAAACATCTGAGACACTGAATGTTACTTCTATTCCACTTTTAAATATCTATCATGCTATGTTATGAATGTTGCATTGTTGATTTTCTTAAAGATTTTCTGGCTCTGTCCCACTGTGCTAAAATTGTCCCTATGTTAAAGCATAATGGGGATAGCATCATGTTATTAGGCTGTTACTCTTCAAACGGAACTGGAGCTATATTTAAAAAGGAATCAGGAATTTATCTAAATATCAATCTGTTTTGACACAAAAGCTGTTAGACAGCTGAGGATGAAAAAAGGATTTCAGCTTATAGCCTGCTAATACCCCAAAGCACAAATCAACAGCAGAATAGCTTTAAAAGGCGAAGATCAATGTTTGGGGAAGGCCCAAATAGATCCCAGATCTAAATCCTAATGAAAACTGGTGGAATGATTTAAAGAAGCTAAGGAAGATCCCCTTGTACTTTGATAGATCTAACGCATTTTTGCAAGTAAGCATAGAATACAAGTGCCAAATTAAGATAAAAAAATATGCTGCATAAATAAGTAGAAGGTGCTTAAAAATGTAAGTATAATTATTATACTGTCATACAGTATAGTCCAGATAGTGTGTTTAAGTGCTAAAAAACAGAAAAGCCAGGTTAAAATTTACAAATAAAAGAAAATAGTCATCTAAAAAAACTAAGGCTTTTTCTGTAACTGTGTGTATGTGTATACACAACTGTATTTGGCCAGCAGGGTGGGCGGAACTGTAAAAGAGGCATTTACTTGTTAGGGGTTTTCCCAGTGAAACACACAATTGTGAGATCAAACCACTTTCACTGTCATTCCAATGAGACACCTGCAACTCTTACAGCTACATTGACTCATGCCTTCATTTATCATAACTCAAATCTGACAGCTTAATAGCTTGATACGCAGACACACACACATGCACACACACAAGACCTACACCAACACTGAATTTGTGTTATTATTACTGAGTAGGCAGTATGTCTTACTCTCCAGTCTTTATCTTTTTTAACACACCATATTTATTCTTAGCCATTAAACACATGGAAATATAGAGAACCTCAGAAGAGTCTCTTTATACTTACAATTAATATGAATCATAATATAGCAGGGAATAAAGCAGTGTAAATTTAAATGTGTTCTTGATTGAATAATTAATGAAATAACTTACCTAGCAAACTCATTATAGGGGGAAGGGGTGACCTAGTGGTTAAGGTGTTGGACTGTTACCAGAAAGACTTGGGTTCGATTCCCAGTATCATCAAGCCACCACTGTGGGTTCCTGAGCAAGGCCCTTAACCCCCAATTGCTCAG
>JAOTQW010000018.1:8657599-8673735 GCA_026260075.1 Sisor rabdophorus
CCAGTCTTTCTGGTATTAGTCCAACACCTTAACCACTAGGCCACCCCTTCCCCACTATTCACTAATTCACTAATGCTAATTAAAACATGTAAAATCCCCACAGAAAAACACCTTGCCCGGAATCTCTTGCTAAGCCTAAGCCACTCACTTTCATTTTAATCATATTAAATGATCTTACTTCGTATCCGATATTAGGGACTTTGACATTCCAAGAATTATCAGGGAGTTATAAGGGCAATATTCCAGGCATTATAAGGATTTAAAACTTTTCATGCATTAATTGTAATATATGGGAATTTTTTTTATTGTGGGAATTTCCAAAACTGCAGGTTGCCTATAACAGGGACTAACTAACTAAAACTTGCGTCTTATTTTGAGTAAAAGATTTAAAACACCAGATTTAATCTTTTTGCATATTCCTCACTCAGATGCACGCAGCACTTTCACATTAAATCATGACTTTTGTACACTTACTTTGTTTTCAGAAGAAGTGGCTGTCACTGAACGTGAGACACTGGATTTGCTTTGAAGAGGTGGTGGAGGTGGTGGAGGAGGAGGTGTAGGTGCATTTGTTCTGTTGCTCGATGATTGGTTTGGAGGAGGAGGTGGAGGTTCATTTGTTCTGTTGTTTGATGATTGATCCAGAAGGTTGCTCATGCTGCTGCTAATTCTAAGAAAGCCACTGCTGGAAGAAAGACAAATCAGTAAAAGAAATATGACAGTTATGATATTTGGTCATTCAGGTATGGATCTTTGGACACCTAAGGTCAGGTGATGGAGCTGTGTCTTCCACTGGACCGACATATGTAGCTGGAAACCAGCCTTGTCTAAAAAAACAACATACATAAAATTACATCACGCCGATTACACAAGTAGGTGTTATAAGGTCATAGTTCTACTACTACTACATTTCTAAGATAACCCATGACAACTAACAAATAGATTCAATAATGTGTTGTTATTTAACTCTCCTGACACTTAGACGGACACGGTAATAACTGAGCAGGTAAGGGTTAAATGACATAGTGTCTGCTTAATTCTTCTGGGAAATACAAGCTTTCAGTTAGCACTTAACACTTAACCACTGTGCTACCACTTTTCTTACTCAATCTAACAAAGGAATACACTATTTAAACATTATCTGAAATACCTTAACAGCACAACCACATAAATGTGACTTTGCCATTATTGTCATAAAGTTTGAAGGACACAGTGAAAACATGGGCCTCAAACACTGATCCATGTACCTTCCTGAGGTACTTTTTGGGATAAACGGGAACGCTAACTAAACCCCAGAATACCCATGAATCATTTCAGATAGCAAGACCTGATCTCTAGTAGAAATCCTTTCCAGGAGCCTGGAGGTTATTACAGGAGTAAAACTGAGACTTAATTTGCAGTGTAATGCTAGGTGTTTCATAACCACAGTGAAAATAATGTGTAAATAATAATTCATACAGTATGATGACCATTTTCAAGTTTTTCTAGTGTCAGATCTTTTAAAAGTTAAAGCTGCACTTTTATTATGTCTACAATAAAATTTCATGTTTATGAATTTACTTTAACTTTACATTTGTCTCATTACCTTCCATAAAAAATAGGAAGCTCAGTGACTAAGGTGTTAGACTGATAACAGGAAGATTGTATGTTCAAATCCATTGGGCATGGTCAAGCAAGGTTCCTAATCCATAATAGTTCACTTACAAAAAGGGTGAGATTATGTAAAACACTCTGAATAATGGTTTTGCAATTATAAATAATAAATATAAACTGATTCAATAATGATATTGTTTATTACCAAATATACTTTTAATGACTGCCACCTTTAACATTATGTTAAAAAAACAAAGAACCTATTTCCGCTCACCGAGCTGAAATCTCAGAACGACCATACAGCCAGCCATTTCGATGCTCTGACACGAGTACTGTAATGGTTTCTCCTTTGGAAAATGGTAAGAGGGTGGAATTAGAAGAAGGGGGATGTGAAACTAAAGCTTGCCTCATCCTGCCAGCAGGGGATCCTCGAATTTCCCCAAATGAGCTGGACCGGGATCTAGACAGTTGAAGGGATGGTGCTACAAAGAAACCAACAAAAAAACAGACACCCAGATAGCCAAAGACAGACAAGCAAGCAAATAGATATCGGGCAGGCGCACAGGTAAACAGGCCGGAAGACAAAAAATCGGATTCAAGATATAAATTAAGCTTATGATAAAGCCAATTCAGACAGAACTAAGGGTATAAACAAATACTGTGTTAAAGACTAATGATTTAGACTTAGCTGCCTTGCGATGGACTGGCAACCTGTCCAGGGTGTACCCCTGCCTCTCGCCCTATGAGCACTAGGGATAGGCTTCAGCAGACCCCATGACACCGAGTTAGGGAATAGAAGATGAATGAATGTTAGTTTTTTTCCTCTGTAGTCTTACTTCTAGAAGGAACTTTGCCTAGCTGTTCTGTCCAAGCTTGACCTTGATTAGTTGCCTAAAACAGGGAAAGCAAAGCAAAAGCATTAACGTCATTGACTACTCCAATATGTAATATTGAAGATGTTTTTATGCTTTAAGGCTGCGCACCACCATGTCGTTTAGTCTGGATGCAGTGCCTGGACAGAATGAAGTGCTTTGTTTCTGCGTCATCTGCTCCCTCCAACCCTCTGCTTTAAACTGGAAGGACTTCCCGGTCTACAGTGCAGAATGAGAAATATATATATAATGGTGCTAATAATATAATATATATATATAATAGCTAATAACTGAGCGTAGGTTTCTCCATCTCGATTTTCTAATAAATGACTATTTAAATTAACAAAATGACCATTTAAAGAAACAGAAAATGTAGGGTTTTTTTCACTTGATTGGATAGTTTCAATTTTAACTGAGTAAGACTTGGCCATATTTTTTTTTTATATATATTAGAAAAGTGTAACTTATATAATGACACAAGACACATTGATGTTAATTGTTCAAATTATGTTTGAAATTATGTATGTTCAAATTATATTATGTTATTACTAAAAATACAATCCATTGTTAACTTATCAATCATAAAGCAAAGTAAGTTTTACCTTGTTCATCAGATATACAATGGACTGAGTGAGTCCACAGTGTTTCTCGGCCAGAAAGCGGTATCTTCTCTCCTGTTCTTTCAGGGCCTCTCTTTGGCTTTCCCTCAGAAAGTGCACATATTCATTTTCATCCTACACATACCCAGACTTCATTGATGTGATCCTTATTATTCCCTAACACCAGCCTAATCAGCCTCCTCACATCTTCTTTATTTATACTAATCTCACATGCCACAGTAAGACTTACCTGTAACCCTCCTTTCCGTAGCTGCCTCTCCAGGGCCATGGCCTGGTTTCTAACCTCTATTTCATAGTGTCTTTTACTGTCCTAAAAAAATAACATAACATCATCAACAATCAGCAGTCTTTATTGTTGAGTGTTTTTCAGTGCTTAAGGGTTGGGCTGCAGTTACTGACAAATATATAATCTTTATCCATCTTGCTGTGGGTTTCCATTTCCTGAAGTACTTCATTATGAAACCAACAAAACTAAAAACACAAAGGTACATAAAACACAGTAATTAAAAAAACAATACTAAAAGCACATAGGTTATTATATTGTTAATTAAGGAAAGGAAAGGAAAGGAAAGGAAAAGGAAAGCTAAGCTAAGCTAAGCTAAGCTAAGCTAAGCTAAGCTGAGCAAAGCAAAGCAAAGCAAAGCAAAGCAAAGCAAAGCAAAGCAAAGCAAAGCAAAGCAAAACAAAACAAAACAAAACAAAACAAAACCTACCACCCCTGTTAGTTCACTGGTAAGTTTTCTCTGACTCTCAGAAATCTGTATTAGTACATCACCTGTGATAAAACACACATTTATACTTATATATATAAATTATTCTTTTACAAAACAAAGTGTGACATACAGTAACACATTTTCACATACAGTAAGTCTGTTTGTATAAATTGTGGTAGGTTATTAAAGGTCACAGCTGTTAGTCAGTTAATCATGTATAATTTATAACCTCTATTACCTGATAAAACGACACCACAAAGCGCACAAATGCACACGTGTGTCATGTTGCACATGCACATTGTTAGCAATAAAGAATGGTCCACTTGATTAATTAAATGTGCTGCTCTTTATAAATGTGTTTTAAAGCCGCAAAGCTAATAGCAGCAATAAAAACCCCAAACTCAGTTCTGTGTTACAAGTCCAAGTCTCCTCCCAGTCCATTAGGTCAGGGAATTTAGAAAGATTACACTGTGGCAGCTATACAATGTGAACAGTTTACTGGGTGTAATATTACCCATGTACAGTTTAGCTTTATGATAAGGACATTATAACAAAAGAAATTATTACCTAGTAAATGGGATGACATAGTCTGCAGGGCCTGTTCACCCATCTTACCAAGGGCACTAAAATAGGCCTCGCTGGTGGTGGCCAAAGCTGCACACATACAGAATCCGCTGTTAGTACGCAATTATTATGCCACATTATAATATGGGCAGATATTATAAATACAAGCTAAAGCCCAATGCTGCATAAACAAAGTACAGTTTCTATTTTTATTCAATGATTATAAACAGTTAAATGTTTAATGTTAAAACTACCTTATGATCAGTTAAATGTTTCACCCCCCCTCCCCAACAATTTTCATTGTGCAATAAAAATGTGTTGTTGTCGTCTCTGTGCACTGTAAGCCTGTGTCACCAAAACAATTTCCTTGTATGCGTAAGCATACTTGGCAATAAAGCTGTTTCTGATTCTGATTCTGATTCTGAATCTGAATCCTCCCAATCCTCCCAAATCAAATGCCTATTCTTGCTTTATCTTTAAAAGCAATGTAAATTTAAAAAACAATTTAAAAAATGGGTTTTTATAGTCAAAACTAATTATCCTGTGTTGGTTAACATGTTGATTGTTGATTCTAAATTGTCTAAAGGTGTAAATGTAAGTGTATTCATGTTCTGTAATAGACTGGTGACCTGCCCAGGGTGTACATATTTTGTCTTTTGCCCTTCAGAGAGCTGCAATAAGCTCCAGCGGACCCCTATGACCACAAACTAGGGAATAAGTAGGTATAGAAGATGAATGAATGAATAAATGAATGAATGATAATGTATGTCGTTAAGGTATTTCATAAAAAAAATCTGTATTTTATTTATTTTACATTTTTAAAAACTATTTTTATACCAGCTGTATTTCATATATTATATATATATAACATAATCTCTAACTATTGAGATCATATGTATTAGCGTGGCCTCTTTTGAACTGGTCAAAGTTCATCTTTTTTTTCTGCTCACTATTTTCATGCTTAGTCTTTTACACACCTGGAATCTCCCAACCATAGCAGTTTTATTACCTTGGAAAGCCTGTAAGTAGCTATTCCCTAATGCAACTAGCCTCTGCAAACTGGGGTTGAACTGGTCCATAAGAGTCTAAGAGAGAGGGGGGGGGGGGCGGGAGAGAGCAAAAACTCACAGGATTCATCTGTTCTATTATTGTCACAAAAAACACAAGCCTGTTTGTTTCATTATTTGGGTCCCTAGTTCTTTATCTTAATATTTAAATATACCACACTCTCTAAATTAAGGGCCCACAGTAAAGTGTACACTTTTTTTGTTGCTGGAGAGAAAACATTAAACATTTTGGTATATATCTGAGAAAGAAAGAAAATTTTTTTGCGAGTTTAATACAGATAGATTTTTTTACACTAAACCATCTCATTTCCACACTTTTTACAATATTTTTTTTGATACATACATATTAAAGATACAAAGTTGACAGTGTAGTCTATAAATTAGTACATTTTTGAGTGGGTACTTTAAATGTTTTGTAGCAGCAAAAAGACACTAAACACTTTATATTTACACAAAGCACCCTATGAAATCTGTAACTTATTCTACGAATTAGGGTATGGATAGTGAGGCGTGTAAAAAATTTTTCAGGCTTACCATGTATATTCCAAGTGTAGAGCGATGGAGCTGGTCACTGTTAAGTCCTGACATCTCGTAGCTCAAATACTGTAAAAATCAAACAGGTAAAAAAAACAAAAAATTGTTTATTAAAAAAAAGGAAATAACCACCAACTGATGTGCTCTGTATCTACCTGTGTGCTTAAAGAAAGTAAGAGAGAGAGAGCGCGAGAGAGAGAGAACTATTGACACTGAGCACTGACACTGTGAATTATTGAACAGTGGAGAGGACAGACAATGTGTGGGTGTGGACTTTACCACCTAGAACATAGAGATTAACCTGTTCCTGGTATTAAGACGATTGCTGAAATAACGACGGTTGCTTATTATTATGACATTTTAGCAATTACTGGTGTTATGATGAAAAAGAAAAAGGAGTAATATGGTCATTTGTAAGTGGCTTTGTGACAGACTAGTGACTGTCTAGGCTGCTGCCTAATAACAGCTGGGATAGGCTCCAGCAGATCCCTATGACTATTATTAAGTTTAAACAGGGATAGACATTGGATAGATTGGATGGTTAGATGGATGGTCAGATGGATGGCTTTCATGTAGGATAGTAGGGTCAAAGACAATTTTGATCAAGAATCCTATAATTAAAATTAAAAGGCCATATAGAGACTATATTTTTGTATGGTTATTTAAATTGCAGACCGGCACAATTTTTTCCTCACACCTTTTTTGAAAGAATTTCTTTCAGTCCTTGGTCCATTTGTTGCATATCCCTCCAAATCCCCTGGTTTTCTCCCCAAATACATACAATTTAGGCTGATAATATTTCTGGAGTGTGTTTGCCAAAGCATCTAAGTCCTGGCACATGGGGCTTCCATCACCTTGTCTGGAAATGATTAAATGTTTGAGACTGGCTCTTACAATGTTGTCAAAACTTGACTGCGAACTAGGCATAGCAACGTGTGTCAAAGTAAAATTTTAAAATTTTAATTCGTAAATTCCCCCTAATGCCCTGCGGTGGACTGGCGACCTGTCCAGTGTCTACCCCTGCCTCTCGCCCTATGTGTGCTGGAATAGGCTCCAGCAGACCCCCGTGACCCTGAGCAGGAATAAGCGGGTATAGAAGATGAAGGAATAAATGAATTCCACCTAATAAAAATTTCGTATGAATATCTTCCCCTAATTTAGAGAGTCAAAAGCGATTGGTTGAGTGCACACGTGATAGACAGTTACCCCCACCTTACGCCCCGCCCACCAACGATTCCTAGCTACAGCATTCCCCTACTCGGAGTCACGTGACGGCGTCAACACACACTCACTGGTCGGGCTGTGATCGGCTGTGTAACTGCTTCTGTTTTCCCCGATCACCGCTGGGCTCCTTTCTGTCTCTTCACCGGCCAAAGCTTCTCCTCCTGTCCCATAATATGGAGCTTTCAGCGGCGGGGGACCGCGTGTTTGCCGCCGAGGCCATCCTGAAGCGGCGCGTCCGCAAGGTTTGCATGTTATCAATACGAGGCTGTTTTGCGGCCTACGATTAAACTTTGCTTTCTCCCTCTATCTATCTATCTATCTATCTATCTCTCTCTCTCTCTCTCTCTCCTATCTGACTCTCTCTCTCTTTACACACTAAGTGAATTCATTTCAGTGACAATGCCGTGTTTACATGCGGTTCATTTGAAAGCATGTATATGCACTGTTTTGTTTTATTTAATGGCGTAAAAACAAACTTAATCATGGGTATCCTCGCCTCGCAATGCATTCAAATGTTTTGTTTTGCGTCTGTTTTATTCACTGTGTTGTGATGCAGAAAGAGCTAGCCAGCAGGCTACGCTAACTGTGTGTGTGGGAGGGAGGGAGGGGGAGAGAGAAGGGCTAGCGTTAGCCTGTAAGACAGCTGTTTTGTGTCTGCCGCACTTGCTAATTTTGACAAAGAGCAGTCTGCCTTCGCTTAAAACCTGCTTATAGGTAATTTGAATGAAAAAAAAATGAAGTCTTGTAATAACCATGCTATTTTTTTTACCAGAGCCTTAACGATAAGCTCTTTGTTAAAAACCCCTGCGAATATGGTCGCTGTCGTGAACCCTTTTCTGCTGAAAACATTAGTCTCCTTTCAATAAAAGTGTATATAATCGCTGCTTTTGCTGCCTGTGCTTAACAAACTGCAAATCTTTTATGTCCGTTTTTTTATCTTTGTTTTTCCAGGGACGCATGGAATATTTGGTTAAATGGAAAGGCTGGGCTATAAAGTAAGTGATCTAAACTGTTTGGTGATAATGATCCAGTTGTTTGGGACTGTAAAGAATAACTTCTCTTCCTTGTGTGTTTGTAGGTATAGCACTTGGGAGCCAGAGGAGAACATACTGGATGACCGGCTTGTCGCTGCTTTTGAACAGAAGTGAGTTTCCTTCTCAGACGTCTCAGTTTAACCTGTATATTAAAATAAATATGTGTAGTAAAAACATTACTATGCAAAAAAAAACAATAAAATAAACTATTTGCGCTGATATCGTAAGGCTAAAGTTTCATTGTCTGAAACCACCAAAATCTTTTATGTAATATAATTCCTGATCCTATTCCAAATCTAGAGACAAATTCCTACAGTATATATATATATATAATTCCTGTTGATCAAAATTGTTGTAAACAATTGCAGTAGTAATCCTTTATCATCCACTATTCATTTATTTTTAAAAAAAAAAGTGTATTGGCCAGGGCCTTACGATGACCATCACATGGGTTACGATACAATGTACAGTACATAGCATGTAAACTTTAATAAAGCATAGAGATTAGGTAAATAGAAACTTTATGGCCTCCACTGTATAATGTAGTTATTTTCAGCACACACTTGAAGCTGGTGTCATTAATCTGCCATCACCCAGCTACAGTTGTCTGTAAAAATGCAGGATCATCGTGTAAAGAAATGTGTTCTAGTGATCTTGATGAGAGATGAGTATGCTCTCATTATCGTTATGGCTGTTGCAAATGCAGGTCTTTTTAAGTGTTCTGTATGAGTCAGATAATGAAAGTATGAACGATTTTTGCAGGAAATAATCAAACCATTGACTTTATTCACATAAGAACTCTGCCATGGGCCTCCACCTCAACTCCTCTAGACCAGCATTAAATTTGTTTATGGGTCAGGAGAGGAAATGGAGATGAGGCAAAGCTGTGTATTGCCTAATCCAGTAGCCTTTGGAACCTTTGGTGTAATGTGACCTATGATATGTGTTACTATTTGGAGTTTGTATAGGAAGGTTTGTCTTTTGTTGTTTGTTTATTTTATTTCATTAGCTTTACCAGAACCCTGCTAAATCTGTAAAAAGCCTGAAAAAAATGTACAACTAAAAATTTGTATGATATGCTGGTAATAATACCAATGTAAAATGTTTAATACAGAGAGAGGTCCAATGAATAATCCTTGTGTTCAGATTTTCAAAAATTTCAAGAAGGGTTATGAACTGAAATCAGACAAAAAATAATAATTACAAGCCAAACATTAGTCATCCTAAAACGACAAAATAAATACTGGTCATACAAATCATTAAACACTACAAGAGACCGAATGAAATAGAAATATTTATGGCACCAAAATACCAGAAGGAAGTAAATTATTGGACTATCACAACTATCACAATGCAAACAGGGTGTTGTGTAACAGCTGGTACACTGTGAGATGATAGATAATAGACAGTCTTTCTTTGTAGTGGTTTGTCTAGACGAGTTAAAGAAGATTAAAATATTTAACAGTTAATTATTAACACTATTACATAGGCATGGCATTTTAAGCTAAAGTCATAAATTAGACCATATAAATCACCTCTTGTGCATTTATATACTTCACCCTATTACATTTTAAGTTAAAAAATAAACTTTAAGTCTATACTATATAATGTCTGATTTTACAATGCTACTAATTTAGTTTAATTATATTCTTTTTTTTTAAATGTGTTTATCAAATTTTTTTTCCTCTTCAGAGAGAGAGAGCAAGAACTTTACGGACCAAAAAAGAGAGGGCCAAAGCCTAAAACCCTACTTTTAAAAGTTTGTAAATTATATCTGTTTCACAATCATATTCAGTTTTTGGTGTGAAAAATTCCACATTCACCCTCTTTATCCTTCTACTTAGTCCCGAGCACAAGCGTCTGACACCTCACCCAGAGTCATCGAGTTTAAACCTAGTCGACCCCAGCCGTCCTCCAAACCCCCACCTCCATCTGCACCTACACCCTCATACCATCCCAGTGGCCCTTCAAATGCTAAGCTGCACTCTGGTGCTGCTCAGCCCAAACTAAAAAAAGACATTCACAGATGTCATCGGATGGCACGACGGCCTTTACCCCGTCACGATCCTATAGGACCACAAATCAGTTCCTCTGGTCCCTTTGCCTCCCATTCTACAGTCAGCCCTTTCTGTGAAACTGTCCGTATTCTTAACCGGAAGGTAAAACCTCGTGAGGTAAAGAAGGGTAGAGTGATCTTAAATCTGAAAGTTCTGGACAAAACTGGACCAGCCCATAACAAAAGGACTCAGAATTCCAATCATCAGTCTCAGGTCGGCCGCCCAAAAGTTCCCTCTCGGAACAGAGTGATTGGGAAGAGCAGACGGTTTGGAGACGTATCTTTTAGATGTTTGCAGCAACCCATGAGCGGCACTGGATTTTCCGTTTTTAGAAAATCAATCGAGGCTTATTCCATAGACCCTTCTGAGGAAAAGTCGATGGTCGAACAAAGTGGTCTCAAACCTGGTGCAAATCCATTGCCGTCTTCCTCCCAAAATTTGAAAATTAGGAGCTTAGCTGTGTCGGATACACTCCTTGAGCCTCCTCGATCCGCTTCAAGTTCAGAAGTCTCAGACAGTGAACCTCACCCACCACCTCCACCTCAATTCCAACCCAATCAGTTACCCCCGACAGGTGAAGCTAACTCTCAAATTACACACACTGCCAAATCCACTCCTCAGCTAACAGACTCCAAAGCCAAATTGATTCAGACAGCCATGCCATCTTCTCCCATGTTTTCTTCCTCCTCCTCTTCTTCTTCCTCATTATCGTCCTCGTCTGAAGACAACGAGCACATCCTGGATCTCTCTGTGCCTCATGGAACTAACAGACGAGCCAGACAGCGTCAACACTTTCGGAGCCGCCGGCAGCCCAAAGTTCCAGAGATTCCTATATCCGAAGAAGCCTCTGAGGAAGACCAGGATCAGAATTGGCATCCAGAGATGGCTGGACAGTGTGCCAACGTGGTCATTACAGACGTTACAACCAACCTCCTTACTGTCACTATTAAAGAGTTTTGCCATCCTCCTGGACTCCCAGCAGTGACCACCACCTCCTCCTCCTGCTGTGCTGATAATTTATCTTCAAAAAAGACAAACACTTGACTTTGACAACCTAAAAAGATATTATTCTTTGAACACAATTACCACACATACTGCCTTTTTACAGTGGACAAAGTTTGGAGGTGCATAGATGTGTACATGTTTCAGACACGGCCCCAACCTTACCTGTGGTTATTGTTTTTCTCCTCATTGACTGTATGTCTGGCCTGCGTTTGCTTACTAGTTTGTGACTGGCTCTAATATTTAACGATATCATAACACTTCACTCCTCGGATTGCTGCAGTGATCAGTTTGCACTTTGACCAGTTAGTGCACTTAAAGAATTCCCCCAATAGTATTTCATTTCTAAAAGCCTTTCAAAAACAGGGCTTTAAAAGCCGACTCTCAAACACTATTATGCCAGAAAATTGGCTTGTGAGGGAAAAAATCAGAGAATAATTGTTTTGTTTTTTGGCCCTATCCTATTTTAGATAAACACAGACTCCAATCCCACCCTGGTTGTCTCAGTAAACACAGCTGCTGAATAGAAATTTAATGTTGATCCCTTATTGAACATCTGTGGCATCTTTAGCCCCGAGCAGACAAATGCATTTTTCATCATGTCTTGTCATGATTTTTGTTCATTTGTTTTGCTTGGCTTTTTAGCATATTATCCTGTGCTCTGTGTGAGGATTTACACTCTGCTATTTAAACATTTTTAGCCATCTAAAGAGTTTGGGGTAATTATTAACTCGCTGAAAGCACCTAAAACACAACAGTGTAATAATAATGGGTTTATCTTGAACATGTAAACACAATATCTTTCTATTTTATTTATTATTATTCGTTTTTGTTTTTATCACAGCCTTGGGTTAAAGGTCTGCAGATATTTATTTTTATTTTGACTGATATCCAGGCCCAGTTTTCCAGTAAAGGATTTGGAATGTGGTAGCAGTGTTGAATTGCTAATTGGAAGATTGTGGTTCTATTCCCAGCACCATCATGTTAACAATTGGGGCTCTGAGCAAGAGCCGTAGCCCAGAATTGCTCAAGGGGATAAGGATAAGGGTGTCTGGTAGATGCAGTTATATTAAATCAAGTCAAAGTACTTTATATTGAATTTATATAAAATATCTGGTGGTAACTTGTTTGCAACTTGAGAAATACAAAGAAAAGGGGGGAGCTTATCTTGTAGCACTCTTTTTTTTTTCTTTTTTTTTTGTTCTGGTTATTGTTCACCTTCCTTTTAAAACAATGTTTTACAATTTACACTTTTAAATATCAAATTGGTGATGATTCAAGTCTTAATATTAGCAAATGATGCACTCCAAATATATTAACTCCTCCCATAAATTAGTCACCTTTCCAGCAATGTCAGAATGCTCAACCCATGTTAGTTTTTTCTTTGTGGATTGTCCAGTAATGGTTACCAAAGGGTAATGTCAGACTACACACAAAACTAACTACCATGTGGCAGTTCTAAAGGAAATAAAATGTTTGATCATTTTAGTTGCCCCGATTAAGGTTGTAATTAAAGGCAAGCTCTATCTAAGCAGCCAGCTAGACGGCATGGTTTTAGACATAACAACAACACTTTATTCCGACTCCATACTGCAGTAGTCTTGTTGATTTTAAATGGTAAGTAAAATAAATATAAATGGAAATTAAATATTTTAGAGGCTCTTGTGTACAATATAAAACAGACAGACAGTTACAGAAGACAAGCTAGATTGTACTGTCTATATTTACACGTCTAATACAAGTAGAAGTACGATAATGCTTAATTCTGCTATTAGTGAGTGCTGTGATCTTGTTTACAATATATGTAAAAAAAAAAAAAAAAAACGGGGTCATGAAATAAAATAAATCATTTTAGGCTCAAGTAAAAAAAACTGACCCTGGCATCAGCTTCCATTGGTTATGCACAGAATAACACCCTTGGGTTTTTTATATTATAAAAATCCCAATCATTTGATGAAATGACTTTGTTGCACTTAATTACTTAGGCCCTGTGATACTTTTATGCTTGTTCTACCAACTCATTTTCTGACATGGTCTCAAACACACCAGCCATAAAACCTTTTACAGTAATGTTAATTTAAAATATAGAACCTGTTGAATGATTACATTATTCCTCCATTACGTTTTTGCTATGCTATCCAGTTTCCTTTAATTTATTTATTTCATCCAAGTATGTGCCTATATCAATAATAATACAGGCACGGCAAAATCTTATTAACGATTTATTTTCTTGTACCAGTTTCTTTGTATTACACAGAAAACCATGATTTTTGGGGTGATCACACCCAAATGTGTTTTTCTAGGATCAAGGCTGAACTGAAGGATTTTTCCACCACAGTGTTAGTTTGGTATTAGTTTTATTAAATCTGGTTGCAATGTTTTTCTGTGTCTTTGCACATAAAAAAACTGTTGGACTGTTTTACTGTATTTGTTTTTATTGTTCCTATCTAATATTATGTGCCATAGGGAAACCTCGTCTTTACTGTGTGTCACAGCCTTTTTCCTTGCCTCTTATACTGCATGTGTGTTAATGATGTCTTTATATTCCCAAAACATGTGCGGCTTATTTTAAAAGTAAGCTTGGTACCACTTCCACAAGGTAGGCTCAGGTTCATGACATAAACTAGGCTGTTTTATACTAAAGTGTGAAAGTCCCCAGTAACATAGTTTTTTTTTGGTTCAGTAAGTTTTAATGGGATACATGGTGGGATTCTGGTACATAACTTTTTTTTATTTATTTATTTTTTTGTGAAGTTTTTTATTAAGCCTGATTATAATGTCACATTTTTGCTCGACATCTTCATGCACGTGAACGAACGAAGGCATAGAGAGAACGAACGAGTGTCCGCCTATTTATAGAGCGACAGTATTAACGCTGATGGGGCTGTTTCTGTCTGTATGTCTTGCTGTTCTGCTGATGTAACCATAAAAATAATGCCTTTAAATATTAAGCTATGTATTAAGTTTGGAACCACAAACTTATAAATAAATGTTTTTATTTGGATTATTTTATATAATAATAATTTAAAAGATCATTAGTTTTTACAACTGGTGAAATGTTATTATTGATTCTGAGGTAATTCTGTATAGGTTTTTGCAAAAATGTTGCAAAAATGATTTTGGATTTTTTTTTTTTTTTGATGCCCTGAAGTAGTATAGCTTGAATTTTTTTAATTATTATTATTAAATAAAAGCATAATTGTGTTTTTTGCAAACGTGTGATTTGGTTTGCAATATTTTCCCCACAAAAATTTCCCTGATTGTTTTTTAAGCAGGCTTAAAGTACGTGTTAGTTAAATCTAGCACAAAGTTGTTCCATACAGTCACACAGAGATATGGGGTTTTTGTAAGTTATGTGTCACACAGATACGAGGTGATGCGATGCCTCATCAACGAATAGGACCACAAAGTTTCACTTAGGGCCGTTCCAGGCTGGGGTGCCCCACTGGTTGAGATTGTATATTTGTGGCCCTTATTATAGTTAATGACCCCAAGTCATTAACTATAACATAAATACTAAACAAATACATACGTATCAAGCATAAGTAGTAAATAATTTGTGATAATAAATAACAGAATTTTGACTTACAGCCACTATAATTTAAACAAAACATTTGTGCTTAATATGTGGGTGTCGGATCGCACAATGGTCACAATAGTGCGCAATTCCAACAAATTACTTCTTGTACCTCCCTCCCTTCTTCTCTTTCATTTTTTTCATTTGGCAGCTGCCTATGTCACCTATACAACTGGCTGTCCTGATATTACTCAATTCCAAAAAACTTTTACATTATCCCTGTGCTAGTATGGGTTTACTCTGGGTTCTCTGGTTTCCTCCCCCAGTCCAAAAACATGTATGTTAGGTTGATTAATGATTTTAGATTGCCCATAGGAGTGTGTGTGGCCGTGGTATGCACCTGTCCAGGGTGTATAACTTCTGCCTTTCACTCCTCAGAGAGCTGGAATAGGCTACAGCAGACCTCCTTGACCACGGATCAGGAAATAAGCAAGTATAAAAGATAAATAAATGAACTTTTCTATTAGACACTTTTTAAATATTTATTTACAAATTGTACTGTATCAGCTTTTGATCAGCACAATAGTTTTAAATAGTTTTAGGGGAAGGGGTGGCCTAGTGCTTAAGGTGTTGGACTGAAGCACTAGGGGTGGCCTGGTGCTTCAGGTGTTGGACTGGAACCCCAGTAAGACAGATTCTCAGTACCACCAAGCCACCACTGTGGGCTCCTGAGCAAGGCCCTTAACCTCCATTCACTCAGTTGTAAGTAGCTCTGGATAAGGGCATCTGCCAAATAATGTGAATGCTTTTATTCTATTACCAACCTGTCATTTCGGTCTTCACAAAACTGTCCTTATGTTGCAGAGACACAGGAAATTTCTTTGTCCCTAGACTACTGAGCCAGGACACCCCTTTCATAAATCTTTTTATAATTTCATTTAAAAATATTGTCTAAGCATATAATTGTGACTGTCATTTGTTACAATTCTTTATCCATATATGAGAAGTTATCAGAGCTGATAACTGATTTTTATGATGGACACTAGATGGCACTAAAACAATGAGACAAACTGAACCCCTAGGTCTGCTTATTTCCTCTTATTAAATAAAAAAATAGGGCGTAGTGGTTAGTACCGTCGTCCTGTGTTCGAATCGTTGCTTGGGGTCTTTCTTTGCAGAGTTTGCATGTTCTCCCTGCATGTTTCCACTGGTTACTCTGGTTTTTGGATTTCCTCCCACAATCCAAAAACATGTGCATTAGGTCAATTTGTGACTCTAAATTGTCCATAGGAGTGAATGTGTGAGTGTGTGTCTGTGGCCCTGCGATGGACTGGCGACC
>JAOTQW010000018.1:8718774-8735649 GCA_026260075.1 Sisor rabdophorus
TGGGATAGGCTCCAGCAGACCCCTGTGACCCCGGATTCGGGAATAAGCGGGTATATAAGATGTCTTTACTGCTTATCCATTTATAATTCAGTCATCTACTTATTATCTCTTTCAAACAACTGAGCATTTAGGGGTTAAGGGTCTTGATCAGGGGTCCAGCAGTGGCCACTTGATGGTGCTGGGAATCGAACCATAATCTATCATTAGCAGTCTTACACCTTAACCACTGTCTTTTTATTCACTTCATGTAATTGATGCACAGCAACAGTCAAGTTCTTTGTTGCTTCGATTGTGCTTTCCAACACACACAGTGGTGTTAGTATGGAGAGTAAGAGCCATCGATTAGCAAAATGTCACAGAGAAAAAAAGGAGATAAACACAAGCTGCCCGGGAGCATAAATAAATGAACCTACAAAAAATTTAATTACACATTCTAATCAAATCACCTAATCAATAAATCTAATATAAGTGGGAAAGGTTACATCCCTGTCCTAGAGTTTGGCAAGCTGCAGGCCTATATGAGTTGACAGTAATAGGAACTAAACACTGATTAAAAGTAGAGACACTGCGGTAGATAAAGCACAATTACTCTCATAGCTCAACGTCACTATTAATCTTTGGTAGACTACCTATTTACCTCTGCCTAACCTTTGTACAACACAACCTGTTTGATTAAATGTGATCATTTAATAGTCACACTGATGATGATAATAATAATAATGTCTAATGTCTCAATTAAATCCAGGAAGAGACCATTTAGCCCATCGGTACATGCATGTGACATAGCCCGGCAGTACATTTGTTTTTAAATAGTCTGCTTTACACACAGAACAACTGTTATACTGGAATAGGTCTCGATTCTCGATTGAATTCAGTGATCAAGCTTTTTTGTATTCTTTTTTGTTTTTGTGACCTTAACAGTCGAGGGCATAGCGGTTAGCTCACAGCAAGGTCCTGGGTTCATATTCCTGAGCACAGTTCCCTGGCGACCTTAACAGGTTGTACCCCTGCCTCTTGCTCAATATGTGCTGGGATTGGCTCAAGCCCCCCAGTTGAATGAATATTCAGGTCAGGTGACTTTTAACATTTGGCAGAAGGCCCTTATCCAGAGCTACTTACATTCATCTCTTTTATACAACTGAGCAATTAGGGGTTAAGGATTCCTGAGGGGTCCACAATAGTGGAGCTTGACATCGAAATCAGGTCTTGTATGAGTTGAACATCTTAACCACCTTTCCCAGCTATTAAGATCCAATTTTGTTAAACAAAAATATTCCATAAATGTTCATTTGTTATATACCCTAATTTCGGGTATATGTACAAGGAACTGTATATATCGAATAATTTTATATAAGGTTTTTAAAGATTTTTAGTATTATTTTAATGGTTTTATATTAGCGCTGCTTTCAATGGCGCCCCCTAGTGTTCAATCCTATGTTGACTGCCGGAAGTGAATCGGTGACTGAAGCGTCTTCTTGTGACACACTGATTCAGCGGCCACCGTGGTGAATCAGTCACCTGAACTAAAACATGTCTAAATTAGAAATTTTAAATGCGTATTTGATGGAGCGTCTGGCCGCGGCTGTTCGTGAGATATTGGAGGCGGTGGAAGCCACGGTAACGGAGTACCGCACAGAGACCGCGCAAACACGCATCGAAAACGAAAGCCTTAAACAGCGACTCCAAGGGGTTCTAACTACAGTACAAGGTAAAGTGTCTGCAAACAGACACGGCAGAGCTCAAGATGCGTTTTAGGGACACATATAACACTGTTCCAAACTGCTTCGTTATTTAAAGCAGGAAAACTGTCAAATCTGACTTAAATCCCTGAGGACTCAACGGAAGCACAGCACGAGTCTAGTAAACCAATTAAAGAGCTTGTTTACGTCACATGACCTGCACAGTGCTCGTTAACGCAACACTTTTTAAAACAAAAGTATCTGCTGAAAAACTGTCGCAAAATACGAAACGAGACATGATCCAGAAACCACAATTTTAAAAAAGTAATACGTTTGATACATTTTCGAGTTAAAGTTCAAATATTTGCGACAGCATCTGGAACTAGAATTTGTCGTCCACCGGTCAGCATAGTTGCACAACTAATGTTCTACTTTTTTCTGCCAAAACCACTTTTCTTATTTAAACGTTAAGACAGCAGTTTAAAGGAAGATTGTGTTAATCTTTTGTTTAAAATTTGCTTATGGTTCAACTTTTCTTATTTCTGTTACGTGTTTGAACAGTCCGACATTTAGCCATTTAGCTTTTTGTTCTTTTTCCAAGGATTTTCACCAGTGTTTCCTTGTCAAATGTATTAATTTAGACAGACCTGGCAACCAGAGTGACTTGCATTTATCTCATTGATCCAACTGAGCAATTAAGGGATCTTGCTGTGGTCTTTTCGAATCTAACCGATAATCTGATAAGCAGACATTCATTTCATTCATTCACCTCCTATACCTGTTTATTTTAAAACTCAGGGTCACACTATATGTGCGCAGGGATAGGCTCCAGCAGAATCCTGTGACCCCAATGGACAGGTTGCCAGTGCATGGCAGGGCCACACAGACAAACAACCCACACACACACTTAAACTTACTCCTATGGGCAATTTAGAATCACCAATCAACATATTGTATGTTTCTGGACTGTGGGTGGTCACCGGAGAACCCGTACTAAATGTATGCAAGCGTAGAAAGAACATACAAACTACGCACAGAAAGATCTCTTGCCCGGGAATTAAACCTGGGACTTTTTGCTGTGAGGCAATCGTGCTTAGTACTACACCACCGGGCGGTTCTGTTTTAAATACTTATGAACCTAATTGTCTAACGTAATGTTAGACTAAATTAAACACCTTAACCGACTGTAACTTTAGGCATTAGTGATCAGATCTATATGATCCAGCGTGAACACAACTGGTCGACATCATAAGTCCAAGGAATATCAGCTGCCCTTTAAGAAAGCAAACTCTGCAATCTGTGTAGTGTAACCTATTTTCTGTTCCCTTTATTTACTTGATAAGTTGTGCTTATGGATATAGAAACGTAAATGAACCATTAACCCGAGAGCTTTGCCAAAAAAAACCGTCCAACCACAGCATCAACACGTACCGATACAGCAACTGCAGCAAATCAGTCATAGATGTAGTTTTTGCTATACTATACTGAATTCACACAGTACAACTATCTGGGTTAATGTTCGGATGCTGTTCTGCTTCCGTTGCTTCACGGTCTTGTGACAGAACGTTACAGTAGGAAGAATTGTCGGCAAGTCTGGCCAAACCTCAAACTACGTTTTAAAACCAAACACACACAGGAAGTAATAAAGGAAAGAAAAAAGTTCCCCATACAAATGATCTGTTGTGCTGATTTGCATGGAAGGTTTAAAAAGGTTGGAACCAAAGCCATGCATGCTAATATTGTGTCCTATAGTTTCTTCACTGAAATTCGCACTGCCCAGTTTCTTTCCTTGTTACTGAGGTATTTTTCAATCAGAATTTATTTTACACATCTGGATTTGGAATCCAGGTATTTAGCTTTTATAAGTTTCATCAGTAACTCCCTCAGATCATGAATTCCTTCAGATCACAGCTTTAATAATTTACACTGCATGATTGTCATTTGCATGAACAAGCACCCATTTGCCTCTGATTTTGGGCAGTTAAAAACGTGTGGTGTAAACTTTGCATAAGTAGATTTGAAGTGCTGATTTTTATTACTCCAGTAACTGTATAGCCTAAAGACCACCTTGTGCAAGCTGCAGGGTCGTTACTTTTCCGTTGCCATTTTGGACATCTCGCCAGTATGAAATCATGATTGTGACTTAAAATTATGCTCCTGAAAAGTATAACAAGGACTGGCGGCAAATCACTAGAATCCACATAGTTAAATGGCAAATCAACAGAATTCACATAGTTAAATGGAATGAACAAATTAAAGGTGCATCTTGGTTAATGTTAACTGTAGTGTGCTAGTACTAAGTGTTCAAGCCACCCTTGCTGTTTAAAGCCAAGCATCCAAAACGTGCAAATGTGTCATTCAACAGTGACAAAACTTTATAGTACAGTTAGTAACAGAACTAAAATACCATAACATAAAAATATTCTCCTTAATTACATGGTGTTGCTGTAGTTGTGCTAATTCATTAACAAACAACATTGTGTTATTAAAACACACCAAAGAGTCTTTGACTTCTTCAGAATACAAATGCAATACTGATATTTTCTGGTGTCCTGTCCTAATCTCATAGGTCGTGGTTTGTTAAATAAACGAATTAGTCCTTATTATTAGAAAATAAAATATTTATTCCGCTTTTCAGACGCAGGCCACAGGTCCTCTAAATCTGCCTCAGAAGAAATCTCTCCATGTGAACAGCAGGACTGGGGCTCGAGCCTGGAGAAACAAGCAAAACCTCAAGAAGAGACCCAGACCCAAGTGCTAAGTGAAGGTTCAGTTGAGAAGCAGAAGCTCCAGACACTGGAAATGGTACTAATTTGCAAAAACGACCCAGATTCTGAGGTGAAATTGCTAGATGTGGGCTTGTGCCCAGAGGACCCTGCCTCTGCAAACACTGAGAACGAGAACAGACACACAGTTAAAGAAATGTTGCCAGTTGTAAATCTGGACAAGTTGAAGCTTGAAACAGAAGAGAAGCAAATTTCAGTATTATTACCAGACACTGACCTTACTATAGACTCGCATTCACACAGTCCCAAGCCGTTTCAACCTTCCCATAAGCCCGAAACCATGATCCCAGATACGCCACAGAGACCAGAGCTTAACAACACAACTCAGCCCGATCAGACGACGAGCATAGTGAACGTGAGTATTGAACTTCTTAAAAGTGTTGTATGAATGTCAACATTGCCAAAAATCATTCACAGACTTAAAAAAACTTCAGGTTCACCAGCAATCTCACGAGCGGACCTACGGCTGCAACTGGTGTGGCAAGGGCTTCTACCAGTCGGCTGACCTTCGGCGCCACTTACGTACACACACCGGAGAGAGGCCCTATTTATGCACCTGGTGCTCCAGGAGCTTTAGCCAGAGAAGCAACCTACGGAGACACATGCGCATTCACACAGGAGAAAGGCCGTACCAGTGCCCGCGCTGCGAGCGCAGCTTCAGCGACAGCACCACACTAAAGAAACACCTAAGCAAGCATGATGAGCACAACAATTGCTCCCTGTTTGAGCAGAGCTTAACTGTGGCCCGGTCGCTTCAGCTTCACATGGTAAAGCAGCACCTTATTGACCAAAACAGTCAACAGCATGTAAGGGTACAGGATCAAATATAGACTTTCCTTTAGCAGCTTAATAATGTCTGATATTTTTACTATCTGTTTTAAGTAGGATAATATTGTCCGATGTAAGACTGCCAATCTGACCTTTACCAGCATGATTTAATTAGAAATTTAATGATTCTTAACTAAAATCTAAAGTATGTTTATTAAAGTTTTTTAATCACCTGGTTGGGTTTTAGAATAATTTTGCCAGTTTTTATCACGCCGGCGTACAATAATTCCGGTTGCTTAGAGGAACAGCATAGTGGAACAGTAATGGATTCACCTGCACATTTAAGCAGGGTGTAGCCTCTGTATGTCACTGTGTTGATAAATAATCAAACACGTGTAATAAAACAGGCAATAAAATGACGTTTCAGGGTAAAGTTTCTCTATAAATTTAGCTTGGAAATTAATTAAAGGTTTAACTTGATGTTTGGATGTGAAACAGCTTTGGAGCAGAACTAAATGGCAATTATAGTCTAAAATACTATAGAAATATTGCCATGTCATTGAATATTCCTTATGGTCGTTCTTTTTTTTTTGTTTTTTGTGCACTTTTATCTTTATAAAGGACTTGCTATTGACTTATCAACAGTTACTGAAACACTGAAGAGACTAACCTATTGCTTTGCAACAATTCCAAATCACTTACAAATCTATCTGTGTTATTAACTGGTTGTTAATAGTGTACAGACACTGTTATTTAATATACAGGAAACCTTTAAGTCTTTTTAGTTTGCATGATTAAGCTTTGCAAAAGTTCTGGCCAGGCTGTTTTGAGACCATAACAAATTGTTCTTACATGATGGTTATATTTATCGTCAGTGATTATGGCACTGCCTGAGTGACTGAGACTGATGATTGTTAGAAACAGTGATTTAAAACGGAATAAGATTTATGTCGGTCAATGAGGTCTTCCTCCTCAAAAGTAGGATTGTTAAAGTCAACTTCATCAACTAAAGAGCTCTTGAGATTGAGTTACAGCAGACGTTACTGTGCCGTAACGTGCATGCGCTCCATGCACTAGAGGGCAGTAGAGAGCCTGACGCGGCAAACAGTAGCGAAACGCTGCACCGCCATAGAAAGAAGAGCTGCGCTAACGCGGCGATAGCTAGTAAGGATTTTTTATTTATTTATTTATTTATTTTCTATCCAGCTTTATATAAAGCAAAGGTAATTCTGGAGCAAAACCGTCCAAAATGACCAAGCTGCAGCTCTTGCACCGTGCTCTGAACGAGCGGCTGATGGCGGCGGTGGAGCAGATTATGGAGATGGTGGGCGGCACGGTGCTGGAGTATGAAGAGGAGACGGTGAGAGCGCGCAAAGAGAACGAGATCCTTAGACGGAGACTCCGATGGATGGAGGGCGAAAATCCGACCGATTGGCCAGGTGCGGAACGGGAGCCAGCTCGGCTCGGTATTCCCCTGTACAGAGTTTGCGTTTTCGCTCATCTTGTGACACGAACCATAGACGCATCTAAAACCCCCCTTACTATTCCATATTCTACCGAACGACTATTTTAACATTAGGCTAGCATACTGTCAGTAACTAGCTCTTTCGCTGTGATCATTAGTTCTTCTGCACAAGTGTTTATGATGCAACGTTTGCATTATAATCTACGTCCCGCACGGTTCCACCTAAACAATAGCAAATGTTCCTCAGTTGCTTTAACATTTTTTAAAGCATCTGGAAACAACGAATCGCTGCGAATCATTTTAGATTCGAAATAACGGTGTCCGGTTTGGATCGGTTTATTGAATCACGTGATTCGGTCCTCAAGTATATATATATTTTTTTACATTTTTTTTAGTATTTTTGCTAAGATTTACGTCATTGTGATCTTCAGTCTTCATTAAAAAATACATTTAAACACTAAAATCCTAGAAATATAACCTTTACATTAATCAAAATGGTGCATAAAACAAACATAATAAAACGGATTACCGTATTATTACTGACCAATACAATATTTTGCACATTATTGGTTCTGCACATTTTTTTGCAACTACTTTATATTTCGTCTATGTTTATTTAACCCAGATTGTTTTATTCGCACCAGGACAAACTCACAATTAGAGAGACAAGAAATATCCACTAATTCTCCATTTTCCTTTCTGTGTGTTCGCGATTCATTGTTACCGTGCGGAATCGATTCCAAAACGCCCGAGCTTCTTTGTCTGGAATCAGTGAATCGACTCTGTTCGTATCCTGGAACGTTGCCTAATTAGTGAATAAAAATCTTTGTCGTATATGCTATGTAAGATCCATAATGGGATTGTCACATACTATTTACAATACTCATATTAATTTTACCTACAAGTAAATCCACTTGAGTAAATGAACATTGTAATAACCCTATAATGAGTGGGTAGTAAACATGATAGTAAACAAACCTTTTACCGTTTGAAAAATTAAATAAACGTGTTTTTTTAACCATAGAATATTTCTTTTAGAATAGAATTTTTTTCAGTAATTACATTTACCGCCAGTTTGTATATGTGTCACAGATTGATTCCTAGCACAGCTCAACTAATCAACAATTACATCTCTAGCTTTTGTGTGTATTTTTACCAATGTATTGTTTATTATTTGCAGGTTGGTGACTGATGACAGATATGTAGAACTGAGAGTATTTATTGGTACTTAATTTTGGTGAATAAAACAAATTTTTCCTACATAAATGTAAATAGAAGGAAATAAAAATGCCAGGTAAACCAACAGGTAACAAAAAAAAGAACATGATCATTAATAACACAGTTTAAGACAGTGAAGAACTGTAAAGAACATCTTGAACTATCATACTATAATCTAAAGAGGTTTTTAAACCTATGGTTAGGTAGAAAGACTGGCCCCTTGTGTACATATTTGTTACACGCTGCTTTTAAATTCTGGATGTTTGTATTGAGAGTAAGAAGCAGAATTAAACTAAATATGAGTGTGTGCTTTTTCCTTACAGATCCAACCGATTTATCAGTCCCAGACGAGACAAGCCTGACAGACGCGCTGACTATAGAGTCATTAATTATCAAGACTGAGCCCATTGACTCCCATAATTTCCAGTTATATGGACCTGAAACAAGTTTTACAGCATCAGTATGCACAGCCAGTATGGGAATGGTTTATCCTGGTACCAGTGCCTCTGCCGATGCTGCCATCCCTGACAGTGTAGTATGGGACTCGGCACAAAGCTATATGGCTCCTATAGACTCTGATCCTACTTTGTCTACCATGGTGAGAAACAGAAGCCAGAGAAGGTCATTTGCCTGCCCAGACTGTGGTAAAGTCTTTGGTAGAGAGCAAAGACTGATGTTTCACATGCGTGTGCACTCTACCGAGAGGCCCTATACATACCGGAGACGTAAAGCATGCTTTTATGGAGACAAGAAGCAGAAGAAGAAATTACGTGGCCTTTCCAAGGTATATGCAGGTTCTAAGGTTTTATTCTGTGACTAAATATTCGCGTTCAAAAGCATGATAAAAATCTTTTAGTCAAACATAAAGGATGTTTTTGTGTCGGTTTACTATGATGTGAAAAAAAATCTGGGATAACTCTAATAAAAATGTCTTGCCATTGTTTACAATTACAAACAAAATGTTTAATCCCGACATTTCTTATTTTATCATTTTCTAGACATCAAGAGAGTTTATAGAGGACCTGTCTGACACTTCAGAGCAAACAGAGCATAGTGCTGGATCGGTTAACGTCCGGACCTCAACAAGCGCAGGCCCCTCTGCGCCAGAATTAGAGCCAAGTGAAGCATCAGATGAAGCCAGTGAACACACTAGCAGCAGCAGCAGCAGCAAGCTCTCCGAGACCAGTTCAGCCAGACCAATAGGCCTTAAAGCTAAGCCAGGAAGAGAAAAACCCAGGACAGCTCAGTGCCTGCAGTGTAACAAAGCCTTTACTAATGTATCACGGCTGGCAGTTCATATGAAGACCCATACACAGCCTGTTTCCGGGCAAAATGAGCAGAATGCGCAGGCAAACACTGATAGAACAGACAACAACTCACAACAACTGCAGAAGGTAACTAATAACGTGTCTGATGATTTAGCAATAACACAAAAATTAGTGTGGTAGTGGAAAAACTTTTAAAATAAGAATCTAACATGTGTCCAGTTATATTCACCATTTTGCAGAGATTATTGTGAATTTTGTAGCCAAAAGTGTTAATTATTGGTGCAATTTAAAAAAAATCTAGATTTAGGTGTATTTCTGCTACTGAATTGTACATAAAAATGCAAACAAATAAATGGTATGAGCTTACAGTAAAGTTGTGTGATGTTGCACTTGCCACATAGTAAAGCAAAATCACATAAAATCTGAAAACATTATTTAAGAATTGACGCCTTTTTCTTGCAGGCAATAAGGAACAATGACACTGAGGTGGAAAAGGCAAAAGCAATAGGTCAGCGATTGTTTCAGTGCCCCGAGTGCAACAAGATCTTTGCTCGCTCCTGTTGGCTCTCCTTTCACTTGAAGTCACACGAACGAGAACGTAAACGACAGAAAAGGACGCAGCTTCAAAACGACAAGCTGAAGGACATTACCAAAGTTTTAGAGAAGGTAAAAAAAACAACACCTTATTAATTAATTAATTTTTTATTTTTTATTAATTAAAAAAACAACACCTTATTAATTAACTACACCAATTAATAAAATTGTTGGCCGTTAACTTGTACTTTATATTATCCAAAAATAGCTTAATTTTGTATAGTCTATTAAGAATAGTCATGGTTAATCATGCTTTTTTTTGTTTTTGCTCCACATAGCCGAAGAAAGATATAGCTACCAACAGCAGTAAAGGTCCCGTTCTAAAGAAAATCTTTGCTTGCCCATACTGTGATAAGGTTTTTTCTCGTGAAGGGTGGCTCGGACCACATATTCGGAGTCACACAACTAAGAAACAAAATAGTGACATTATTTCCGACGCTATTTTGCCTAGTTCAACTAAAAGAAGGGCTCGACGTGCCATGACCAAGGTTTGTTTTTTTTAAATTATTATTTATATAGGAAATATCTAAAAAGTAAAATACACAAACATTATAATACGTCAACTAACACTATAGAGAACAAATTATAGGGTACCCTGACTGTCACAACCAATTGCCCAATTTGTAACTTTTCTAGCTTTGCAATTGACATCAACCATCAGCCGTAACAATGAATTTACCTGCTGAATATTGTGTAGTTCAAGCTACTGTAGTATCTGGCAACATTCTTTATATAAAGTAATCCTTTATATGATGAATGTTGTGCAATAGCCTGGATTTTGTTTGTTTTGCACATCCGACAGATGTTTCAACAATTTACTTTAAAGACCAAGCTATTACCTTTAATTTCTTTTAACTTTTAAAGTTACCCTTTATGATTTCTTAAATAGGGGGTACTTGATCTGCAGCAATGGATTAGTTGGTGGTAAATGTTAAGGTAATATCCACTTAAGAATCAGCACCCAAGAGAATTAAACATAGCATTACCTAGAGAATTAAACTGCTACTACTACTACCAACACTGCATACCAGATAAACCTTTGATGCAGTTGTCTAGTTATCACTATTGTTCATATGAAATTTCTACCTAGCCATTTGTACTTTAACTTGCAAGTGTTGTTCACTTGCTGTCTCATTTAACATTGGGCGGCATGGTGGCAAAGTGGTTAGCACAATCGCCTCACAGCAAGAAGATTGTGCCATAGGTGTGAGTGCGTGTGGTTGTGTGTGTGTGGGCCTGTGATGGACTCGCATGAGTGTGATTACATGTGGTTGTGTGTGTGTGTGGCCCTGCGATGGACTGGTGACCTGTGCAGGGTGTACCTATGTGCGACAAGATAGCAGACCCCCAGGACCCCAAATTAGGGAATAAGCAGATATAGAAGATAAATGATGAATGTTATACACATTATGTATTTTTGTATGTGTAAATGTAAATGCAGAGTTTGTATTCATTAAAATCAAAAGGCATATATTTTAAATGAACAATTATTACCTAGTTACCACACAATAACGTGTGTTATTGTTTTAAAATCATATTTCTCTCCATTTTCTTTAAACATGTTCAGTCATCAACAGGAGGTGGCAACAAGCAGAAAAAACTCACTGAACAGACATTAGAAAAAACTGTGAATTCAGATGTACTCAACGAAAAAACTATAAACGAGACTGCTGCATCTCAAAACATCACCATGGAGATAAGAACAAAACCAGAAACTAAAATAATTATTACTAATAACATCTCAGAAGAAACTAGGAATGAATCTCAAAGTATCATTAAAGAAACCCAAACATTCACAAACAAAATAACAGAGGAATCAAAGCCAATCCTTCAGGAATTGTCTGTCGTTCCTAAGGAATCGATCCCAGTCTCTGAGGAGTCTTTGGGAAGAAAAGGAGGAGGTGATAAAAAATACAAAAAACGTTTTCCATGTCGAGAATGTGGCAAAGTTTATTTGATGGCCGGTTGGTTGAAGACCCACAAGAAGATGCATAAAAAAAAGGAAATTTTAGAGGAAAGTGCAAAACAGCTTACGATGATGAAAGAGTTTAAGCAAAATGATGACAGAGATGCGGAAGAGAGCCTTGAGGAAATGGAAGACAAAAAGAAGCAAAAAAAGAAAAAGAAGAGTCAGGGACTTCAGGGAAGTATTGATGTCAAAAAGAAGAAAAGGAACCATCTTACAAATGCATTGGTATGTTATTTTTCTTCAATGACTTAAATTGTTAATAAGATTTGTTTTCTCTGTGACCCAAAGTTAGTAAATATATATGTATAGAAGATGAATGTATAATTATTAAACTCTAACACTAATGCAATTTTTGATGTAGGTGTATTTTTTTATGGAATTATTCATTTCATTATTTTATTTAATTATTTCTTACTTTTAAGCTGTTGGAGGCTATGGATAAGTCTTCTGATGTCCAGGCAAGTTCGGACAAAAGCAAAGAATCTGGTGCAACTCCTCGCAAATGTGTCTGCAATGACTGCGGAAAAGTGTATGCAAGAAAAAACTGGCTCAGCTTGCACATGCTCGGCCACAGAAAAGCACTGATGGCCTTGCCTCAAAAAGCAAATGACGAGAGCCTAAAAAGTGAAGGCCAGGTATTTGGTTCTCCATTAGTTACATGGTTTATAATTTTTCAAGCATAAGTATAATTTTATTTCTCTTATTCCAGATGACACAGGAAGGATCATCCACCAAGGAGTCTAAAGGCCAAAAAGGAAAAGACAGCAGTAAAACTACATTTCCGTGTCCTTTCTGTGAAAAGGTCTTTCCACGGGCGATGCGGCTGATGGTGCACATGCAGATCCACTCAGGAGAGAAACCCTACTCCTATCGACAGCGTAAAGAACAGTTTTACACTGAACCAACAAGACCCAGAGTGCCAGAGACAGAAAAACAGGAGGTAGGAAAATATCTGCTGAAACCCATGATGACAACTCAAGACTGCATGTCAGACTGACCTTCTTTACAAATCTGTATTTGATTCCTTTCTATTATTTCTTCTTTGTAAATAAATCAGTTGTTTTCTTGTTGATGATCCGCGAGCCCAGACTCATGGGCTGGGGATTGTTTATTTTATTGCAGTGTTATTGACCTTTAATTCAAGGACAGTAGTAGAACCGTTTTGTTTTTTTTCCTAGGAGGAACAACCTATACTAACAGGACCTACGAGACCGAGTGCGAATGTCTCCAAGTAGCAAAGCTTTAACATAGATTTTCATGTAGGCCACGTTTATCAAATTAGATTTTTTAACTTGTTTTAATACAAAATGAAGTGAAAATTGTTTTTGAGGTTAAAAAGCCGATCTGCCTGTGTTTTTTTTTGTTTGTTTGTTTTATTGTTTTTTTTACAAAATTATCCCTTACTATATGTGTTCAAGCAATGACTTTTATGTATTAACAGACATTTCAGTTGTGGTTAGAGTAGCAGGAAACAGCCTCCAAATTTGAATAAAGAATATGTTTACATGGGCTTAAACATAAGATTGACAACACACACCCCCTCCTGGACTGTGGACTATATCCCAGTGTGCAAATATACCTTCTCAATAAACAACTGTTTTTCCTGCCACTTGAGTACCTTGACATGACCCTTTGTTCTTTTCTCTGTTCTTTTCTTTTTATACAAACACTATCAACTAACTACCACTGTAATCATACTCTAAAAGTGGTATGTGGCTAATAGTCTTCTCTCATTGAGAATTACTAATTGCCAACTTTCCTTTCTGCAGCCTGCAATAGAAGGCAATGCTGAAAAGAGCAAGGATGAAGGGAACGCTGTGACTAGGAGTCAAACTTCACAAGACCATGCAAGCACTACAGAGCTCTTGGAAATCGTTCAACCTCAGTCAGTTTGCAGAACTGGCAGACAATTCAGCCTCCTTCCTCTGCAGTCATCCGATGCTGCTACCCTTCAAAACACATCTGAGGCAAAATCAGACCATAATTTCAGTTTGAAGCCTAGGATTGTTTTAGATTCAGTTATGGCTAAAGCCAGCCTCTCTCCACCGTCTGAAGGTGATGAATTTAAAGAAGTCAGTTTGGAAACTAGTGAAATCCAGCTGTGCCAAATGGCTGACATAGAAACCAGTTATGCTGCTACAGGTGAGCAGGTGACAAGTCACCTTCCTCAGACTACACATAAAAACTCAAACCCTCCTGCCAGCCAAACCAGTGTTCTAAAAACCAATAATCCAAATGTTATTTGTGTTAATGCAGGCTCAGCTAATTCATTTTATGAAAATACTTCCTGCTCTGAAAAACAGTTTGTCTGTAGAGACATGAGTGCAAAATCTCCAGAAGGTAATAAATTTAAAATTAGCAAAAGAAAGGATCATGTAGGCTCACAGCTTCAGCAAATGGATCCAAAATATAAATTAAGTTCCAGAGCTGTACAGCAAGAGTCTGGTTATATGGTCCTTTCAGATGTTAGTGATGATGACGAGCATGCAGATATGTCTGATTACTCTGATAAGACGAAAGACATAAAAATCTCAACCCCTCCTCTGGATGTGTCAGCTGATGCCATCGTTGTCCCAAGCGTTCCTCATAAAGCTAGTGACTCCAATGTAACTATTATGTTGAAAAAGACTGATAAACAAAATATCCTCGATGGTACATTAATTGCTAGACATGATCTGCCAGCAAGTTCTGTCCAAAAAACAGAAGAGCAGAGTTCCACGGAACAAGAGAGGTGGTTTTCTTGTTTGACATGTGGTTCAACATTTGCCACCGAGGGCTCTTTGACACAGCACATGGAGGTGCACTCTGTGTCAGCAGAAACCTTGATGAATTTAAACTCCTTCAGGACGCTCAAGAAAAGGGTCAAGAACAATGTAAGAAAGCCCAATCCAGAAGTTCAGGTATGCGCCTCTATGAAAGGAGAGAGTGCTACAAATATTAGCAGTATTTTAAAATAGATGTCATTGTAGCAGTGACCTTGAGTTATTGTGTCATTCATAGCTGATTTTATTAAATATATCTTGAGCCATGTATGTATTTAATTAGAAACATTATTGATCCATACATTGTTTTTTGTATTCTCTTAAACCTTCCCTTTTCTGAAGACATCAGAAGTAGGTAGTGCTGATTCGGAGGACGACTCTGAAATCTCAGGAAACAGTGATGCAACACTGACAAAAGCCAGTACAGCTAAGTTGTCTGGAATTCTCTCAGATTTTGGTGCAACCAGTAAAAGTTCCAAATCGTATTTTAAAACTGTTGACCGAAAATCAAAAAAAAATCTCTATGCTGTTGTTATTGTGAAAAACTTGAAATGCATCTCATGCATGATCACCTGAAGGAACCTAAGATAATGGAGGCTTTAAATTGTAGCAAGACCATAGACAAAAGGAAAAGGTTAACACTTCTTTGCAGCAAAAAAGAACTAAAAACTACCAGAAACAAAAAAGATGGCGATCTGGTTTATGTTTTTTTTTGTCAGGAGTTCACTTTCACAGTCATGGTTTAATATGTGAGCAGAAGCAATCAGGAGAGTTCCCTGAAACAAAACCTGGCAGCAGTGTAGAGCCTGCCAACACTAGTCTAAGATTAGGACCTAGCATAGCATATATATCCTCTTATCCAGAATCTGTGAATTTTATCAAAGATGTCTTGTGCAATACTGTACAACAGACCGTTCCAGAGTCAGTGAAGCTTCTTGTAGCTAAACCTGAACACGGACAATATTTATATTCAGTAACTACTGTTTCAGAAACTGTCATTACTGAAGTAAAACCTGATCCTGGAAACAGTTCAGTAATGATGAGTCTTGAGTCTGAATCTTCAGGCCCACTTCTAAACTTGTCTTGCCCCAGCACTGTGCAGAAAGCTTTAGCCAATAATAAAAAAATAACAACTGCAACAAAGAATCATGAAAAAGAAGACCAGTCTGAAAAACCCTGCACCTCATTATCAAGCAGTTCGTATCTCTCAGACGCTGCGAGTATCAACCTGTACCAGGAAGCTATTCAGGATTGTTCCCACACACAAGCGTTAGACTGCAGTAAAAAACCTGTTGCGCCTCAAGACTCGACAAGACATGTACATTCTGGTGTCAGTGGTCCGCAATCAACCACTAATGTAAGCTTAGACTGGAGTACCATACCAACTGTACACATGGACTTGGAGCACCTGGGATTTGATAAAGAACCAAACAAAACCATAATGATGACAGAATTAAAATCGGAGAGGTCTGCTCTAAGAAGTCCTAATTCAGAATCAACCCGTTGTCAGGTCTCAAACCTTTCTAGCAGTAAAGCACAGGATTTTGCCAATCCAAAAACAGCAACCATTTTTGTTCCTCTTTTTGGAAAGAAATACCCGGAAGCAGAATCACACTTCAAGCTAATTCCGAGCCATTTTTCTATAGAAAAACAACATGGCATCATTTCAGAAAAAAAATTTGATTCAGAAGATCATAACAGATATAACACAGTAGACGGTCATAAATGTACAGGCAAAGACATAGATTTTAACTCTCATGGAAAAAACAATAGACAGAAGTTTGGACAAAGGGAACTGGGACACAAAGAGAAGACATCAAAGTGACATCTTACAGGTACATGTACTGTGTTAGTTGTTTATGATGTGTCTATAATAAATAAGGTTTAATCATGTACTCTGTGGTTTCATTTTAAGGGAACTGTGCCAATGGATAAATGTACTATTGGAAAATGAGGGAGTTAGGTTTAAGTTAATCATGAAATAAATAAATAAGAATTTATAAAAATTTTTATAGAGACCACAATGCCCATGACTGTGCATAGAATAAAACATTAAACCGAATGATTTGAGCTAATAAGTGGAGTAAAATGCATCAAGGCACATTGCAGTTTCATTTATTACAAACTATGCGGTAAAGTTACAGACCCCCTGCGTGGGAATCTAACTTGGGGCCTACTTGCTGCGATGCAAACCGCAAGGTGTGAATTTTATTTAAATTAACTTTAAGAATTAAATTGGTATAAATTGAGTAAAATCATGACCGCCTCTATACTGTGAAAATAATAACAAAAAATGGTCTTCTAAAAGGCAGCGCGGTGGCGTAGTGGTTAGCACGCTTGCCTCACAACAAGAAGGTCCTGGGTTC
>JAOTQW010000018.1:8735749-8747173 GCA_026260075.1 Sisor rabdophorus
GCCTCCGCGCCGCCATGACTACATTTAAATTCTGTTATAGTCTAACCTGCACAATTTCATTGATTTTCATTACTTTTCATATATTCGTGAAAACATTAAAAAGTCCATAAATTTTGCAACCCTCTTTCTGATCAGCAGTCCAATGCCTTTTCCACTAAGCTGCTTATTTTATACAATACACATGTAATTTGTGTCCGTTTTCTTACAAAGTTAAAATTGCTTGACTACATGTCAGAGGAGATGGAGGAGAGTGCAGCACAAAACACACAGCTGCACATCTGTCAGCACTGCAGCGCCACCTTTTGCAGTCCCTACCACCTACGCAGACATGAGTACACTCATACAGGTTAGTGGGAGCAATAGAAAAAACATGAATCTTTTTAATTTCTGGTCACCTCCATGAATTAGATTTTTTCTCTTGCTGTTGTAGGTGAAAGGCCTTTCTGGTGTAGCGAGTGTAATGTGGGATTTATTCAAAAATATCGCTATCGAAACCACCGAATGATCCATCACGGTTAGTCCTCTGCCTGTTATGTTTACACAGTTGATGTGAAGTCTTTTACAGTGTACGTTTTACTTTATTAGAAAGACATATAAGCCTTTACAAGGAACAATCAGGAAGGCGTAAAAAACGATCTTGCAGTGAAGATAGGCCATCAGAGGAGGAGCTCCATCAGCAGGTTGCCTTTAAAGCCACTTTATTTCAATGTTATTGTAATATGATGTCATAAAGTACCTGGGGATATGAATCATTTCATTTATGTGGTGTACAGCAGATGACTGAGAGCACTGAAGGTACAACTGAAGCTTCCAAGGATTTTGAGGAAAAGGTATGATTTAACAAATATAGGTAAAGAAACAGCACTAGTGCTATGTAGCGGGGATGGGGTGGCCTAGTGGTTAAGGTGTTGGACTGATACCAGAAAGACAGAGGTTCGATTCCCAGCACCACCAAGCCACCACTGTGGGCTCCTGAGCAAGGCCCTTAACCCCCAATTGCTCGGTTGTAAGTTGCTCTGGATAAGGGTTTACTGCTAAATGCTGTAAATGTAGCTAATAAGATTTGATTATCCACTAACATGTAACAATATAGAAATTAGGGAAACGGACAGCATGGTGGCTTAGTGCCTATTGCTTTATTCATTTATTCATCTTCTGTACCCGCTTATTCCCCAGCACACATAGGGCGAGAGGTAGGCAGACCACCTGGACAGGTCGCTAGTCCGTTGCGACACACAAAGACGAACAACCATACACTTACACCCACTCCAACTGGCAATTTTAAAGTCACCAATAAACCTAATGTACATGCTTTTGGACTGTGGGAGGAAACCCTCCTAAGTGCCGGGAGAACATCCGTGCTAACCACTACGCCACCACGCCGCACACTATTGCTTCAGAAAATGACTAAACTGGATCAGTTAAACATGTTACTGAATGAAAGACTGTGGGAGGAAACAAGAGTACCCAGAAATAACCCACATAAGCACGGTGAGAACATGCAAACACTGCACAGAAATACCCCTTCCCCGGGAATCGAATTTGAGACCTTCTTGATGTGAGGCCACAGTGCTAACCACTACGCCACTGCGCTGCCCCCCTGGGCTTGACCTATTATTATTGCATATTTATGCAGGGATCTTTAGAATATGTTTCTGCTTTACATATATTAAATCAGTATTTAAAATCAGGCTTTTTAATAACTTGCATCTTTTTCATATTCAGGTTTAAGGACATTTCACATTGAAATTATACCTGACTGCAAAGAAGAGAGAACCCGATGAGTCGTGTCTGAATTGGAACTTGAAATATTTCATATTAATTTTTTTGCTGCTTGTGTTTTTTGTATTATATTTTTTATCTTGTTTAATGTAACATTTTTTTTAAACGATTAACACTAACATTACAGTTGCTTTTTATGGTAACCTGAATAAGTATTACTGTTTTAAAATAAAAATGTTCTGATATTTTAATTGTAGAAACATTTGTTTATTGTATTTTCTGTGTTTGTTTGCACTCTGGCCTAGACCCCACTGAACATTAGGAATGAACTGGATCACTCGATGAATGTCAGGTCTCCTCACTCAATAAGTACAAATCCTTATCCCCAAACTAATCAAAAAGATTTACAGGAAACACATGAGCAAAGATAGAACAGAAATCCATGTTAATGCCATGTTTTCTTACAGAAATATTGGTATTTATTGGGATATTTTTTGAGTAATAGTGTGTGTATATGTGGCAGATCTGCTATGTGTTGGGTCTTGCCACACTGGCAAGTCTAAAGCAGCACAACAAATGTTACTTTATATGTGTATATATATATTTATAAATTCCAATTTAATTTTGTGAAATTCACGATTATATAACACAGTGAAATGTTTTTCTCTGCATATCCTGTCTTGGAAGGTTGGGGTCAGATTGTGCGGCCCGATATGATGCCCCTGTAGCAAGAAGGGTTATAGCTCTTGACTTAGTGGTGGTCGGGCTTGAACTTAGGTCTTCCAGGTCTTACTCAGCTATGTTGGGGCTTGAACCTAGGTCTTCCTGGTCTTCTTTGGCAGTGGTGGGGCTTGAATCTCCAGCTTCTTAACTATTCAAGCTACTTCTGCCCTGCCATATAGGTAGTATGTTCCTAGCATAATAGAAGCCTTTATAGGCTACCATTTAGGCACATTTTTGGAAACACCCAGTCTTGCATACCTATATTATCAGACTGACAGCAGAAAGTATGGACAGTAAAGCAGTAGGACAGTGGTTAAGGTGTTGGACTGTTAACTGGAAGATCAAGTTAGGATTCCCAACACCATTTAATGCTGGGCCCTTGAACAGGGCCCTTCGTTGCTGTTTGTGCCCTTGCATAGAAGAGATGAATGTAAGTCTCTCTGGATAAAGACGTCTGCAAAATGCTGTAAATGTAGCTTGAGACATGTAAAGCAACAAAAACACAAAATCTGTTTTTGGTCTTATGTCATTACAAAAAATCAGCTATTAAGAAAGTCCATTAATTCCTTAGGATCAAATCTGCTGTGATTCATTCGAATCTGTCCGTTATTGCGCCATTCCTAATTTGCATATAACAATTTTGGACTTGAGCGCCTGTTACTGTTGCGGCGACAAAACCCGAATCTCCCGTCCTGTAGGGGGCGGTAGACTACATTTCCTTTGTTGCTTTATTTCGTCCCTTATCTAGGAGAAATTCCGAACGACTGTTTATCCCTATGTAGGTGATCTATATATGTATACACGCCAACACTTTATAGCGATAGTGTAGTGTCCTTAAAGTCTATTAGCGAGCGGATTTGGGACACAGCCTTTATTATGACTTAACGTCTTAAGCAGGAGTGCGGTGAAGAAGGTATACATACACTCGCGGATATTTTAGTAGGAAAAGAAGGGAAGCGTTTGGCCAAAACGTGAAAAAAATGACTAAACTGGATCAGTTAAACGTGTTTTTGAATGAAAGACTGTCGGCGGCGGTGAATGAGATTCTCGACACGGTGAGCAGGATGATGCAGGAGTACGAAGAGGAAACGACTCGAATACGCAAAGAGAACGAGTATCTGAAGGAAATGTTAAAGGTTACAGAAAGCGCTGGGACAGAAACTAATCCGGGTAGGAATCATTATAGTGTAAAGGGTTTTACTGAACTAAATGCAGGAGGAGGAGGAGGAGGAGGAGGATAAGAGGCTATTATTAAACTAGCGCTGGGAAAAAGTAACTCACTGGAAATAAATCGTCCAGAGATGAACTGTAATCCAAAGTGATCATAAAACAGTGCTGATAAATTGCCAAGATCCAGTACAGTCGGATGATCGATTTCTTATTCTGATACACCAGATCCAACTGATCCTCTAAAAAAAACATCTTAAGACATCAGTTTCTTGTACTGAAGTAAACGTAGACAGGTATTTGGGTCCCACAACCAAACCAGTAAAAACACTTTACTTGTACACTCGATCTCTTTTTTTTTCTTTTTTTAAATTTTATTTCATTTTTTTAAATTTTTTTGGGGGGGGGGGGGGCGAAGCTATTGACCAAAAACTTTTTCGTTTAATTGATTTGATGTTAAAGTTCATCGTATCCAAAATATGAAAATAAGTATCTCCTACCTGTCTTATTTATAATGCGAATGAAATTTTGCATTACATCCGTCAAATACGTCCAATGACATGCAAAGGCTTAAACAAATTTTTTAAAACCATTCTAATATTTACTTATCTATTTAATTTTCTGTATTGCTGGAAAAGTTTTCGACTAGCTGTAGAATGAAAAAATCTTTAAAAATGGAATAAAGAAATAAATAATATTACATTGATAAATATAACATACCAAAATGAAAACTGGCCAGTGTGGTTGTTTGTCTATGTGTGGCCCTGCGATGGACTAGCGACCTGTCCAGGGTGTAGGCATCGCTGTACCACCTCCCTGCCTTTCGCCTTATGTGCCCTATTTGCACTGGGATAGGCTCAAGCAGACCCCTGTGACCCCAAGTTAGGGTATAAGTGGGTATAAAAATATGCGGATTCTACCAGATTTATAAATAAATAAATTCCACTTATTTTTGTCAGATACATGACAACTAGCGATCTATAGTTGCACATTGGTCTGTTTTTATACTTTTACATTTTTACATTTCTGGTATATTTTCTGTATTTTCTCCTGTTTTTAATCTAACTGAGAAGGTTACGGTTAAGGTCTTTTTGCTGAGGGGCCCTGTGGCAGCTTCTTTTTGGCTTTAAAAGCTGCTGTGGACATTGTGCTGTCATCAGTCTTATACTTTCGACTGTCATTCAGCCATAAAAGCATTTGATATTAAAGAAATATGTTTCATATTATTAATAAAAAATAAAGATCTAGTATGGTTTAATTAAAGAGGAGGTATTCTTAAAGTTTCAGTAAAATGTCATGCATGTATTTGAAATATAACTGAAGAAGAAAATTAAAGTAAAAAACGATATTTTGCTTTGTAGTCTAGTTGGAAAGGTGTAAAATTAAATATGACACATGCACAACAAGTTTTTTAGGGATATATGCTATTATCTGGTTTTTCCACATGTTTAAGCCTTGTTCATAATTTGGGAATTAAGAGTAAACCTACTGTAGGTGATAATAACCAATTTATCCTAATGTTACCTTCATAATAGGGATCAGTTAAGATATTGTGTTTTGTTTTAATGTTTTCTTCTAAAGTAAGCAGCTGGAGCATTGGAGCGAACGCTGGAAAAACCTGAAAGCAACTTTGATTAGGCATCGCTGTACCATTTGCATACACATTTACAGTATTTGGCAGGCGCCCTTATCTAGAGCGACTCCCATTTGTTTAATTTTATACATCTAAGCAATTGGGGTAAAAAGTCATCATCAGGAGCCCAGCTATGGCAGCTTGGTAGTGCTGGAAATTCAACCCTGATCTATCAGTCCAACACCTCAACTGTGTGCTAAATCACTTTATGAATCAAGTCTGTAGCAATAATTAAGTAATTATGAAGCAAGTCAATGGTTAAAAACAATTTTGTTAGTCCTTTTTTCTTTAGCTTTTCTCTCATTGACAGGCAGCGCCCCCTCTGTGTCTTTCACAAAACAAGATGGCACCTCAAGCTTACAGCCGGGAGCAGCGCCCCAGGAGACTACTAGCCAGCAGCGAGCAACGAAGAAAGACAATACAAGAATAAAATCAGAGCACCCTGCTCCTCTGTATCCTGTCCAGTCAGACACAGAGTCTGAAACCAGAGCCACGGATGATATTGCAGAACCTTCCCAGCATCCCTTAATATTAAACCCGCACACCGCCGATCAGGATGTAATAGGCTTTGAGATTCCTGTAAAAGTCAAAGTCGAAACGACAAATATAGAGTTGTGTACAGGATATGCTCCAGACATCATGGATGTGAGTAACCACAGCTGGTCTCCACAGAACTGGGATTTGTTTTCCGACAGAAATTACCAAAACCGAGCGCAGCAAGGAGCCGTTCAGCATCCGTACATCACCGAAGGGTCTCGTTCTGCAGAAAGCACAAATCAGAACCAGCCGGTGGAGTTTCAAGCAGCATTCAGCTATACAAACAGAACCATTTGCAATAACCGGCTGCACTGTACCAGCAAATACTGTGAACTTCAGAAAAGGACCACGTCTAAGTCAAGCCCTGTGTGGCAGTATTTCTCTCTAAAAGAAGGCGATTGTAGTAAAGCGGTGTGTCTGATGTGTAGGGCGGTAATATCTCGTGGAGTTAAAGAATACACAACATCTGCACTGTTAAAACACCTCCGAATGAAACATGGAAAATGTTGATCTATTTTATTTTTTATTTATTTATTTTTTACGGTCGAAACAATAGTTAGATTTACAATAACAAAAAAACAATTCAGGTAGTTATTATTATTATTTACAGAGGTGCAGCAATGGCTTCAGTAAAAAATGTAGCAAATGAAACAACTGGGCTGGCTTAATATTAATCCCTGGGGTTTACACAGCATTTGCAAACATCGCTAGTCCCAACGGCCCTAGTCTGTCTACGAAAATATATCTTCACTCTTAGAGTAAATTGGAAGTCACTATTAACATATGGGGAATAGAAAATGTGTTAAAATGCACACTCCTTTATTACTTCAACGCTCATTTAATGAAAGTACTGATTTTACACCATATTTGTCAGATATACTCTGGAGTCATTACTATCCTCAGCAGACAAGTGAAGTCTTTTGCTGCAAGTGTAAACATGCAGTAGAGATCGCATGTGCAATGGAGAGAGAATTAATCTGGAATGGGAAAGTATTTGTATTGAGGACTGGATTATTTTATATGATTGGTTATTTGTGTTTGATGATTTGGATTTATATTTTGTCTCCTATACAATATTCTATTAATTAATATTAAAACAAATGTTTTCATGAAACTAATATTGAAACTAATGGGGTGTTTTTTGTAAATTTGTGCTACTTTAATTTGCTTCTGGCTACCAAAAACTAAAGAATATCTTTTCAAAGAGCTACCAGGAAATTACTAATTTTGCAAGGTCTGATGATAAATATCCTTTTTTTAGTATTTGATGTGAACATGCAATGCTTTGAATGCTTCTGGGTTTAACATCAATGGCATTAAAAGAAAACATAAAAATGTGTCCTCTCTGAGTAGTCTGGTTTGTTTGTTTACTATTTATGCTTTATATGGGTGGAGGTATGAATAATAGTTTGGAAGGATGTACAGATGGATGGATGAATAGATTGAGGGGTTGGGGAAAAATCAATTCATCGTTGCATTGCAATTCTTTTTTTAACAATTGATTCTCAAAGTCCAGAACAGATTTTCAATTTAAATAAGATCGTGATTCTGCGGGCCTGTACAAGTGTACGTGTGCATGCAACAAATAGAAAAATAATAAGCGCATTCCTTGCAGGTTTCGTTATAAAACGAAAGCAGTCAGAGATCTATTGAACTGCTTTTTTAAATACAGATATGTATTCACAATTTTTTATTCTGTCTCACACCCATGCATGCGCCCTCACCAAATTATGACAAGCCCTGGGGGAGCACATTTACCCCTCCACACACACACACACACACACAAAATGAGTCACTTTAAAAAAAACTCTTTTTGCACTTTCTTATCAGGACCTAAATGGAAATCCTGTTTGGACATCCTGGTGCCCTTTGTCTCTCCAGTACACTAGTACAGATGGTAAGCATGACCTTTATTAATCTGATCTGAATGATAATATCTAATTGAGCCCACTGAAAATACTGACAGACCTCCAGATCTGGCACTATTTTTAATAGGACATGTCTTCAGTGTTTAATCTGGTGTAACCGGTCAGTTTGGTTTTGGTGTGGCTAATAAACAGTGTTGGATTAATATTTAATTAATATTAGCTAAGTATATTTTTGTTGAGAGCAGGCTTTAAAAGATAGTTGTTAAAAAATATTGAAATGCTTCTATAGTGGTTGGTGGTCTACTTTTTATAAATCCCCAAATGAATGAACAGTCCCAAGACCAGTGAAACAGTTCAGTGTGTTGATCTGGTGATTCTTAGAGTGTTTTTTTTTTTAACCTGGATGCATTTGTGTTGATTTATTGTCATTTTAAAATGTCCACAAAGGACCCAACATGACAGGATATTAACTTTTACAGAAACAAAATTGATAAAAAAATAATGGCTTTTCTATGAACAAAATGTGATCACAACCAAACTCAAACCTCATCACAGGTAGTGTCAAATTTTGGAACCAAGGTGTGTTTCAGCATGACATATTTACCCGATACTAATTTGCAAACCTGCTCTATGTTATTATATGAAATTGCTTGAAAGAAAGCAGCAGGGTTCCATGTCTGGATTAGGAAATCGGGCTTGACGCAGATGTTCACCGCTGAGACGCTGGTCAGCTACACCACAAAGCCAGCAATGAGGTCATGCAGCCATTTGATTACCTGCATATATGTAATAGATACACGGAAATTTGGTGGGTCTAGATAGTTGGAATAGAAAAGTAGCATTATTTTAGGACCAATCCTTTCATTGTTTTATTGTTTAACTACTTTGTGTATCTTTAAATATTAATTTAAATACGTACATACACTAGGTGGCAGTGCTGTAGAATAAATTCTGAGATCAATAAGAAGATTTATTATATATCTTTATAGCACAGTTTTTATAGTCATGTTACCACAAGCTAGTTGTGTAAAATAGAGTTAAAATCTCTACTTTTTCCCTTTTTTTTAGATTAAGCCAAAAACAGTGTATTATGTTCTGTGGTACTGTAAAGTTAAACATGGAGTTCAGTCGGGTTTGATTCATTGCAATATGTTTATTAACAAATTTAGAATAGGATTAGGATAGAAAAAGGAACATACTGGGTTGTTTGTAATGATTTTTTTTTTGTTTAGCGCTGGATATCATGACCCAGTTCATAAACAATAACTAAAGTCTTTGTGGCTTCTGTCTATTTGTTAAAAGAGGACCGCAGAATTAACACCATTTCTTACAGTCTGTCTCAGGGACACCTGGGGGGTGGGGGTGGGGGCGGTTGGGGCAATTCAATAGGTCCACACATTTTGGGGGCTGTTGTAGATCTGTTTTAATGTTTAATGCAGTACCTTCAATATATGTTTATTTTACTGATTATTGTTAGAACAACTACAAAACGTCTGCTACTCTTGTTCTTCATTTCAGGAAGTTTTTCCTTGCCACAGTCACCACCAGTTTGCTCATTAGGGACAAGTTGCAGAGAAATGAAGCACAGCCTTACAGCAATGCATTCGTTTGTATTTGCAAATTGATACATAAACACTTCATACAAATGTAATAATCACAAATCCTCCAAAATACAACATTCAATAAATACCCAAATTACACTGTAATATAAACTTCACACTCACACATTTGGACATGCAAACCAGACCAAAGCTCACCACGGACAAACGAATCAATCCAAATCTGTAGAAATTTGATGCAAATATCCAAGCATGTTTAAGGAAAAATTCCATATAAATCACATTAGCAAATGGGATTGTAATATTACAAGAAGTACAGCCCTGAAAAAAAAAACATTTTTGGGGCATGCTATAATAATAATAATAATAATAATACTGTAAACATTTGATCATGCTACAAAACAAAAGGTTAGTTGTGTTTTAGATGAAAGTGCCAGTATTTACAGGGGATCTGAAAGCCTGAATTTAGGACAGTGTTTTCTTTCTTTATCGGTTCTGAGGTGGTCTATGAGTAACAGTCCTGATATCCAATTGATACATTCGGTGTCCAAAAGCATTTATCCTTGAGAAGCTTCCTCTATGATTTAGAAGATATTAAATGTACTGCAGGCACCTTTGCTTTGCCTCCCAACAGCCTGTTAACGTAGTACAGGTCTCTCCTAGGCAAACCTTATCAAAGCATTGACAGTAATATTGACATTTTTGACTATAACAGAAGGATATGCTACATGGGATTGTGAGAGGAATAGTGAGTCACTTTGTTGTTACAAAATGTGTATAAAACGTGCAGCAATGATGGAGAGAGACAGAAAAGTTCCAGTGGGTAACATGGAATCAAAAGGCATCCCTTAAACTCTCCTCTGGCAACGAACAAGGTGTGTTCAAGTAATACAGTATTGGTGCCAGTCATGAATATCGATCATGCATTGACTATGTATATGATGAGCACATACAGCATATAATGTCTGAAGTGCTCGAGAGTTCAGTGGGAATTCTCATGCAGCATTAAGTTGGCACTGATATCCTCTGTGGGATCCTCACTCCTGGCAGGAGCTCTGAGGGAGCTCATTAGTCAGGACATGCCATCGTTCCACTCTTTGCCCGGCATTCCTCAGACAGTCCATCCAATGGCGTAGAGCATCTCCCTGTGAGTGGCAGCTCAGGCACACTCCACCTGCCAGCACACACAGTGAATTTTATTAAAATGTACTTAGGTTTAGTCACTGTAAGCCTTTAGTCATGCCAAACACTAAACAATTCCAGATGTTTTTGTTGGCAATAAAAGAAGCATTTCAATTACATGGCAGGGAGAAAAAACACTGGTAGAAACAGTGTGGATTTAGGATTACCATCTGAATAACCTGACACAGTGGTGTGTTTTAGCAAATCAATAGTTTATGACAGACCATCTTATTTCTCACCTATAAAATCATTGGATCGCCCCAGGTCGTAGTCCCATACCGTGACCTCCAAGGTCTTACTGACCAGTTCTGTGAGAGAGATCTCATAAAAGAACTCCTGTAGGCAAATAAAGCAGGAGGAAAAAATTATTCTGCATTCAATGTGCAGCATGGTGAGGACTGAGGGTTTCACGGATTTGGCTCTGGATATCACAGAGCGTCCTTGTATGTATGCCTGACTATTATTTACTTAACAAAATCACACATGGAGGATAAAAGAACTAGCTAAATATTACACAGTGGAGAAGTTAAGTGGTGGGGACTACTGCAATAATATGTGCTTCTCAGTCTGTCATGATGATCCTCAATACACACACATACTGTTATAGTTATTTACACAGAAATGGCAGATGAGTCTAGATTTATTTCAGAGGTTACAATATGACGCCCACATGCATATACAATCATGTAAATAATCTAAAGTTTATGTACCTCATTAAATTCCGGGTTAAGGGTCTTTTTAATCACTGCTGTTTTATGTTTCGATTTCTTTTGCACATCCGGCTTCAGATACCTGCATTAGTAAAAAAAACAATGGATAGAGAGGGGAAATAAAAAAGCTGCACCGCACTAACACAAATTGCAACCATGCTTTCATATAATCTTCATTTCTGTTATTCACCGCTGTGAACTGTCACTTTTTAAACTATATGACCACAAACACATATTCTTACAAACCCTGTCATCAACATAGTGTGTCTGTGTGTGTGTGTCTGTGTGTGTTGAAAGTAAGACAGGAAAAATGACATGAACAT
>JAOTQW010000018.1:8786616-8798591 GCA_026260075.1 Sisor rabdophorus
TGTGTGTGTGTGTGTGTGTGTGTGTGTGTGTGTGTGTGTGTGTGTGAGAAAGTATCTTGTACATGGATGTTTGCTTTTTTTACCTCCCTTTCCTTTCTTTCTATGTGTATTGTATGTCCAGCAACAATGTCGTTTCCCGAGCATACAGACGATACCACACCCTTCTTCTCTGATGAAGAGGAAGAGAGGACAGATATAAAGGGAGAGGAGCAGACAAATGAGCCGGAAACAGAGTCTGCGAGTGGAGTGTCCAATAAAAGAGCGCTATTGACGGTGGCAGTCCTCTGTTACATTAACTTGCTCAACTATGTGGACAGGTTCACTGTGGCAGGTATGTACATATACACTGAAAATACACCAATATTGTGACTTTAAGATTTAAATTGTACAAGACACATTTATTTTAATGTTTAACTGAGATGGGTTGGAAAATATTCAAACACATTGATGCTATCAATTCCCCTGAAAGAACCTAGCAGGTTATTGGTGAGGTCATGTGAATTCTGTAGACAATTGCTAAATAGAGTGAGAATGACTAGCCTGAAATTGGCAGCACTGAAATCACATGTCCTCCATTTTCAGAAAGTGGTGGGGGTTTTTTTGTTGTTTTTTTGGTTGGTTTTTTTTAGCATTATTTTAAGCTTTAAGTTGCCCCACGAGATGCCTCTCATGACCACCCTCCTGAGTGTTGTAATATACAATCAATATCACTGAGCAGACAAATGTGTAGATGTAATCTGGAACAGGAAGGGTATAGTTTATATCTGTGAAATGTTTGAGATTTAACCTTTTTTTATTCTTCATTTGATCAAGAAATCGTATTTAATTATAAATAGTATTAAATAGTTAGATTAGTATTAGTAAATAAATAAATAAATAAAAAGTTCTCCCCGCACTTGCTTGGGTTTTCTTCGGGTACTCTGTTTTCCTCCCACAGTCCAAAAACATCTACATTAGGTTGAATAGTAATTCTAAATAGAAGTGAGTGTGTGGTTGTTTGTCTGTGTTCCAGGGTGTTCCCCTGCCTCTCAACCTATGTGTGCTGGACCCCCTGTAACCCGGAGTTAGGGAATAAGATTATAGAAGATAAATTAATTAATTAATTAATTAATTAGTAATATGTGGCTAGAAAGGTTTCATACAGATTTTTTAAGTATATTGGATGAATATTAACGGTATTGGTAAAGCAGGGGTTAAGTTAATGGACTGCTAAATAAGAGATCAGGATTCTATTTCCAGCACCACAGAGTTACCACTTTTGAGCCCCTTAGCAAAGCCTTTAACCACCAAAGGCTCAGTTGTATAATTGAGGTAAATGTAAGTAGCCCTGGTTAGGGTGATCTGCCAAAATGTTATCAATGTGAATTAAATTCTCTCTATTTTGCCTAACTTTAGTACTTTTGGTGTCCCTTGTAGGTGTGCTTACTGATATTGAGAAGTTCTTCAACATTAGTGATGGCAAATCTGGCCTACTTCAGACTGGTGAGCTTATTATAATTATCAGTGTCATGTCAGTATGTGCCATGAATACCTAAACTAACTGTATTTTTGTTTCGGTCAGTCTTCATCTGTAGCTACATGTTTCTAGCTCCTTGCTTTGGTTATCTGGGTGACCGGTACAATAGGAAGATAATCATGTCTGTGGGCATCAGCTTCTGGTCCTTAGTGACCTTATCCAGCTCCTACGTCAACAGAGAGGTGTGTGGCAAAACCCAGCCCTTTTCCAATTGCTGACTTACAGAATGTGTGTGTGTGTGATACATATAAATACTTAACATAAATTAAACAGGCTATATATTTTTAGGATGTGATTAAATTAATAGTGATTAATTGCTGTCTGTCTTTTTGATGTGCCAGCATTTTTGGGCATTGTTGCTGACACGGGGACTTGTGGGGGTTGGCGAGGCCAGTTATTCTACCATCGCTCCCACCATCATCGCAGACCTTTTTATCAAAGAAAAGAGAACTGCCATGCTGTCAGTATTTTACTTTGCCATTCCTGTTGGCAGGTGAGGAGAAAAATACTGCAGTGTTTCCACCTCGAATTTCAATTTTGTTTGGAAATTTGTATACACATTTTTCGCAATATAAATGATAGCAGCCCCAAGTATAATCTAACAGTAGATTCAAAAATTCATGTAATCAAAGTCTTTCAAATTACAGTCTTACCAACTTAAGTCAGAAATCTTTTGAGGAACCGAGGAATACTTATGTTAGCTATGAGATTTACACATTTCCTGGATGACATCCTGTACTTAATTTTCTTTAATAAATCAGAGTTAGCATGTTCTCCGTGCACCTGCATCGGTTGCCCATAGGAGTGAGTGTGTGTGTGTGGTTGTTTGTCTATGTGTGGCCCTGCGATGGACTGGTGACCTGGCCAAGGTGTACCCCTGCCTTTCAAAAACCATTAGTTTAAGAAACGTATTTTGTATATGATGAAAAAGCTGTCACACTGTGTAGTTTGCCTATGTTTTTACAGTTCAGTTCTCTTCAGCTTTCACATCAGACATATTCATTTATTTCTTTCCTTTTTTTTCTCTCCTTTCTGCTAGTGGCTTGGGTTATATAGTAGGATCAGCAGTGAATAAAGGGACAGGAGACTGGCACTGGGCTCTGAGGGTAGGTCTTTTAGCACATCATGTTCCTTCTGAAAACTTGCAGTTTCATTCTGATGTGACATTCGCACTCAAAATGCCTTGTAATAACACCTCAATACCATCTGTCTGTATTTCAGGTGACGCCTGCACTGGGGCTTTTAGCTGTGCTTTTGTTGATTTGTGTGGTGCAGGAGCCAAAGAGAGGTGCTATAGAGGCTCGGCCTGAGCACACCCTTCACAGAACTAGCTGGCTCAGTGACATGAAGGCTCTCTTCAGGAAGTCAGTAGTGCTCAGATTTTCCACCCTGCTGATTTTTTTAAATTTTAGAAATCTTAAAAACAAATAATGCTTGCCTTTTCTTGTTAAACTGTAATAATTTAACTGTTTAGTGTATAGACCGGAGGTCCACAAACTATGGCCCAGATAATGTTTGTACAGGCAGTGTGAACAATACCAGAGACCTCTTTTTTGAAAAGTTTTAGTTGGCTCAGTTTTTTACATGTTGTTCTAGACAGACTGGATGATGATGAGATCAGATCTCTGTGTGGAGCCCTGGCTGTTAGACCCCTAATGCAAACATAAATCTCACTAGATTATTACAATTAATAGCTAAATGAAGGTCAAGAAAGGTAAATTAATATTTCCCACTGACAAACTATAGTAAAATATAAAAAGAACTGCCTGTTTTTTTAACCAGTTAAATTATCAGAGTTTTTTTAGTATTCCACCCAATACCATTAACACCCAAGAAGGTCCTGGATTGGAATCCCAGGCAAGGGTTTTGCATGTTCTTACTGCTTGCATGATTTTACTCTGTGTTCTTTGGTTTCCTCTCTTACTCCAAAAACTTGGTGATTCTAAACTGCCTTTTGCCTATAGAGAGCTGGGATAGGTTCCAGCAGACCTCTGTGACCTTAAATTGGGGAATAAGCTAATAAGAAGATAAATAAATGAATTTTGCTTTGAAAAGCAGAGTCTTTGTTTTTCCACAAACTGTACATAGATACAGAATCTGAACTAGTGTGAATGCTTTTCTGTTGTTTATTCCCATTTAGGAGACTTTTAAACACATCTTTTAACTGTACCTCATCTCTTTCCTCAGTAAAAGTTTTGTTCTGTCGACGTTTGGCTTTACGGCAGTGGCCTTTGTCACAGGATCGCTTGCTCTTTGGGCTCCTGCCTTCCTTTTCAGAGCTGCGGTCTTCACTGGAGAGAAGCAGCCCTGCCTTCAGGAGCCTTGCGACAACTCTGACAGGTAAGGACACTCAACCCAACACACAGTGACAGCTAGTTTGGTGATTTGTTTTTTGGTAAGTTATAGTGTTTTTAATGTACAGAGAGAAAAACATTTTGAACACGCGCACAGGCATGTATTATGCCTCTTGTCTATTATAGCACAGTATCTGATCATTCTAATCCCCCACCTCTCCTTTTTTTAGTTTGTATTTTGGTGTCATCACGTGTGTAACTGGAGTGGTTGGTGTAGCAATGGGTGGCGCCATCAGTCAGCACCTTAGGAAGAGAACACCTTGCGCTGATCCCCTTGTGTGTGCCGCAGGCCTCCTTCTCGCTGCTCCATTCCTCTACCTGGCAATCGTCTTTGCTCAGGGCAGCACTATAACAACCTATGTAAGTCCGCTTCACTTTATCACTAGTAAATCTTTTTCCTATACTGAATCATGCTATTCTTTCTTACCGTTCAATTTTAACCCTTTAAAAAAATGTTATACTACTGTATGTTTCTTTTTTTATTTTCAATCACTGGCTCTGTGGGGAAAAAAAAGATTACATTTTAAATATTTATTGTTTTATTAACTAAAGAACAGTAGGGCCATTTTTATTAGACTTTTTTGAGGTCCTTTTTAAGCCATATTATTGTATGGAATATCAGTTTCAGGGCATTTTAAACCACAAAAAGATTATTAGAACACGCAGCAATTGTATAAAAATATTTAATCATCAGGGGCAGCACGTGGCGTAGTGGTTAGCACTGTCTCCTCAAAGCAAGAAGGTCCCGGGTTTAATTACCAGGCAAGGAATCTGTGCTGAGTTTGTGTCACTGACTAATATTGCATAAGTCAGTGCCACTGCTTCCTATGCACAGTTGTAGGATTAAAAATTAAAAGTAAAGATTCAAACACATTTTATTTTACCTCACATGCTAATAGAGGATTGCAATTTAGCGGGCTGTGTATTTAGTTTCTACTTGATACAATAAGTGTTGTAGCCTGTACTTTGATTGCATGATATTTATTTTAGATAATTTTATTTTAGATAAATTCACAATTTTGGCTACATTATGAATGACACTAGATATTTAGGGACCTTGATCAGTCATGTGGCAGGTGCATTGCATTGAATCCTGCACAACTATAACAATTTCTGCCCACAAAACATTAACATTTACAGCATTTGGCAGAAGCCCTTATCAAGAGCGATTACAACTGAGCAACTGGGGGTTTAAGGCCTTGCTTATAAGACCACAGTAGTGGCTTGGTGGTGCTGGGAATCAAACCCAGATTTGTAATACTGCATTATTTTTTCTTGTAAATAAATGATTGTGTAATATCTTTGACTCCTATATGTAATTGGGTACTTTTAGGTCATATGTATGCTGAAAAGTTCTAAGGGGTTCACAAACTTCATTATTATTTTTTCTATTTCTTGTTTGACTCAGGTCTTTATCTTTTTTGGTGAGATGTTTTTGTCGATGAACTGGGCCATTGTGGCTGACATCCTTTTGGTGAGTTTTCTCTTCTACTTTATAGGCTTCATAAGCTAAGATGTGGCATGAAAGGTTAACCATTCATCTTTCTCTCTTTCTTGTTCTTATTCTCTGTTCTTCTTTCTTTCTCTCCCTCTCTCTCTCTCTCTGTCTGCCCTACTCGTTTGCTTTCTTTTTCTCTATGCCTCTCTCTATTTTCCTCTATTTTCTTTTTTTTTTTAATTCTACCCGACTCCTCTTGTTCTCTTTGCCTTTCTTTCTCTATTTCTCCTCCTCGTTCTGTTTCTCTATGCCCCACTCTCTCTCTCTCTCTCTCAGTATGTTGTTGTCCCGACGCGGCGCTCCACAGCAGAAGCTTTCCAGATTGTTCTCTCTCACCTGCTAGGTGATGCAGGAAGTCCCTACCTCATAGGAGTGGTGAGTAATACAAGGAGATATACTCTTTATTCTCTTCTTTCATCATATTAATAATCCCCTTTTTTTCCTGTTAGGTGTCGGACTCATTGAAACAATCGGACTCCTACATGTGGCAGTTCCGCTCCTTGCAGATCTCTCTTCTGCTCTGTGCTTTTGTGGCTGTGGTGGGCGGAGCGTTTTTCCTGGCTACAGCTCTTTTTATTGAAAAAGACCGGCACCATGCTGAGAATTATGTTCCTTCAGGTAAGTGAATTATATGATATGTCATCTATGTTTCTTTAGACCCTTACTTGTTAATTAAAGCTGCCACAGCCGGTTATAAGGTACATGATATAACAACATGAAAAGATTAGCAGAGAAATACATAACACTGGATGTAAAAAGTGTTATCAAAAATATTTTTGCATCATACATGCTTTCAAACTCAACATAAATAATCTTTAACAAATGTTTAATGTTTACTAAAAATATTTCTGGCAAGAGGTCTTTCTGTGGATATATACATACGACATCACAACAGAAATTCATTCATTCATCCATCCATCTTGTATACCCATTTATTTCTCAATTTTACGTAACAGGGTCAGCTGGAGCCTATCACAGCTCTCTGAAGGGGCAAATGCAGAAGGGGTACAGATCGTTAAAGGGCCACACTCTTAATCGGTTTTATGGCCAATTTAGAATTTCAACCTAAGGTACTTGTTTTTGGACTGTGGGAGAAAAACGGAATAGCTGAAGTAAACCCACACAAGCATAAAAAGAACTCCACACAAAGACCTCTGAACCCTTGCTATAAGGCATAAATGCTAACGACTAAGCCTAGGGGAAGGGCTGGCCTAGTGGTTAAGGTGTCGGACTGATACCAGAAAGACAAGGGTTCGATTCCCAGCACCAACAAGCCACCACTATGGGCTCCTGAGCAAGGCTCAGTTGTAATTTGCTCTGGATATGGGCGATATCTGGATAAGAGCGTCTTCTAAATGCTGTAAATGTAAATGCTCTGTGTCACCTACCATATACAGGGTTTCCTGTAAGTTTTCATACATAGAAAAGAAGTCATCTAGAGAGTGGTTGCGCTTCATACATGTTCTTCAGCACTAGAAGACATGCATACAAATGCATACAATACAACAATAGTTATAAAAATGTTTGGTATACAAATACATATACTTTTTCTACGCATGGAAATTTTTTTTGCTATTTACTAAATACAGTTGGGTTTCAGATCAAAGGGTGAACTGTCCCTTTTGAACATTTAATACCTTTATTATATCCACTATTTTAAATTTATAGATATTTAAAAAAAAAATTTAAGTGCAAAATAAAAGCAACAGATATTTAATGCCACAGGTTGTCGTTTATTTTAAGTTTATTTCTTGATACAGAGATATGTGTTAATTCATGTCAGCCAGACATCATCAATCCAGCTGTGTGAACGTTATATCTGTTCTTTCCAGATGATGCACCGATTATTGTGCCTAAAAGAGGAAGATCCACCAAGGTGCCTGTGTCGAGTGTTTTAATTTGATCGAATGAGGAGATGGAAAATTCTAGAAAACTTTCATCGGGGATGCAGTTGAGCTTAACACCACTACTGGATGAATCGTCACTGATTCTACTTTTACCCCTTTCACGAAGTTTTAGGATAATTTATTATGGGTTCTGTTTATATTATTAATGGTTTTGGAGTACATGACCTGCAGTCAGAAAGTGAGACATAGAGCTTCTGAAGAAGCTGCTTTCTTGGACTAACTGTGCTGTCATCATTTCAGCATTAAAAAATGAATTTCTTTTTTAAGGGATTATGGAAATATGCGAAATGGTCTGGAAAACCATGTGATCTAAGAAAGTTGTAAAGCACAAATTGTGTTTTAAACCTTTAAGTGAAAAAAGATTTTTTTAAACAGGAAGCTTTTTTTTTAATGAATTTTAGGTTGTAATTGATTTAAGCCCATGTACAAACCTAAATAATAAAGATATCATATATACTGTTCTTTCTGTAATCACACAATATATTCAAGATTGACATGACTATGCATTGATGCGTGATGTTACCATAACTTTATACTTTGTGTAACATTTCAACACTAATATTTTGAGCTTATTAATACATTTAACGTTGTGGGTTGTTTCTTTGTTTGTTAGGGGGGGGGGGTCAACCCATTTTCTCCTAGATTGTACTAGGTTCTTGCCCTGATTGTTACCTGAACTTGAATACAGTTAAATGAAAAAAGGTCAAAATTTTTAAGGTTTTCCACCTAAGTGTACGTCATTCCTTTTTTTCATTTTATTTTTTTATTTAACATTTTAGTGTAATTTTGCTGATTTGGAAAGGCTGTAATTTGTTTTTTTAACCATTAAATTAAGCTTCAGCTCATGTGTGTTTGTACTTGTGGTTACTTATTTCTGGTTATGTAATTTAATTACTGTACACTAGGGCCGTGTAATGGGCGTGTATACATACTGAAATTATTTAAAAGTGGAAAAAAATAGCTACAAATACAAAACCTGAGGTGCCCTTATTTGCAGCGACGTCTACAGGATAAGAGGAGGAGGTCGTTTGACACGTATTAAGAGTTTCAATTTGGTATTAACGTAGACATTAAGTTAGTTTACACTAATTAAAATATGTATCTATATACAATTTAAGAATATCGATACACTATTTGCACATATGTAAACTATATACTAACATATATTGTGGTAGTCAGCTGTATCTATTTTTACACAGCCCTACTATGTTACACTTTTATTTGTGTACATTTTCATTAATTTATGAAATCAGCTTAGACTATATAATGCATTTTCTCCTCTTCCCCACTCTTTATTTGCTCATCCTCCTCTTTCTCTTTTTCTTTCTCTCACATGATGTTGTCTTCAGTTGCTGTGGTTTCCTGTTAGTAGGTGGGAAACACTGGTTTGGTAAATTTCTCACTACATTGCAAATTAACCCAGCAAAGGCAACCTGAAAACCATTTATGGCTGCTGGAATGGTGTAGTGATCATTTCTGCAACTGCTTTAATCTGTGTTGAAGTTAAATGTCAACTTGGGCAGGGAGATTGAACTCTAAAACACAAACTCTGGAGCCAAACATAAACTTCTATCTTTGCTCAAATTGGTTGTTTTTATTAAACTGACCCAGTTAATGAGTTTAATTTTTTTTTTTACTCCCACTTTTGCACTCTGAAACATGAACTGACAACATGGAGGTAATCCTCCTTTCACGATCGTTACAATGATGAAGTTTGATGATAAACGGAAAGCTGATGCTAAATGTTGTTTCATTAGTTGGAGAATGTAAATACAATATTTGTTTTAAACTTCCTTAACACTCTATTTCTCAAGTAAAGTGTTAGTAAAGTTATATTTTGAACAGGCGTCTACAACTATAAGAAAACATCAAAAAAGTGTAGAAAATTACAACTTATTATAGAAAAAAAGAACAGTTTCCAGGTAGAGGACAGAACTGAAGTCAGGTAAATAAATGAGCCAGAAATGATTGAGAGACATCAACTTTGTAAATGGAGGTGGAGGCTACGACGACATTCAGAATGAGCCTATGAGGAGAGAGAGACTGAACACGGGAGAGCGGGCACAGAGAAAGAAAAAGAGAGAAAGTTCAGAGATGGCCTATTTCTTTACAACCCTTCTGTAAAACTGCTGTGCTGGTATGAATAGATTGTGAACTGTTTGAGCTGATAAAAGTTTTTATAAGCCAGATAAATAGTACGACCTGGATTTTTAAAAAAGGAGAACCAAAATGGTTTGAGGAGGGGGTGAATTTGCTTATTGTATTATTTGACCTCTGACTCGGTTCAGCACCCTGACAGGCAGATCCCGTTACCGGCTGCGACGGTATTGGTAGGTCTCTTTTTTACTTTTCATTTTATTGGAATTTCCATTAAAGTGTACATTTTGCTCCTCGCACTGTATGGAGTTGGATGTAGATATATCTTAGTTTCAAGGCTAAAACATAAGCTATACCCTTATTCGTCCTACATTGGGGACAAATCCTTAATTTCTTAGTCACCATCAAGCTATCTGTTCTTTCATTCGGGTGCGCATGATGATCTGTCTCAGCTGTTACATGAGCATGTAACGCATTTGACATCCAAAGGTCCTTTGGTGGGCAAATGGTCTACCCATAGTAGACCACAGTAAAGTCTGTTAAGGAAACCTCATTTTACAGTTTCTACTGCTTATTGATGAGAGTTGTGCTGTACAGCTTTCATTGAAGCTCATGATATCATAGCACATGGGATTTCCTAACAAGCATTGACACATATTTGCTCACATAAATGTTACAAAAACTAGCTAGTGTACAGTGTAGGCGCTCAGTAGGCATTGATTCAGATTTACCTTGCCATTCAGAAATGTTTAGGATGGCACAACATGGAGGTGGAAATAATGTGGCCCTGGTTTTTTCTGGTTAGGGTAAATGAGGCCCTGCAGATGTAGGTGTAAAAGCGAAGCCTATAGGTTGAGTCACTTTTCTTATGATGTGCCTTTTTTTCTGCTTTTTCTTACTAACTGCATAATACAGGAAATCCGTTTCCTGGCATGAACACTGTTACATGCATACATACAAAGCCGGCAACATATGCAGAGAGCTCAGATCTGCGCTGGCACTGATGGCATGAGATTAATCAGATTGTGTAACTGCTAAAGTGAACCATTCTCCAGATATCAGTTACTTTATTTGTTTTTGAACAACCCCTTATAAAAATCCAAATCGCCAGGTTTTTCTATATTATTAATTTTTTTACTTATTTCTCTATATATTGATATAGTTTTAGGAAAATACTAGAAGAAGACAGGGAAAAATAACTGGCAGTAAAAAATAGTCTAATAACGTTCATGAAAGATTGCATTAATAAATATCTAAACAAGCTATGTTTCCCGAGCATTTTAATGTTTTAATTCGCTTAAGCATCACTAGTTAACACCCTTATCCAGAGCGACTTATATTTATCTCTTTTAGACGACTAAGCAATCTGGGGTTAGTGCTCTAGCTCAGAGGCCCAGCAGTGGCCTTAATTGCTGCACTTCCACTTGTAACAAGATGCTCACTAAAATGATTAAGTGATCAGTAAAATGAGCTGAATAATAATCTAAATGAAAGTATCCATGGAGATACTACCAATTTTGTTAATATTCCTTCAACCATTTTTTTTTGCCGTAGTAAGTTAATGCTGATTTTCTACAGTATGTTAAAATAATTCCAATAATTCAAATCACTTCACATATTTCTAAAAATAAATTATAAAGGGTTTAATAAATTTATCACTTATGTTCTTCTTACCTGATGAATGAGTCTGACATGGAACAAAAATTTTTTACACATATGATCAATTAATATGATTTTTTACTCATATATCAACTTGTGAAATCCAGATCCTCTGAAAAAGTCTTACTTATTCTATTGTTGGTTTTCCTTTTTTTGTTACAATGTTTATTTATTAATTAGCTTCAGTAAAATGCAATTATGTGGTTAAAAGATGATACAGTTTCTGGGAACCAGTTTGTTAGGGGGGAAAGTCATTACATGTACAGTAAATTAACACAGTGGAACAACAAACTGGGAGGAAAAACCTTTTAACCCAAAGTAATAATAACACATGAGCGGCTTCACATCAAGCTTAACGTAAAAAAACTCATGGCGCTCATGATTAGCTGACAATAATTATTTACAGTTCAGGTAATAAGTTTACACAATATACTGATCAGGAAAAGACAAAATTTATCCATGTAAATGTACGTGTTATGTAAGATAGTTATTTTAGGAAAGAACTAAATAAAAAAAACATGCAGTTCATAAGCTTTATTTATTTTTAATAAATCTACATCAATACTGGATGGCTGCATCACAAAGTAAAATAAAAGGGCTTAAATGAGATCATTTTTATTATTAGCACTGTTGTCTCAAAGCAAAAAGGAGCCGGATTAGCTTTCCAGGCAGGGAAACCTCCAACAGTCCAAAAACATCTACTTAAGGTCGATTGGTCATTCTAAATTGCCCAGAGCAGTAAGTGTGGGTGTTTGTGTGGCCCTGTGATGGACTGTGATGGATGCTGCCTTTTATCCTTCAGAATGCTGGGATAGATTCCAGATTCCAAATCAGTGAATAAACGGGTATAAAAGACTTAATGAATAAATAAATTTAATTAATATTTAACATAGGGCGGCGCGGTGGCGCAGTGGTTAGCACCGTCGCCTCACAACAAGAAGGTC
>JAOTQW010000018.1:8798691-8811779 GCA_026260075.1 Sisor rabdophorus
GGTCACGGGGGTCTGCTGGAGCCTATCCCAGCGCACATAGAGCGAGAGGCAGGGAAGTACACCCTGGACAGGTCGCCAGTCCATAAACATTTCGTCTCTTTTTAAGAAAACAAAAATTTAGACAGTTGGTATTTAAAATTCTTTGAAATCTCTTTGCATATATGCAAATCAGAAAGTTTTTCAGCAATGCACTCCCTATCCCATGGTAGACCCAACTAGACACTAATTAATAAATGTGATGTCAAGAACAATATATTCTAATTTTAACTGCTTTTAATAGATCAGTTCTGATAAAAAATATATATTTGTAATTAGAAGAGATATTCATTCATTTATCTTCATTTTTTTCTTTTAATACAAAATTTGCCCCGCTTTTTCCGAACTCGGGGACACAGGGGTTAGCTGGAGCCCATTCCAGCACATAGTGCAAAAGGCGGAATCCATCACAGGGCCACACACACACACAACCATACGCACTCACACTCACTTTTATGGCAATTTAAAGTCACCATTCTACCGAATAACATGTTTTTGGACTATGGGAGGAAACCGGAGTACCCGGAGGAAACCCTGTACCACTACTCCACCGCGTCGCCTGGAAAAGATATTTGTAATTGGAAAAAGTGTCAAAAATAGACATTGTTTGTGTCTATTGCCAAATGTGTAAAAAAAAATTAGTGTGTTGCCAAATGTTGTAAATATAAATGTCAAATGTGTGTTAAGGCAGAAAATAGAATGTGTTAATAAAAAAGGAACTTTTTGAGAGAGACAGAAAATTTTGTATTAAGAGAAAAAAATGTATATTTTTTAAATAAAATTTTAAATATAATTTAAAATGTTTTAAGAGACAGAAAGGAAATTGTATTGAGAGAAACAGAGTTATGTGTGTTAATCAACATACAGTGGTTAGACAAGAAGGTCCTGATCAATGAATAAATGTTCTTTAATGGTTATGATTTTTTTTATATAATTAAAATAAATGATAAAAGCCACAGTTACTTTTTTGGCATAAAAAAATTTAAACATATCAACATTTTAGAACAAATGAAAGCAACCGTCTCTGCTGTGCTAAATTTTAACTATCTTTGTGGGGGTTTTTGCTAATTTTCTAGGGCAGAGCTACCAGAACATAGAAAATGACAACGATGATGACTCAGGTAAAAAATTGTCTGAAACCATCCCAGTGAATATCACAATGGAATATAAATGTCAACTTAATGCTTTCATATGGTTGTGATTACAGACAGTCAGCATTACATAAATATCACAGAAAATGGAGAACCTGCAACTGAAACTCCTGGTAAGTTTGATGCTGTTAAATTTCATTACAATCCTGTATGTATACTCCCTCAGATGACGTAGAACCAGTGAACCCAATCCTCCTGGAAGCTCCTTGAATTCAAGGAAAGGGGGAGGCAACTAGTCACTGTTACCTAAGGGCAAGTAAAACCCGCCTAAGAGAGAGAGAGAGAGAGAGAGAGAGGTAATGTAGGGCAACACAGACACAAGAGCTCTGACTCCTGCTGTCATCTTCATTATTTAAGGTACAAACAAAAAATTGATGAAAGAAACAAAGTGTTTAATAGGTCAGTAGTAGTATTTTATAAAGCCAGTGTAGACCAGTGTTGATGTGGTTATAGTGTATTAGCTCTAATAAGGACTCTAGACAAACATGCAAATTGAAACATCAGCTGATTTACTGGAAATTTCTGCAATTTATTTAGTCTACCTTGTCTTTAGACATTTTTAAATACTGTAAGATCTGTATGTTCTTCTACAGTTTCTGACAACTAATATTATAAGTTATTTTATCGTTTATGAATTCATTCATCTTCTATACCCGCTTATTCCTAAACTCGGGGTCACAGGGTTCTGCTGGAGCTTATCCCAGTGCACATAGGGCAAAAGGCAGGGGTACACTCTGGACAGGTCACCGGTCCATCGCAGTTAATTTATAACAATTTTATTTAAAAATTATTACATGAATCACTTTTTTATTTAAAAAAAAAGAATCAAAGTTTCATGTTTTTCCAGTTGGGTCGCTTGAGAGCTGTAGCAGTGATGACCAGGGCAGCTCTGATTATGTAAATGCTCCCAAAAACAGTAAGTTTTGTTTCTAATAATGACACTATTTATTTTGCTCAGTCCTTTTTTAGTTTTTAAACATTTTTTCTTTCTGTTTTTTTGCAGTTAACTTCCACCTGGTCTAATTAAACCAAATGAATCATTATTATATTCTAAGGGAGGCTTTTATATCAGAAAAAAGAGGCAGTCGTGGCTCAAAAGGGTCATGAGGTTGGGATACAGCACCCCTGTGCAAGGCCCTAAACACTCTGATTCAGGGTCAGGATAACATGACTGTGCACTCTGAGCCCAGATGTTCAAGTAGAAAACCAAAGTAAAAAGACTTTTGCTGTGCTGTTTAATAGTTTTTTAGGATACCATGTTGTATATTAAGTGCGTCTACATGGATGGATAAAATAATTCTTTTAATAGAGAATTACTTAATTAGGTATCACTGTATTTTTTTACATCCTGTTGGCAGGATTTACTGACAGTTCCTGAGAATATCTTTCACTATCTTAGCATTTCTTCTAATATGACTTTTTTTTTACTAGATGTCAGATGCCATGTTGGTCAGTTGTTCTTCGGCTAATTTATGTCATTATCTCATTAATGCAAACTTTGTTGTAATTACTGAAATAAATTATGTGCAACTGTAGCACAGTCACGCCTAAAAACAGGACGTGCCATAACAAATGCACAATGTTTATGGAGCTGGAGAACCTCTGGCATCATGTGTCCTGGGAAAAAAAGGGGATTTTATTTGAGGGTTAAAATACTTTAAGAACTGAAGTACAAAATTTGAACGCTGTGAATTCTGGACTAGTCTGGATCTAGTCGTTTATAATCAAGATGGATTAGATCGTTTTGTGTCAGATTTTGTTGGGTTTATAATCATTTACAGGAATTTTTTTTACTGTCTACTAATGTTGCATTCATTAGATCTGAATGAAGCTGCTGCTGGGAATATGCTGCACAATGAGGCCTTAAAAATAAACAATAATTTTAAACTAGTTTTGCCTTCCAGAATTTGTCAGTTAAAAAAAGTATTACTGTAAAGGAACAAATGTTTCAATACATTTGTTCAAGTTCTTTTTTATTTTATCATTCCTAGACTTGAACAGTAAATAATATCTTTCCTTTTGCAGAACAAAAATTAATACACGCTATTAAAGTTAATAAAGGCTAATAATTTTAGAAACTGATGCATGACCCCATTTTCAACCCTGAAGCTAACACGACCCTTATGCAGCTGTCACCACATCTCAAACTGTGGTTCCAAAACCACCACAGCTAAAAACACACCCCATGCCCTCTTTTATATACGCAGCTATATAATTTTCTGTAGATTACCAGATTCTTTAAAGAACACATTTTAAAAATGTAAGTAAAAAAATCTAATCATTATCCCCCTGTGCTTCTGTGGGTTCTACTCCGGGTACTCTGGTTTCCTCCCACAGTCCAAGAAAATGTTTGTATAGAAAAGTGTGAAGTACGACTGTGTAATCGCTATGAAAATAGCCTTAATGCTTGCATGGCTGTATTAAATATAAAACTAAATAAATCAGTACAGTCAACACAAAACTGTTTAGAGTTTGAAATTTTGTTTATTTTTTGTATACATTTTATTTTTTTTTTCCTTTTTTTAGAGATTTTATTTACTTATTTAGGGGTTGAGGAGGAAAGGAAAAATCCTGCTATTTTTATAAAACATGTCACTCTTTCAGCTTTGTTTCATTCCATCATGCTCACATGATCACTCATTCACCCGTTCACTCATTCCTTCCATTTTCCACACGCATTGTGTGCCTGTCCGTTCTGCTTTAACAAAAAATCCTTTCAAATGGTTAGGAATAAAAACAAAAATGTCTGTTTCTGGAGCTAAGGGAAAGATGTGTGTATATGCGCTTCTGTGTGTGTGTGTTTTCTTTATGTTAGTGTGGTCCAGAATCAGCAAGAGGAACTCTCACTCCAAAAACCATGGGCAAATGAAGCCTAAATTCTGAGTCAGTTTCCAGGAGGGTGAAAGGGCAGCTGTTGGGGAGGGTGGGGCTGCACCTGCACAGCTAGAAAGAAAATAAAAACTATCAATATTACTTTTGTAGGTGCATTTGAATCAAGTCCCATATCCCAAACTAAAACCTTAAAAAATGTTTCTGTATTGATCTGCTTTTCTGGTGTATACTGAAAAACACAGAATGAAGGTTTGGGTCATGCCCTGGAGCTGAGGTCTCACCTGGCGGGTGCCCAATGTAGGTGTAGTGCTGATGAGTTCCTTGTTGGGGTGGCGGGGGTGCATGACTGGGGTGCTGGGGACCAGGGCCAGACCCAGGCCCCTGCTGAGGAGGAGGAGCGGCATGAAGGAGCATCATTGGAGGAGGCCCATGACCCCCAGAGTGATGAGGACCAGAGAGCGCTCCTGGAACATGAGCCTGAGAGAATGTTTATGGACAACATCAGACAAATTGTTAAAAAACAGTACCTAAAACAACAAATGTATTTCAAGTAAGATTGTTGGGTGTTGAATCAAATTTTGCTGCCTTAAATGGTTGCTTATTTTCTCAACATTTGATCTCAACATTAACTTGAACAGCAATGCTGTTCCAAATCTGATGACATGAATACTTAATTTAAATAATGTGAACTACTCCTTTTACAGTCAAACAAAGTAACTTTTTATTACAAGGTGCGTGTGTGGGCGCGTGTGTGCATGCAGTACCTGTGTGAGCTGCCCAATGGACTGGTAAGGGTGGGGTATGGGCTGAGGCCCTGGTAGGCCATATCCCTGAAGAGGATATGAGGCCTGGGGAGAGCTGTGGCCTGGAGGAAGGTTAGGGGGTGTGGGAGCTGACAAAGGAGCTGAATGATACAAAGCCTGTGGCTGTGGACCTGACTGACCAGACTACAAGGACACAGACAGACAAAAGGATAAGTTCAATAAATAAATAAATTATTACTACCTCTATATTTCTCTAAGACACTGTGGTGGGTTAATACCTGTCCTGGGCTGGGAGCAGGGTGTTGAGGGGGCGGCTGGCTGCCGGTAGGTGTGGTGGAGGGCTGTGGAGGATGCATGGAGCCTGAGTGATGAGAGAATGACTGAGGAGCTGCCAAGAAAAAAATATTTTGTGAGCAATTTTATGAAATTTGTAAACAGATACTGATCAATTTATTCAAAGCAATAACAACAGCAAAAAGCTTCTGGATGGCTGGAAAGCTTTTCATTCCTTAACTCGCTGCCACAGGGTTTGCTGAAGCTTTTCACAGAGCACAGGGATATACGGACACAACACACTGTGCAGTCCATCCCAGGCATACTTTAGGTACATACCGTACATTCCCTGCTGCGCTCCTGGAGGTCCCTCAGGCTGGCTGGGGTATTGAGGACCAGGAGGACCAAGGGTCTGGGGGTGTCCACCTGAACTCAGCATGCGTGCGCCACCTTGCAGCATGGAATACACTGGCTAATGAAGGCAAGAGACAAACATTTTAGTTCATAATAAATCAAAAGGTTGTCAACTTTTATTCTTTGTTACGGTATACACCATGTGTGAGTTGGCTGTTATTTACAATTTCGATTAAAATTTAAACCACTGTTACATGCATACCTGTCCAGTATAGTGTGGCATGGCAGGGATGACCTGGCTGTACTGCAGGTAAGACTGGGGATAAGGAGAAGCCACAAGAGGGGGACCTGCTGCTGATGCTGCTGCTTGGATCATAGGAGGTGCAGAGGAGTTATGGTCTGGACGAGGAGCAACCACTGAGCCTGATGGAAAAAAAGAACAGACATGGGCTTTTGCAAACGCAAGTTGTTGGCAGATAAACCTGAAACTTTGGTTTGTATGCAATATGGTTAAAAAAAACAGTTTAGTAAAATGTGCAGTTAACATGCCCACAGATGCCAGCATAAAAAATGCTGTTTTTTGTAAATACAATTTCTCTCCTGGTGCCATCATTAAGTCTGGAGATTCAAAACTAACTGCCCACAAGCATACAGAGAATTAAGTGTATAAAGTGAACAGTTATGTCAATAAAATACCTTTAGCTCTGGGGTACTTTCCCTGGCTCACCGCAGACACTGCATACTGATACATCTGAGGGGCCTGGCAATGGACAAGTAGAATAATACATTAATTCTAGTTTATTCAAACATACAAATGTACAATTGGCTTGTAAGAAGAAATTACACAAATGAATAATACACGTCTTTTACTTAATGCAGCTAGTTTACTGTGTACCTGTACAGAGTGGCCCTGTAAGGATATTGTTGAGACATAGCTAAGGTACTGAGGGCTGTAAATGGCTCCTTGTCCTGTAGGAGGCTGGAGCACCACTGAGGGGCTTGGGGGAGTGGGCCGTGGAGTTGTGGGAGTTGCAGAAGGCTTCACCTAAACATCAAATACAATGTAAGCTGTTGTGTACTTATGAGCATGTGCAATACACACCCCCACTACACAGCAAGACATTATACCCGAATGCATGCGCAATCAGAGCACTCACCATAGTTAGGGGGGCCTTGGCAGGATTGAACTCTTTGGCATTGGGATTAAGTGTAGATTTCTTCACTTGACTGTTTGAGAGGGAAAATTATGCAATAAAAAAGGTATTATAAAAAGATGCACTGACTGCAAACTATGAACTTTTACAGCAAATTCTAAACAAAAGTTAAAAAAAAAGAAGAACAATTATAGAAAGAAATTAGGAATCATTGTAAGGACCATCTACCCAGCATAAGGCTGCACAATATGCGGTTTTGGCATCAACATCGCAAAGTGTGCATCTGCAATAGTCACTTTTTGGAGATGTGTAATGTCAACAAGGGATAATAGTCGATTGCACCACAGTACAAAACACATGATTTGTAGACGAAGTAAAAATTGGTAACAGTGCACGTTTAGCAGACCACTTGAATATCCATTGGTATATAAAAAGTTTCAAGGATTCAGGTGCATTAAACAACTGTTGCTTTACCAGAGATTATTTATTTATTTATCCATTAATTCATTCAACTTCTATACCGGCTTGTTCCATAGCCTATCCCAGTACACATAGGGCGAGAGGCAAGGGTACACCCTAGACAGGTGGCCTGTCTATCGCAGGGCCACACAAACAACCATACACACACACACACACACACTCCTATAAGCAATTTAGAAACACAAATCAAACTAATGTACACATTTTGTGGACTGTGGGAGGTAAAACCCAGAATGAACCCATGCAAGTGCAAGAACAACATGCAAACTTTGCACAAAAAGACCCCTTGTCCGGTAATGGAACCTGGGACCACCTTGCTGTGAGGTGCCTGTACTAAACAATATGCCACCGTGACGCCTAGCAAAGTTTAGGTTGTACTTAATTTATACGTTAATAAACAAACATGCAGTGTTTTTTAACATATGAATATTCAACAACTATTTTAAAAAAACATAAAACTTATTTGCACATTTGTTATATGCTCATAATTGGTATATAATTATTTGACACAATACCTCACAAAATAATCTCAAATCAAAAAATTTAATGAAAACAATATCACAATGTCAATTTTCCCCCTTAATATGGTGCTGCTCTAATCCAGTGTAACCAAAAAAAATTATGCCATATTACCAAATCCACCCACATTTGAAACACAGAAGCATTAGCAGTGATAGAAAAACAAGTTCTTTAACAATCCCACCAGCCCCACTACTCACTCAGCTACACCCTCGGCTCTGTCTGCAGCCTCTTGTCTCCCATCTTCTCTGCCTGGTGTCCTTGCTGGCCCAGGTGGTACTGATGTTGGTCCATCTGGACCACAAGACTGGGAAACACCCCCAGGTGTGGCAGAAGGCGTGACTGCGGGTGTGACAGATGGTGGGGTGGCTGCAGCTGGACGATCAGCATGCGTTTCTCTGCCTACTTCATCTGACGGAAGATCCTGTGTTGGAGTTGTAGGCGAGAGCAGTTTAAGTTCTGTGGAGGGGATAGAGTCTGTTTGTGTGCTTTGGGTAGGGCTTGGATGAGCAGGATCGCCAGGCATGGTTGAAGTGCTAGGGCTGGAGGGTGAGGAGCTTGGGTGAAGCTGAGACAAACAGAGAAAGTTTGTTTGATCAAATTGTATCCACGATTTAGTGCTTAATATAACATCTAATATATTTACAGTGGTAAAAAAAGGAAATCATATTACACTCACTCGGAACTCCTTCCCAAACTTGCGAAGTTCCTCTATTTGTGACCTTTGCTGAAGCGAGGCAGCTAAAGAAATTGGGACAGCAATAAGTAAGGCTAAAATATGTGGTTGATCTACCGTGGTTGATCTTTCTCTTTCCTTCTTTTTTTTTTTAAAGAATACCTTTAAGTCCCTTGCCTTCCTGAGGACTGGCAGGACTCTCAGTTCTCTCCTTGGATAAGATCTCATTAACTGATACAAAAAGTTGAACAAAAAGAAAAAATGAAAATAAATGAACAGAAGACAGAAACGGAGAGAAGACTTGACATACAATCAGGAAAAATGACTTTTTGCTACGAATTACAATAATGACATGAAACTGTGAAGGATTGATGCTGCTTACCATCTACAGGAAAGAGTGGGGTGGGGCCAGAGGGCTTTGGGGTAACCATGGCAACTGAAGAGGTGTCCAGGTAGGTAGGAGCAGTAAGAGGGGAATCCTGGTTAGATGCTTCGGGTTTGGGGGAATGTGAGACTAGAGGATAAGGGAAAAAGAGCGGAAAATTAGAGAATGATATGGATCATTTTTTTTGTATGAAAACAGAATAATTAAATTAACATAGTAAAAGTTCAACAGGGGTAAACCTGTGGGTGAAGAGTGGGAGCTGGACGTGCGTAAGCTTCTGGGTTGTGCAGGCCTTTGAGATTTGGGAGATGTTCTAGAGGACACTATCACAAAAACACAAAATGTCAAATTGTAGAAGTGATAGTCAGACATTTTAATAGGCACTAAAATCCAGGCCCCATACCTCCATTAACAGGGCGTGAAGATTCAGAGAGAGACTGAGGGTGTGAAAGAGAATGGGGGAGCATGTGAGAGGCAGGAGGACTGGCCTGGCCGGCCTCTAAGGGCCGGGGCTGAGCTGGTGGACTACACTGTGCTTGATGAGGGGAATATCCACCTCTGATTGATAATGGACTGTTTCGATCAGATGGCGGTGTCGGTTGACCGCTACCAGAAGGAAGAGGTGGCCTGGGAGACGAGCTTGAGGGTGCAGGTCTGTTTGTTCGATTAGGAAGAGATGAGGAGGGTCCTCCTCTTTCTCTGTCACTTCTGGACACACCAATGTCTCGTTCTCTTGCTCTTTGGGGTAAGGGAATGTATTTGCCCTCCCTGGAAAATAATAGCAATAATTTAAAACAAAGCAAGTAACATTTTTACATGCACAGCAATAAGAAACCAAACAAGGATATAAAGCTGTGAAATCGAAAAAAAAGGGATACAGCATACTGACCGGCTTCCAGAGCTGGAGAAGCCTGGGCTGTCTCTCCCCCTCTCTCGCTCGCCTCCATCCCGCACCACAGCGCTAAATTTATCTTCTTCTGTCCTCCCTTCGTCATTCTCTAGCGCCACTCTGTGACGGTATTGTGCACTGGCCTCAATCTCACTGGCCAGTCTGGCGGCTCGCGCCTCTCGCTGACGAAAACCCTCTGAGCTACCGCGCTCCAGGGGAACCCTGAAATTGAGGAAAGTGAGAAGTCTTCCAGGTGCAAAGATAAGACAGGAAGCAGAACAGGTGACTTCTGTGCATGTTAGGAAAACTCACGTGTACATAGAAAGGCTTGAGTCATAGGTGGACTTAACACCATATGTTTCTTCATTGAAGCGGAACATCTCACTGGCATCCCAACCATTTGACTATAGGGAGGGGGAAAAAGTAAAATGTATGCACATACATTATTGCTTGTTATATGGATATCTTTGCCTTATAGGTAAGGATAACTGTGTGTGTGCGTGTGTGTCAACTCACCGCGTCTGTTTCTAGATCATAGTTTTCTCCATTGCTGTCGCCACCATCCCACCTCTGCAGCACCTTCTCTCTGTGATCACCGTTTACTCTGGTCGAGCTGATGGCTGAGTCAGTAAAGGTGTCTACGAAAGCACAAAAGTCAAGAACTCGTATTCAGGCTTGGTCAATCTTACAAGAGACTCGCAACACTTTCAAAGTCTTAAAGTGTACATAGGCAAACACCTCGTGTAGCAAAGTTGAGATCGACGTCCCTACAGGTCATGGTTACTAAGTCACTAGGGCTAAAGATCATTGTGTCTGTGATCTCCTCTCTCCTGGGGTGTGTGGACATCCCGCCTCCACAGCCATCCCCGTCCTCAGTCTTTAGTTTGTGCACGGCATCCACCGCCAGCTCACACTGCAACAAATTAATAATAAAATTACAAAACAAAGCCAAAAAGTTAACACTGACTCGCAGACTTTTTTTCTCTAAGTGTTAATACATGCAATACATTTACATTTTTACTGTATATTAAATTGAAAAAAAAAAAAACCACATCAAATTATTTTATTTGTTAGCAAGTTTAAGAAATGGTCAGTGATGTTGGTTTATGTACAAAGCAACATGCTTACTCGTGAACTTAGTGTCTTAAAGATCCCCTCGTACACACTACCATTTTTGACTCGTACATCACACCTGGAGCCCTGGAGTAAGAGAGATAGGAGAAACTTCATTTAAAAAGTAAATAACAAAAGCAAAAACTCATGCACTTTACCAGTCAAAATAGACCAAGACAACAGACATCATGATATTTACATAGTCTACTCTCTGGGTAAGAAACTCACCACTACAGCTGTGAGGAAATGGAGCATTCGAGAGTTATTGTAAACTCCCTCAAACACCTAGAAGCAAAGAAATAAATGGCAGTTTAAAAAAAATTATAAATAAAATAAAATATCAGACTGCATCTTTCACACACAATTTTATACTCCAAATTTAAGCCAACTAAACAGGATGTAGGGAAATGTAAAAAGCTTGTCGATGGCAACTACACTCCCTGCAAGTGCGTGCCTATAACATGTTAGGTTTAAGTGTGGAAAAAGTAGGGAAATGCAAAAAAAGATTAATTATAGGTATGAGAGGGAAGAGCTTTTGTATTTGATTAAGAGTACATACAGGAGGAGACTGTGAGGGAGGCTTCACGGAATTTCTGTTCCTGAAAAGAAATTAATAATCAAATGATCAGGACGAAATTGTGACAGTAAAAAAAATGGTGTCACTTACTAAACTAAGACATTTAACAAACAAGGATCAGGCTTGAATAAACGTGTTCATGCTTATGTAAGGTTATACAATGGGCACATGTCAAACAGGTAGTATGCAAGTTTTTTTGCAAAATTTTAAAAATATTTATTTGGTAATATTTAAATTGCACTAAAATAATTTGTATTATTTTACGTTAAATTCCGAATGGATCCCTGACTACGCACATTTTACCCCCTTTTCGGACCTTCAGCTTCAAAACATGGCCACAATGCTAGTGTTATGATAATTAACGATCGCACGCCACCCGCTGAAGCTCTAAAATCCTGTGATATTCATGGACCTATCGATACTGTTTGTCACAAATAGATCTAAACACAAGCGCTCGGTGAGTTTCACTAATCAGCTTAACATTAGCTAAACCAATGCGTCCGTTTACAGGCTCACGTTAACAATGAAGAGTGTACAGCGATCACACACGTTACATGCACTAAAACACAACGTTATATAAATACGTTCTTGTCAGGTGCATTCCAGGACTACGATCGGTCCCAGAAGAAATGCTCGAATATAGAAGCAAAACCCAGTTCAGGCGTATAAGAATTACAAAAACAACAACAAAACGCTACCAGGCGTTCATTTGTTTCCTCCCCCGATATATTTATTGGTCAAGCGTGGCGTCAATCAGCGAATCTTAATATTCTATTGGTTTAAATGTGGCATATACGCGGCGCTTATGATGACGGCCACGATAACCTTATTGGACAGACTACATGTCGATCAGCGCTTCTAATCTGTAATTGGATAGCAGGTCTGCTAATTCTCCAAGATATTGTCCAATTGGTCTTTTCTGAATGGTACATCATTTAGACGCCATGTACACGCCCCCTTAAACCGGTAGGCCTCATGATGAAATACAAATCCTCGGCTTTTCTCCGAAGAGTGAGCCTGACTAACATTACCTTCCAGGGGTTGGTCTGGTAGTGCTACTCCCAGAAACCGTCGGTGACATGCCGGCCGATCCAGAGGGTCCGTTAGACGTTTTGCGGCCACTTGGTCCAGACTGTTGCTAAAAACACATTTTAATTGTATTTTTTTCGATAATGATTCGCTACGTGTGATATATTTGTTTTTGCGATGTCCATGCTGGCTGACCAGCGACTCCGAAACTAGCTACAACAAGTTAGCCGGCCAATTGCTAACCTAACTAGCTTGGTGTCTGATATTGCAATTGAATCGAGCTTAATTTAAATATTGCGTATATAAAATACAGTTACAATCAAGTGGGAGATGTAAATACTCACATTCTGGCGGCGGAAAGACATCGCTAGCCGCTAACTAGGCTGATCAGCTAACGTTGTGGCGCGTATCGATGTTCTCTGGCGTATGCTAGCAACCTTGATCGTTAGCTAGCTAGCTAAATCCTCGGAAAACGCGTCAGAAATATCCTACACCGGTCGATAGTTTCCTTTTCAAATGCCCAGAATCTTTTTCTGTCTTTATTCTGAAAACATGTCATGAGCACTCTTAAGAAAAGTGTCAATCAGTTTATCTTAAATTTGTTAAAAAAGCCGGTACCACGTCTTAAGATTTGCCTTTAACATAATGGCAACCCGCTTTTAGCAAATCTCTTTTGATTGGTCCAAACTGCATAAGTGACGCAATGACGCACTACGTGTACGATAGAGGGTGTTCGTGGACGCGAGCCATGTTTGTGTGGTGCATCTGGAGCCTCCCCGAAATCCGAAATGTAACATTCAGCAAGGTTATTTGACAAAAAATGGGATTTGGGTTCGTTTTGTTTGAACTGATAAAC
>JAOTQW010000018.1:8887213-8926140 GCA_026260075.1 Sisor rabdophorus
CGGTCTTTCTGGTATTAGTCCAACACCTTAACCACTAGGCCACCCCTTCCCCATACAGTTGAGTCTAGTTACAGATTCAGCTTGTGGGAATGGGAACCTTACCTGGTATATTAGAGCTTGACCTTATTGGCCTGCAATGAATCAGCAAAATGACTTTTAATTTGGTTGTGTGTCATGTGTGTTGTTACTTATTATATACACGCTGTATGAACTTTTTAATAAGCTGCTGTTTAACCTTGCCAGAATGATGCATGTCTGGTACGGCAGCTTACCACACAGCACATGCTTATCTTTTTGATTCCACTGATTTTCTTCTTTTTCAAAAAAAACAACAAAAAACCTCTAAGACATACAATGTACAGTGGTCTAACTTGATATTATAATGTAGCTTGTACATGTGTTGTCATGTCTGGCCATGCTCCTTATTGCCAAAGGTGATCCAATGCTGTTTTGCACACTACCTCACAAATACCATGCCTACATAACTAGTAGAGAAATGTGGGAAATATGGTTTAATCAGAACAGTGACCAATTTCAGTTTCCTGATCTACGTAATGCATAATAAAGCTGATTACAGCTGACCGATAAGAGAATGCCGGCTGTGGTGGTAATATTTTACAATTTCTTGTAAAAGCCTGTTGTTGCTTTTTTTTTGCTACTGTGTCTGTCACCATTATAATATAAATTGCACTTATCTCTTCAGCTCATTATTTGTAATTTTCACCCTGGGTGACCAAAATTACAAAAATAAATGCAAGCATTTATTATACATATAAAAATACTTCCTGTAATAAAGTGTCAGACTGTTAAATTAAATTTCATACAAATACACAATTTAAAAAAAAAACGCTAACATTTATCTCTCTTTACTATTAATAATAAGGAATGCAAACAAACAGTATTTGTGAATCACCAACGCTTAGCAAACATATTTTAAATACTGATTATTACTGAGTATTACAACACACTGCTGAATCGTGAAATGTATTTAAAGTGTTGCCAGAAAGAGTTTATGCTTTTCAGCCTATAAATTTGTTTCTATCTATGATGTCATCTTTTACATTCGGGTATTATTAAATAATTAGTCTGTAACTGACCGTAAAACAACCCAAATATTGTACGTCAGTACAAGCCAATTTTTTTTTTGTCCACACTGTCAGCACAAACCAACTGTCTGGGAAACCGCCCAGTCCTTCAGCCCTGCTGACTGACTTTGCATGCCTGAGTAATTATGCATTATAGATGGCTTGAAAGCATAATTTCGGCTTTGTTACAATACCAAAATGTAATAGCTCTGCATTAATACTAAAAGTGACGTGTAATCAGTCTCAATAGATAAGAAAACTGAAACCTATTTTAATTATTCGTATTTTCTGGATGCTGATAAAAGAATTAACAGAATTATATTTAAACCCATGTTTACATGTACAACCTTTTATTACATTTATCTGCAAAGTGAATAATCGTAAATAGCATTTATTAATGTTGGTTAATGGGTAGCGAGATGTTAAATGGGTTTGTGCTTAATGGATATTAATGTTAATAAACTAAACGCATCAGTTTATCATCATCATTTGCTGTTTCTCTGCAGGTGTCTAGCTTTGGGTGGGTGACAGATGTTGACAAAGGCACTTAACGTGATGTCCATTCAGTTCTTTTAATAAGAGCAGTCAGTATAATAACTAAACTACTTTAAAGTGTACATTGTGCTTAGCTATGTGATAGACAGGAGAAAACTAATGCTTGACCATGTCAATGAATGAAAATTTTGACCTGTCTGTGCTTAAATACTGCAGGTCAGATAATTGAATGAATCTCAGCAAATGTTTTAGGTCATTAATTCCTTTATTTATCATCCAACCCGCTTATTCCCCAAATTGAGGTCACAAACACTCGCACTCACTAAAATCTTTTACCACATCTGTACAGGAGATCCCAGCTGGAAACGTGAACATTTTGATGCAATAGAAATATTTCACAGCAAGACTGGATTTGTAAAACGTTTACACAATCCCATGTTAAAGATTATCTGTGGTTGGTCATCCACCATGTGGCTTGCTTGTCTTATGTTTGACTGATGTTTCACAGGTATTAGAGAGGTGGTTACTGAAGACATGTTTGTCATGTACATGAAGGTTTAGAGGCAGTACTACTCCATAGGTAAATATGGGAGTAGCATCTACATAGAACATCACAATACTGTGTTAAAATAAGGCATTTGTTTTCGTTCAGGCCATGTGACTTGTGTGAGGCATGAATGCACCATACACAACAGTTCAGGCTAAAGATCTGACTGACTTATTTAGCTCATGATTAGTTAGATTTTTTAAAAATCTTTGTATATCTGATTCTCAAGGAAGTCAAATATATCAGCTGGTTATTACATCCAATGGTTAGGCTTATTTGAATTCATCAGTTACTGTGTTTTCAGACGCTTTACCAGTTTTGCCAGGTTTAATAGTTAATATGTACAGAATTAAGAAAGTTGTGAAGTACACAATGAGATTTTTAAATATCTCTTTTTCCTTCTATTCTAGGAGCTGGCCATGCCTGCGAGTGTCCGTGCCGGGAGTCTAAAAGACCCTGAGGTAGCAGATCTCTTTTACAAAGATGACCCTGAAAAACTCTTCTCTGACCTTCGTGAGATTGGCCATGGAAGTTTCGGCGCTGTGTACTTTGTAAGATCCAGACACATAGTGAAATGGTTTATACATTTACATTTATGGCATTTGGCAGATGCTCTTATCCAGAGCGACTTACAACTGAGCAATTCGGGGTTAAGGGCCTTGCTCAAGAACCCAGAGTGGTGGCTTGGTGGTGCTGAAATCGAACCCCTACTTCTTTTATACATACAAGAAGTATTTGAAGTGTACAAACTAGTGGGTGTGTGTTGGTGGCAGTATTGTTTTCTTCTATTAAACTTTTACTTTTACTAGGCACGAGATGTTCGCTCCAATGAGGTGGTTGCAATCAAAAAAATGTCCTACAGCGGCAAACAGTCAAATGAGGTGATTAATTCTGAAATTTAGTCTTGCCTTATATGTGTTGTGTTTTTGTTTTTAATTTTAAAAAGGGATGGGGTAGGGCAGAGATTGTGTGCGAGTGCGTGCGTGAGTGCAGGCGGGGCAACAGTGTTATCAGTGCCCATGCCTTCACCCACTACATCACAGCACCTGCCAACATTTTCGATCCTTATTTAAATAACGTCTAATGAATAATTTTATAGCCTAATCATGTGATCATCTGATGCAAAGCTTGCAATTCAAAGAAGAAACCTGGAGGTGCTTTATAGCTTATTTGTATGCAGATATTTCAATCATCAGCCTTAAAAATCCAACACATTTTAACGCAACATTTGTTACCCCCATTTTTACTCGTCATCTGTCTGAATTTCGTCATCTGTAGAAATGGCAGGACATAATTAAAGAGGTAAAGTTCCTTCAGAAGCTTCGACACCCTAATACTATTGAGTATAAAGGCTGCTACCTAAGAGAGCACACAGCATGGGTAAGTTTACGCGTGGGCTTTTTCATTGATTTGAAGTTTTATTTAGTCAGTTAAGTCATTTATTGATGTAAGGTTTGTTTGTTTTTTTTGTCTTTCTCTTTTATAGCTGGTGATGGAGTATTGTTTGGGTTCTGCCTCTGATCTTTTAGAGGGTGAGTAAAGAGTTCTTTCTTCTACATTTCTCGCACTTTACGGTTTAGTTTCCCTCGCCTTTTTCTGTTAAATGTTCTGGTTATTAACATCTGTATAGCACATTTTTTAACCTGCATTGGGTGTGCTTGATGCTCGAGAAGCAACAAATATTTTTTTCCATGAACTTGAACGGCTTCATAGTAGATGACTGTGACTGTGGTGGATGTTCTTAATAATAGGTGACAGCTCATATTAATTAAGTTCATTAGCAAGAGTAAATACAGAGTAAAATAAAACGTTTCTCTAAGATCCCATGGTGCAACACAAAAACAACAGGACAAGAGAAAACATCACAGGTGAGAGACTGGCTAAAAGTCTCCTTAACGTAAAGTGCATTATTGCAACCTGAGTGCAAATAGTGCAAAAACAACATAACATCTAGCTCGTTTTATAAGGGTTTTTTTAAGTTAGAAATATTGCCTGGGTGTTGGCTAGCGTGCAAATACAAATCAGATTTGATTACCTTGATTCATATCAGGAGTACTTAAAGATAAAATGATGATAAATCATATACTCTAGAAAATAATGTTTTGTATTGGCTTGCATGTGCAGTCCATAAGAAGCCACTACAGGAGGTAGAAATTGCTGCTATTACGCATGGTGCTCTGCAGGGTCTGGCCTACCTTCACTCCCATAATATGATCCACAGGTACGTTCATGGTCACCCTGACAACATTTAACATTTGTTGAATCATTTTAGGTTTGTAGTTTCAGTTTATAAAGTCTACTTCTCTTATACAGGGATGTGAAAGCAGGAAATATTTTGCTTACTGAACCCGGTCAGGTGAAGCTTGGAGATTTCGGCTCTGCCTCCATCGTGGCTCCTGCTAACTCTTTTGTTGGTACACCCTACTGGTAAGAGACTTTTCTGTACATGGCTCCAATTTATTCTATAAATCCATTGACTGCATGGCCTAGATTTCTGAACTGTCATCATATCGTTAGTTCAGCATCTTGCATGCTATACACTGAACACTTTAAGTCGTCATGTTATATTTTCATAAAAATCATGACTTATACTGTCCAATTTTTTTTTCATCCACCAAGTCCCATTAGCTTAACTCCAGCATAATCTTGCATTGACATCAGTGCAAGTCTGGCTACAGTGTGACTTTTTCCTTTTGCTCTGTGCTGTACAGGATGGCCCCAGAAGTGATTCTAGCAATGGATGAGGGGCAGTATGAGGGCAAGGTTGATGTCTGGTCTTTGGGAATTACCTGTATAGAGCTGGGTGAGTGCGGCTAATGTAACACAGTTGCCATTTACATGTATCTGTAGGAACACATTTTGTGAGTGTTAGCAGTTATACACAATTATAGCAATGGGATGATACGTAAGAAAACATTTAAGCAACTTTGGTGGTAAGCTACATCTAATTAAAATTTTTGTTTCTTCTTGGGCAGCACGGTGGCATAGTGGTTAGCACAGTCGCCTCACAACAAGAAGGTCTTGGGTTCGAATCCCGGGCATGGGGTCTTTTTGTGCGAAGTTTGCATGTTCCCCTATGCGCTTGTGTGGGTTTCCTCCCGGTACTCCGGTTTCCTCTCACAGTCCAAAAACATGTTCATTAGGTTGAATGGTGATTTGTAAATTACCTATAGGAGTAAGTGTGAGTGGCGATCTGTTTAGGGTGTACCCCCTGCCTTTCGCCCCATGTGCGCTGAGATAGGCTCCAGCAGAACCCTGTGACCCTGATCTTGGGAATAAGCGGGTATAGAAGATGGAGGAATTAATATTTCTTCTTGCCCTTATTTTATTTAGTTTGCCTTTTTGTATTTTGTATGTATTTTTTTTTTCTTGTGTTGTTTGTGTGTGTTTTTTATATTAATTCTGCTATTCATCTTCCCCAGCGGAGCGGAAGCCACCCCTATTTAACATGAATGCTATGAGTGCCTTATATCACATAGCTCAGAATGAGAGTCCCGTCCTGGCATCAAATCACTGGTGAGCTTCCTGTTTATGCAGCACAGTTTTTCTTTATAAATCATATTTTTGTCAAGTGTTAGATTATTTGTACCATGACCTAAATTTAACACTCAAGGCAATTGAAGTTGTTTCTCTGTTTGGTGTGTTGAGCCAATAATGAATAGATGTATAAATAGACACAGACAGATGAATTAGTAGGTAAAATAGATAGATAGATAGATAGATGGATGGATGAATACACTGATGCGTAGATAGATGGATGCTTAGACGAGCTGACATCTATACGTGTGGATTGCTAGAAGACATAAAAATGGACAACAATGGCCCGAGCATTTGCTGTTGTTGACTTATTGTTGCTGCATGTTTCCCTTTCAGGTCAGATTATTTCCGTAACTTTGTGGACTCTTGTCTACAGAAGATTCCTCAGGACAGGCCTACCTCTGATGTGCTGCTCAATGTAAGACCAGAGCTTAAAAACACTCAAAATGAAAGTTTTCTGTGTTCTGTTGATATACACTTTATTATATTCATTCATTCAATTCTGTACCCTCCTATTCCCTAACTCGGGGTCCCAGGGGTCTCCTGGAGAGGTCACCAGTCTATCGCAAGGCCACTCGCAAACAACCACACACTCGCACAAACTTCTATGGCCATTTTAGAATCACCAAGAAACCTAACGTACATGTTTTTGTAAACCCACGCAAGCTTACAGAAGGACCCTGAAAATTAAACCTGGGACCTTCTTGATGTGAGGCGACCGTACAATCCATTCTACTTTAAATTAGTTGAATAACTAATTTTATTCATTTAGTGGTTTACACCTTCGTAAGTATACTTGTGTGCATTTTTTTAGCATCTGTGTGACACACACATGCTGGAAATAATTTTCTTTAATTTATTATAATTTTCTATCCATAGTTGTTTTAAAGGAAGGTGTCATTAGTGTCAAAGTTCTTATAACAATTTCCCCAACACAATGCTTTGGAATCTTAATTTTTTTTGGGTAGACAAACTGGTTGCATGTTTTACTTTATTTTGTGCCTGCAGCATCGGTTCCTGTGCAGAGAACGCCCTCTATCTGTAGTGATGGACCTGATAGTGCGGACAAAAGATGCTGTAAGAGAACTTGACAACCTTCAGTACAGAAAGATGAAAAAGATTCTCTTCCAAGAGACGCACAATGGCCCTGCCCAGGACGGAGGCGAAGAAGAGGAGGCATGTCTTCCATGAATATATATTTTAAACTCTGTTTTTGTGATGCTTAAGTCAGTTTGTTTACTTCTGTTGTTTTTAGGATGTGGATCAATACCTGTTACGGATGGGCACAGTTAACAGTATGGAGAGTTCTCAGTCTGTGCCCTCAATGTCCATCAGCGCCAGTTCCCAAAGCTCATCAGTTAATAGTCTTGCTGATGGCTCAGATGACAGCGCTGAAATGGCCATGATGGGGGAAGGAGAACACACTGTCACATCCAATAGCTCTATAATACATCGACCCTCCGTATGTAAACATGTTTTTTAATTATTATTTTTTGTGCACTTAGTGTAGGTCTTTTTATATGTCAAAACACAGTTAATTTATTAATCTGTGCATTTTGTTCCTGTGTGGGTGTGTATATGAACAACAGGGTCCTGACAACATCTATGATGACCCATACCAGCCGGAAATTGACTCCCAACAACCACAGCAACAACAGGCATCATCCGGCGCGCGTAGGAGAGCACACTACCGCAATCGTGACCACTTTGCTACCATTCGAACAGCTTCACTGGTATGAAATGGAAACATTCTCTCAGAGCTGTTAGCCAGGTTGCTTCTTTTGGTGCCCCTTTAGATATGTTTTATGAGAAGTAACAGTGTGGAATAGTTGTTGGACGGAACTTTTTTTTTTCTCTTTTTAATAGATGATTATTATTATTTTTCTGCTTAGGTTACCCGGCAGATCCAGGAGCATGAGCAGGGTTCAGCACTGCGTGAACAGATGACTGGCTATAAGCGTATGAGGCGACAGCATCAAAAGCAACTGCTAGCTTTAGAAAACAAACTTAAGACTGAGATGGATGAGCACCAGCTGAGGCTGGACAAAGAGCTGGAGAGCCAAAGGAACAGTTTTAGCAGTGAGGCTGACAAACTATCCAAAAAGCACCAGGCTATCTTGGAGAAAGAGGTATGAGGTGCTGCAGGAGTGTTTAGAGAGTTTCCCCTATTTTAGCCAGGAACAGGGGCAAAAATAGCAAAAACTAAAGTTACATATTATTAATTCTCAGACGAAGGCTGCACAGGCTGAAGAAAAGAAATTCCAGCAGCACATCTTGGGTCAGCAGAAGAAGGAGCTTACCAACCTGCTTGAGGCACAAAAACGCCAGTACAGGCAGCGCAAGGAACAGCTTAAAGAAGTAGGTTTAAGCCCTCCGTGCCTTTTGACTGGTTACCTTTTTTAAGATATTTGTTGTGTTTAGTGTAGCTAGCTAGTGTTTGATGCAAGTGTAACAGTGACGTAAAGCTTCTTTCCATCCTTGCCTTCTGCAAGCTTTGCCCTAGTTGACCAAAATCTACAATATTTTGGATCTAACCCACATTTTTTTTATTATTCATTCTAAGTAGTCAGGGTTTGCTTAGGTCATATTGTGAATTAAAATTAAAATATTTTTTTACATTTTGCATCTTGTTTTGCCAGGAGCTGAATGAGAACCAGTCCACTCCTAAGCGGGAGAAACAAGAATGGCTGGTGAGGCAGAAAGAGTGTCTCCAGCAGTTCCAGGCTGAGGAGGAAGCTGGTTTACTGCGTCGTCAAAGACAGTATTATGAGCTCCAGTGCCGACAGTATAAAAGGAAGATGTTGCTTGCGCGACACAATCTGGAGCAGGATCTACTTAGAGAGGTAAGACATGGCGTACATTTTAAAGGAAGTGTTTTATCTAAAAGATGGCAAACTGTAGGTCAGGCAACCTATTTTCACCCTGTATCTTGTCTGCCTGTAGGAGCTGAATAAGCGCCAAACTCAAAAAGATCTGGAGTGTGCCATGTTGTTGCGGCATCATGAGTCCACTCAGGAGCTGGAGTTTCGTCAGTTGGGCCTGGTGCAGCAAACGCGGTCGGATCTTATCCGCACTCAGCACCAGAGTGAACTGGCCAATCAAATGGATTATAACAAGCGGCGTGAGCAGGAACTACGGCAGAAACACAGTATGGAGGTCCGTCAGCAGCCTAAAAGCTTAAAGGTAAATGCCCCTCAGAATGCACGTGCAGGAAATTAATTATAAGGGTTATAATAGCATTTTCTTTTTTTTTTTTCATAAATAAAAAAAAATCCTTATTGCACTTCTCATTCTGTTATGTTTCCTAATTTTAGACAAAAGAGCTCCAGATCAAGCGTCAGTTTCAGGACACCTGTAAAATTCAGACACGACAGTACAAAGCACTGCGGAACCACCTTCTGGAAACTACACCCAAGTCTGACCACAAAGCTGTGCTGAAAAGGCTGAAAGAGGAGCAAACGCGAAAATTAGCTATCCTGGCCGAGCAGTATGATCACTCCATAAATGACATGCTGTCCACACAGGCTGTGAGTAAGGCAAGGAGAGACCACCTTTTGACATATACTGCACAACACATTGGATATCACCACAACAGGATGTGGGTTCCAGTATTAATCTGGCACAGCTACAGAATTGAAATTAGGGCTCTGTATTACCGCATTCATTCATTTATTCATCTTTTATACCGGCCTAATTTCTAGTTCAGGGCCACCGAGGTTTGCTGGAGTCTATCCCAGCTCTTTTAAAAGGGTGAAGGTAGGTGGGGTATAACCTGGACAGGTTGCCAGTCCACAAGAGGGCCGTACACACACACACACACGTACACCTCTGTGCAATTAACCTAATATGCATGTTAAACCATGCATGGGGAGAACCCGGGGCTGTATTGCTGTGAGGTAACAGCGCTAACCCTTAGATCACTGTGATGCCCATTTATTACAATATGTTTCAACGATTTAAAGGGATGCACCTTTTTTTTCTGCCATGCTTGCTTCTAAGACAATGGCCATATATGTCTGTTACATCTATATCAGCAGAGGAGGAAGTCATTTGACATACACACAGCATAAATCTGTTCAAAATGTGATTGAAATCTTTATCTATACTAAAGGCTAAAAAAAAAACAATACTCTATCGTAAAAAGGAAATATTGCGCTAATTATTAGTTTATCAATGTTGATTTACATCTATGTGATTACTAGTTATTATAATGGCTATTGACTAGCCAAATAGGTCACTACAGACAAGAAGTTTCACACTACAAATGCCACTTCCAGCTTTAGAATGTGTCTCTACTGACGTCCTACTTTTTGGTATACCCCTACAGTTACGGTTGGATGAGACACAGGAGGCGGAGTACCAGGTGCTGCGAATGCAGTTGCAGCAGGAGCTGGAACTACTAAACGCATACCAGAGCAAGATCAAAATGCACACTGATACACAGCACGAGAGGGAATTTAAAGACTTAGAACAGAGGGTATCCATCCGCAGAGCACTTCTCGAGCAGAGGGTAAGAAACACTGCTGGGCACACGGTCATGTATTTATATTGAATGGCAAAAGCTAATTATTTCATTTTTGTCACCTTAACTTTCCTCCACTTTCTCCAGATTGAGGAGGAGATGCTGTCCCTGCAGAACGACCGATCGGAGCGAATTCGAACGCTATTAGAGCGTCAGGCTCGAGAGATTGAGGCTTTTGACTCTGAAAGTATGCGCCTAGGCTTTAGCAACATGGCCCTAACGGGTATTCCAGCTGAAGCCTACAGCCAGGGCTACTCTAACCCACCCTCATCAGGTTCAGGTGGTTGGCCGTCACGCCCTGTACCCCGTTCAGGCAGTCACTGGACCCACGGGGTCCAAAACTCTGCAGCACCGCCATCATGGAGGAGCCAGAACAGCACTTCAGCGTTCACCCGAGGGGAGTCTGTATCTGTCTCGAGTCGTGAGCGTGAAAGGGACGGAGATTTTGACACTCCAAAATCACGTGGCCTGCCAAGTTCACTGTCATCGGCCTCTTCGTCATCGTCGTCCTCCTCCTCTTCTCATCATCGGCTACATTACATTGCACAGCAGTACCACCATCAAAGCACACCGCACCTATACCGTGAAAGAGAACGAGAAAGGGAGAGGGAGAGAGAAAGGGAGCGAGAGCGTGAAAGAGAGTGGGGGGGCAGTGGAGGAGGAAGCCACCGCGCATCCTCCTATGCTCACGGCCACTCGCGCCATCTTTCCAGCCATGTGTCAGCACAGTCTTTGGCTCTGCTCCCTCCTCCTCCACCTCCCCCACCAGTCTCCTTTTTACCCTCGTCCCCACCATCATCGTCTTCCTCCTCTTCTTCGCAGGGTGGTTACGGGGGGAGAAGTGAGGGTCTGGTTGTCAGGGGGCCCAGTTTAATGGCCCTACGAAACAGCCCAGGGCCACTAAGGAGGACGGCGTCAGGAGGTGGTCCTGGTGGAGCTGGCGACGGAGGGTTGAGTCGCAGCACCTCTGTCACCTCCCACATTTCTAATGGTTCCCATCTCTCCTACTCTTAAAGCCTGTAGGCATCATGAAACATTTAGTGTAATTGCCAGGTAATGTACTGGAGTGGTATTTGTAATATTTAGAAAGCTGGTTACACATTTGGGTAGTGCTGTATTGGAAATTGTGATATTTTTATTCCACTCCAGGTGGCAGTAGCTGTAGCTGTGATTGTGACTTTGGCTCTAATTAGTGTTATATAAAGCAAATGGCGGATATCAACTTTACCCTTTAGGCAAATTGGTAAATCTCAGGGTTACCAAGAGAGCTGCTGGTAATGGGAAGAGACAGGAAAGTTAAGTGTGGCACAAAAAGAGAGGTAATGGTAGGTTGTAGAACATGAATCTATGAGCAAAGCCAGTGGTGTAGGGCTGGGTAGCCATATAGTGGCATTGCTGAGGGTTGTTTGTACTTTTGGAATCAGTAATTTCAACACACTACCTCCGTTTTATTGCTCTTCTTACAGTTAATCAGTGCTTAATTTGCTTATTGTGGCGTCCTAACTAACACTACACTAGTAACAAACTGTCAAGATCCATAGGATCCATAAAACAGTCACATCGATCAGTACTGACCTTTTCAGTTTATTTTATTTTTTAAACATTTTTTACATGTAAGCAAAAGGACAATTAGTGTTAGGCTCCATCAGCAATTAAGGCTTTAAACGGAACCTGCTGCAACACCAACTTCGGTACTGCAACTGCACCACCAAACACTACAGAGCCCCATTCTTGTGCTGTGATAGTGTTTCAGCAGTTCCTGATTGGAGCGATAATGGTCCGGAAATTCATAGAAGAACTAGTTAATGTAAGCTTTGCTGTTGAACGAGAGGTTAGAATTAGTGTAAGATTTTAAACTAACCTGAAATGGATGGATGCTTGAAAAGAATGCCATGTAGTTATGTATATAATTAAGCTATACTTTAAAAAAAATACATACTGATTGTTACAAGTGCACATTTGTATTAGGGACAAGGGTTTTTTTTTTTTTTGTATGCCATCCGTCGCCCACTGCTATCCAAGATTCCTGATTAACGGAAGCAACTCTGCCCACCGTCCTAATATTGGTATGCTGCCAGTTTCATTAGTTCTGGCTGAGCAATAATTGTCAGGTTTTTTAGGTTGCTACATAGTAATACACACAAGATGCTGCGTATAAATCGCAGAGAGCAGTATAAAACATTCAATGCATCCCCTTTGTCTCGGTTTACAAAAGCAAGGTGTACATGTCCATAAAAGAGCTGATTGTAGTTCGGTGTTTCAAGCGCTAATGTACAGAGGCCGTTTGTATACAAACGTCCACACTACACAATTATACAGTATAGGAGTGAGTATATATGTGTATTATATTTAAAAAAAAAAAAATAGAAAGCAAGGTTTAAGATTGTTTACTGTTCAACACTTTCAACCTATATTGTACTTATATAATTTGTGTGTACATAAAAGCACTAACTTGGAACTGTTGTATAGGATAATCATAGTTTTGCTATGGAAACTAGTCATTGGAACATGAAAGATGGAAAAATACTGTTATTTCAACTACTGCAGTTGTAATGTTTGTTTTTCAGAAACTGTTTTGGGATATTTTTTTTTGTATTTTTTTTATTGATTAATTTTTTATTTTCTGATTTGCTAATGTTGACCACTAGTTGGAGAATGCAAGTGATATTACTGTGATGGAGAATTTAAGACAAGTCCAATTTATTGGACAAAAACACAAAAAAGGAAAGACTACCTATCCCAGCATTCCTTGTTATGTCTCAGGGTTTAGGAGTCTGTTGAGCAGTGCTTTTGAAGGGATTGTAGTATTTTAGAGCCAGTATTAAATGTGTACAGGACATTTTAAGAAAATTTTAGTGTATAGAAAGTTCCTAATAGTATATGTTTACACCCGTATCCAGCATGTTTTGATACACCGTTCCGCGCTGGGATTTTTTATAATTTTGTCCCTCCCTGCACTGTTTACACTAACAACTCGAGCGTATTGCATAACATTCCACATTACGGATATTCTCACAGTAAATGGAAGCAGGATTCACAATGCCAGCTCCTTACAGCCACCAGCGTTTACTTGAATGTGATTTTAATTTTTTAGTTCAAGGTGCAATACCACACGCCCAGCGCATACCTGATTTTATTTGTACTTAAAAAAAAAAATAAAAATAGCATTACTCGTTTCTTGCTCCCGTTCTTTCGCCATGACTTCCTAGTTTGCTTTTCTTCATCTCGTGTCTGTGCTTGTTTACTGCTGCAAAAAGAGAAAGAAAAGGAGGACACAAATCTCTGCTTGGCCTTGGCCCTACCACCCTAGTTTTTGTTGCAGCAAAACATGCTGGATTTTTAATGGTGTCAAAACAGAGGGGTTTTTTTTAAAGCCTGGTTGGAGCCAAGACAGGAAATTTGTTCAATTTATCCCAGTTTTGCTGTGTAAAAGTTTCTGCTGATGTCTTGGACCAATGTGTGTGCTTGGGCATGTGTGGATATACACACAAGATGGAGTATGTCCTCAAGGGACGTTTGTATGTGGACTCATGTTGGAAGAGGGGGATGTGTTTATCACAGAAGTGCTATACATAAAAAGGCCAAATGATGTTCAGGTTTCACAAGACAGGATATGTCAAAAAAATGGGTTTTAGAACTTGTACAGAATTCATTAACAACTAATTAAAAAGGCTCAAACCTTTTAAGTTTGCCTTGTCGTTTTTTAACATGTTGTCTTTATCTTTGTTGTATACTGTATATTGTACACTGTTGATCTGTCCTGGCTCTTCATATCCACGCGACCGTTATATATAGTGTGTGTGTGTGTATGTGTATATATGTGTATATATACACTAAAGTTATGAATAAGGTTTAAATCCTGAATAAGTTATCTGAAACGTTTTTTACAGCATTAAATATCTTCGGTCTATTATTTTCACTCTATATTTGCCCTTTCCTAGAATCAGTTAGACCAGCTTTTTTCTGATTTAGTTCAGATACCTTTTGCAAATATCAACTAGTAAAAAAATCCTTTTTGCGTCTGATGAGGAAACTTGGATTGTAAAACCAGTAAAACCATGTGTTTTAATCGGAAAGGAAAACTTGCTAAAAAAAAACAGGATGCATAATGGTGATCACAGCTCTTTAGACGTGGACCTATACAGAAGAAACAAAAATAACCTTACTGAACATATTGTTTAACGAACATACATTTTTGAAACAATTTTATCTATAACATTATGTTGTGGTTTTTTTAAATTATATTTTATTAAACACTAATAGATGTATAGCTTCCTTTGAAAACCACAGTTTAAACAGCATAAATTAATCTCTAAAATTATTCTAACATTTAATACTAGATGTTATATAATGTGGTTGGTAAATTCATCTTACCACTGGGAGTAACCATGATGCTGAAAGACAAAACCGTTTCCATGGAAACAGATGGAGTTGCTCATGAGGTCTTTTTTGGTGGTGGTGTTGGTGCGGCTTAAACTGAGGTCTACCTGGCCTCGCGATCAACAAATCAGTCCCTTAACCATATGGGTCACCATGTGTTGAAACATTTACACTTTGGCGTTCAGCACATTCTCTTATACAGAGTGAGATACAAATAGTTAATGCAGCTAGACAGTTTTAAGGGTTTAGGACCTTGATAAGGTGCCCGGCAGTTGTTATTTCATAGTATGAATTGAACCCACAAACCTCTGGTTATTAGGCCAACACTAACTCTGGAACTTAAACATATATATGTGTGTATGTATCCTATAGGAGTGAGTGTGGTAGCCCTGCGATGGACTGGTGACCCGTTCAGGCTGTATTGCTGCCCCTATGACCCGAAACAAGGGAACGCAAAGGTTTTCTATTGTATGGAATAAGCGGGTATATAAGATAAATGAATAAAACAACTAATAACGTAAAAGTAATCAATAAAAGATCTTTTAGGTTGTTATAAATTTTGCGTGTATGATTTATTGTATCCCTTTGAGTTTGCGTCTTCTCCCCGCGATTGCATGGGGTTCCACCGGGTACTCCGGGTTTCCTCACACAGTCTAAAAATGTGCATTAGGTTGATTTGTGATTCTAAATTGGCCCATAGGAGTGAATGTGTGAGTGTGTGTGGCCCTGCGATGGACTGTCAACCTGTCCAGAATGTACCCCCGCCTCTTGCCCTATGTGCGCTAGGATAGGCTCCAGCAGATGCCCGTGACCCCGAGTTCGGAAATAAGCAGGTATAGAAGATGAATGAATTAATTTATCGTATCACATAATTATATACATTTAGGAAGACGTGCAGAGCAGAGCCCCCAGCGGTTACACAGATGTGCAGGGACGTCATTTTTTGCGCTTTAAATTAAAGGGCACGTCTACTGAATCATACTAGCGTACTAAAGAGAACAGAGGCAGCAGTTCACGCTGGTCACGCGATCTATACTGTTTAGTACGCTAGTATGCAGTGACGCTAAAGGCTGCGTTTCCTTTAAACGCGCGCGGAAGCACCGAACCGGAAGTATGACGTCAACGGCACGATCTTCGAGCAGCGAGGAAGAGAGAGAGATTCGGACTCGGTGATATTTACTGGATCTCCGCGTTGGAAAAAAATCACGGCCAAAATAATGGCTGAGGAAAATATTTTTCTGTTTGTCCCAAATTTAATCGGTTAGTAAGATTTCCATCGTGTTTATAGCGGAAGATTTAGCGTAATTGTTTGCTAACAAAAACGGAAGTAAAATTTGCAGCTGTTGTTTACAGTTTCTTAATTTAATTATTTATTGATCAAATTTACTATTATGTTTTTACGAGCAGTAAATACACATTATAGTTATAGAAGTATATCCATATCTACGGTTAATGACTGACAGGATGTTGCCTGACGGAAGTGATGTGGGTTTTGCTAAACTGGGTGCCAGTCATCTGTTTCTGTGCTTCATCTTCTATACCCGCTTATTCCCTAACTTGGGGTCACAGGGGTCTGCTGGAGCCTTTTCCAGCGAACATAGGGCGAAATGCAGGGGTACACCCTGAACAGGTCGCCAGTCCATCGCAGGGCCACACATATACAACCAACCCTACACACACATATTCATGACCCTAGGGGTCCAGGGCGCAGGGGTCCAGCACCATCAAGCTGCCACTGCAGGACCCCTGAGCAAGTTAACTTAACTTTAACTACCCAGTTGGTTTAAACAATGTAATGGAAAATTTAATTCTTGATCTGTTTTACTGTAATAAGATGATCTTATGTCTTGCTTAAAATGATCAATGTTTATGACTTAATCAAATTAGGTACTGTTTTGCTTACAGATGGGATGTATAAAACATTTACAGAAAAATCCTTTAGGAGGCTTCCGATATGAACCGAACATTTTTTCCGAAATATTTTTCTTTGATTTGTTACTCCTGGGGTTGTTTTGGAGAGTGTTGTTCCTCCATAAAAAGATTTATGTACGTTGCACCTTAATAAAGATGTCCTAATTGTCTTTTCTGTTTCTCTTTTTAGGCTACGCCCGAATTATTCTGGGGTTGTTGTCTTTTTATCTAATGCAGTGCTGTCCTGCACCGGCGGTGTTTTGTTATCTTCTAAGTGCTCTGTTAGATGCGTTTGATGGGCACGCGGCTCGAGCCCTCAATCAAGGTAATTCTAGACCCTTTTATCCAGACTTGATTTAGGGTTGCCAGATTTGTATTCAGTTATGACTAAAACACATGTTTAAAATAATTAGAAAACAGGCTAAATAGTTTTGTAAAAATTTGGTGGATGGAAGTGTAATTGCAAGGTGCAATTAGATAACAATAACCAACCCAAGCCTTTTGATCACTATGATTTTAAAAAAGCAGATGTAACTTGTAAATCTAGCAACCTTGAGATAAACCAGGCATAATGGGTGTCAGTTCCCCTTTTAAACCAGCAAGTTCTTCCATTCTGCAGCAAAGATTCTGTGGTCAAACACAGGGTAAAAACATCATGGTGGAGGTGAGAAGCACATCACTGCTGGACGCTGTGCTGCTACCCATTATATTACAATTTATTTATTTTTTATTTCTCAAATAATAAGATAACAAACTATTTGCAAATTAGAGGTAACTCAGTCTGGATGACATCCCTATTTGGGAAGTGATGGCTCAGTGGTTGAGATGTTGGACTAATACAGAAAGACCGGGTTTCAATTCCCAGGACCACTGCTGGGCTCCTGAATGACTCTGTGCTGTGAAGATTGTATGTCTCTTTCATCTTTTTCCCTTTTTTTAATTCAGGCACTAAGTTTGGTGCCATGCTGGACATGTTAACCGACCGCTGTGCCACTATGTGCTTATTGGTAAACCTGTCGCTTCTGTACCCTTCCTACACCTTCCTCTTTCAGTTAAGCATGTGCTTAGATATATCCAGCCACTGGCTGCACCTGCACAGGTGAGTCATTCAACACATGGGAGTGTGAAACCGTTTGATCAGAATCACTCAAAAATGTATTAAATAGTGGGGTTTTTTGCCCTTTTCCTCTGTCAGTTCAGTGATTAAGGGAGCAACCAGTCACAAGACCATCGACCTGTCTGGCAACCCTATTCTCAGGATCTATTACACCTCACGGGTAAGAACACATGGCAGTTAACACCTCAGTCGGAAGAAATTTAATCCTATTCACACACCTTGAATTTATTTTGCATAAGAATTTACCATTTAAATAACTCAAAGATACACACACACACACACACACACATGCACACTTTACTGCCATCCATCTGATTGTGCCTTTTATTTTCCATAGCCGGTGCTGTTTTTCATGTGCATGGGAAACGAGCTGTTTTACTGTCTTCTCTATGTGATCTACTACATCGAAGAGCCACAGGGTGAGTCTTACCAGTGACAAACGATTTCTTCTCATAAGGTAACCTTGTCTCCCTCTGTTGTCAAAAAAAAAAAACGTAGTAAACATTTTTTTTAAATATATATGGTCATTACACATCTATACTTGAGATGAACATTTTAAGAATTTAATGATTTAATATGACCCGACAGAACGAACAGGATAGTGTGTAAATCAGTAATTGTGCTAATATCCGGATTGGAATCCAAATCCAAGTTAGTTTGTGCGGCTTTGGGATAACCATGCGACATGAATGGCAGAGCCCCCAGACAGAATTCTGAGAAAGGCATAGTGAATAAAATAGATACGATTTATTCCTCCTATCATGCCAAACATAAGCATCTGTGTGTAGAAGGAGTTTGATGGCAATTCCAAGTGTGTTAATTTGCCCTGTGATGCAGCTCGAGCAGCAGTGGGACAGGATGTAACCGAGTGGAAAATGATGGGGTTAAGGAGGTGTGGCCTACGGTCTGCTAGTTTAAATGTAATCCTCTGCATCAGTGGTTCACAACCTTTTTTCTTTAAGACTCCCTTTTTTTCTAAAAGATATTTTGGGTCCGCCTTTACAATTAAATGAGTTTATCACTTGGTATTTCTAGCAATGAGCTTTCTTACCAAGGTGCAGTATTCTTACTATCAGTAGCTAAGCAGAAATCAGTGAGACTCACTCATTTTTGTGGAGAACAAAGTACGATTTTTTTAACCAGGGAATCTTGGATATAATTAGCTAAAGCAATATGATTGTCCTCTTAATTTCCAGTGCCCAACATTTTCATCATCAATATATGACCCTCACACAGCTTGATGAGACCCACTTGTGGGTTGGAACATCTCTGCTGGGAACTGCTGCTCTATATAATGCATGTTTTAAATTGTAGTATGCTTACATCAAGAGAATTTTTACACAGATTCAAATGAATCACTTATCCTTGATCTTTATTTTGAAATGCTATAATTATATATAAAATACATATAAAGTGTGTGTGTGTGTGTATGTAGTGTGGTTGCAGTGGCTGCTGGGAGTGTGTGCCATGGTCTCCCTGTTAAAGTCGGGCATCAGTGTCCTTCACCTCATCACCGCCTCCTGTAACATGGCTGCAATCGACCAGGCTGACCGTGAAATCGAGAGAAATAAAAGCAAATGAAAAAGGATTAAAAAAAGCGAGGTCTGGGCTTTGTGGGACAGAAAGTGTCATAGGACACATGGAAAGCTGGACAGGGGCCAGTGTTTATAGAAATGAATTAAGGGACCATTTTGACACTGCTGATTTATTTATTTATTGTCTAGTAGAAAAACAGCTATTTATGTAGCAGAATGCTGCTGCTTTGATTGATATCACATAGTAAATATTGTTTGCAATCCCCTTCCCCCACTACCATACCTTATTTCCACAGTTAAAGTTTGTCCCTGAACACCACCCACCCTCCATACACTCAGACCAAGAAATGACATACACATCTACACCTCAGTCTAAGTGTTTGCTATATTTTATCTATATTTTACTTTATTTTTATAGATGTCATTCATTATATATCTTATTGTAAATTGCTGATGTGCTTACTACCCTATTACACAAAAATGGCTGTATTATTGAGATATGGTAACAGTATATGAATGTCCTGTTTGTACTGTTTTAGGCTGGATAACAATAAAGTTATCTTTTCTTAGCTCGACTAAGCCGTCTAATTTTTAAAAAACGATGAAAAAGTCCAAGAACAGAAACTTATATTATTGTGTATCATTACAGAATAACATATAACGTTATATAACAATTGTGGGTTGCAGGTACCAAGAAACTGGCTATTATCAGCAATTGTTGCCATAGTAACCTGAACTTTACATCTGACCTGCTTATGTTACAGGAACGGTTATGATCTGGGTTAGGGTTAGAAATCACAAACTTGAAATTGGGCCAACCAGATGTGAGGAAAGTGACATCTGATTTGGGGGGGGGGGAATAGTAACAGTAATAAAAAACAATATTGTCTTTTTTTTGATTGATTTCTGTTATATAACTGAGCAATTGGGGGTTGAGTTTCCTGCTCAGGAGCACAGCAGTGGTGGCTTAGTGGTACCGGAAAATCGGTCTCAAGTTCATCATTCATTCATTTATCTTCCATAACCGCTTATTCCCTAACTCTGGGGCACGGGGTTCTGCTGGAGCCTATACCAGTGCACCTAGAGAAAGAGGCAGAGGTACACCCTGGACAAAAAAAATGTACATGTTTTTGGACCACACACACACACAGTCACTCACTCCTGTGGGCAATTCAGAATCACAAATCAACCTAATGTACATGTTTTTAGACTGTGGGAGGAAACCGGCGTTCCCGGGGTAAACCTAAAATAGCGCAGGGAGAACATGCAAAATCCACACAGAAAGACTCGTGTGTGTGAGGTGACCACGTTACCCCCTAAGCCAAGTTAGTAGTCCAAAACCTCAACTACTTCCTACTATGAGAGGTTTATGAAAAAAAAGTACATTATACAGCCAAGGTGAACACCAGAATAAATCTGGATACACATATTAGTATTTTACAGTTTTAATATACCAAAGTTACCAAGGCTTAAAAAAACAGCATGATTTGCTAATTGGACAGAGACCTGTCCTAGAACCCTTCTTCAGGAACGCTGACTGCAATCCCAGGCTTCTCCTCCAACACTCGCATCAGTATCTTCTGGCCTTATGAGCCTGGAGTTACCCTCCATAATGTTTACCAAAAGAAAAGTGGTGGCTATTATAACAGCAAATGAATTGGATTTGGGAAGGGATGTTCATCAAGGACCACAAACCTTTTGGCCATGTTGAGTTTATTCATTCTCAACATGTAACATATAATCTGATCTGGTGCGATAGTGTCCGTGTTTGGAAACTTCTCCTGCGTCTTAGGTGTGTCGTTACCTTTAAGGATCTGCGACACCCCCCCCCCCTTCCTCATCGTATGTCCGGCTTTGAGCAGCTGATGTTCCGTCCTGTGTAGGGTTCTGCTGTTACCACATAGCATCCTGATGTTTTATATTTAGCCATGGTGTGATTTCATTTGGGATTTTGCGTCGGCTAAAAAAAATACTTGTCTGGTCGGCGAGGGGGAGGGCGAAGGAGAAAAGGAGAGAGGGAGAGGGAAAGAGGACGACGGCGCTCAAGAGAAGAGAGAGGGAAAAAAAATAACCCACACAGACACGTCGGGCCGGAGGAGGGGACGAGGACATAGAGGGGGGAGTTCACTCCAAATGCTATCCCTTTAAAACAAGGGGGACACGGCGGTGGGGGAAGAGAGCGATAACGGCGCGGAGAAGACGGGATAAAAAAAGAAAAGGGAAGAAAGAGCGAGGGCGGGAGGGAGCGTGTTACAAGGGAAGAAAAAAAAAAGAAAGATGTCATCCTCCCGATTGAAATGCCGAGGCGGAGCCATGGACCACGAGCGACGAAGCGACTCACCAGACAGGGATGAGATTTAACGCAACACCGAGGCTCTCGTACAGGCCCAGAAGGCGAAAGCTTAAGCTGCAATAAAATAGGTTGCCTTTTTCCCATCCCGAGCGACTGCTGAGTACAAAGACAACGTCAAAGTGTTTTTTTTTCAACGTTGGGTTCTTTTGCATGAATTATTTGCACATGACTGTCTTATTTATAACCCACCATTCCAGCAAGAAAATACAATACTTTAGTAATTAGGCATAAGAAATATATTTTATTACTTTTAATCTGCAAATGTGGCTTTAATGTTCATTTTAGGAAAGGGTTTAAGGGTAGTTGTTAGTATGTTTGCCTTTTTAATGTTATTTTAAAATCCAGTTTCGTTGTTTGTCAATTGTATTAAAATCCCACTTGTAAAATATTTGGAGCTATACGCCATCATTGTTTTGGTTATCAGGTTACTTGAAGCTGAATAGTTTCGCCTCAGAAAGCAAAAAGAAAACAAGGAAAGCCTTTTTTGGAGAATTCACATCAAGGGGATCCAAAGGTAGCTCGGTACCTCTGACGTAATTCTTTTGCGTGCCGTCACTCCACGTAATTTCCGCCACTGATTCCTCGAAGATGGACGCTGCTTGGAGTAATTTCCTCTTTCAGGTAATGTGATGAGTGTGTGACAAAACGAAAGCTGCATCTAGATAGTAAGACGCGTGTGCTGCACTCACTAGATTGGGTTAGTTTTAAATAAGGAAGAGAAAATTTTTAAATTTGGTTATTTTTGCGTCTGCTAACTCCAGACCCCGCCTTCACAGTCTCAAACTGAGAGTACCCTCCAATCAGATCTTCTGCCGGACCTCACGGACGCGCCTCCGGACCCGCCCACTGACCACATAGCCCCACCCCCGTCTACAGTGGACACAGCGGCGCTGAATGAGGAGCCGGAGACTGAGCCAGGTGAGGGAGGGGAGGTGGACCACACGGCCCCCTACTGTTCACCAGACATGCATATACTTTAAAAATTAGAATTATTGTTAGTATTGATTTTAGCTCTTATATTATTTGTTATAATGACATTCACCCAGGACGGCTTTTCTCCATAGAATTTAAAGTGGGCTGTAGGGATTTGTGATGTAAGTATGTATTGCCGATCGGCTGTTTTGCCGATCATCTCAAAGGTCTTCGTTGGGATGAGGACAGGGCTTTGAGAAGGACACCGGAGTTTATGCAGTGTAAACCTGACATGTCTTCATGGATTTCCAGTTTATGTTTGTGCTCCTTCTGACCATGCAGTGTATGTTTACTGTTATTGTCCTTTTAAATACAGACACGCATTGTGTTTTATGCTAGATATGGAGAGTTTAAAACTGGTTTCAATGTCATGTGGATGAAAGACAAATCTGTACGATTCTGTTTTATTGATTCTGTCTTTCCAGTTAAGCCTGTGTCTCGGCCTGCCCGGCCTGCGCATATCTGCTCCATATGCAACAAGCAGTTTAAGAACAGCTATAACTTGCGTCGACACCAGTCGGTCCACACTGGTGTAAAAATGAAAGACAGAGCAGCTCGAGAGAAAGTGGATGCTGGGAAGGCAAGTCAGCGAGTGGAGAGGCAATCCATTCCCCTCTCCCTTCTCCAGCTTTCCCTTCCTACCCCAATCACAGTGGCCACCGATCCCATGATACATCCATCCCCCATCAACAATCAACAGGTGGAGACAGTCGCAGTTTCCATCACTCCAGCAACGGTTGCCATGACAGCAGCCCAGCCTCTTCCTACTGCTGTAGTCGTTACTGGGACAGTGGTGCAGGTTGGCTTGGTTTGTGTCTTATTTCTTATATTTTATACTGATGCGCCACTTCTTAATCACCTGTATCGTGACTTCCATTTGTTTTTGTTTGTTTTTTTGTTTATTTTTCTCCAAGTCAAGCAAAAAGGTTTTTTTAAATATAATATTTATTCTTCCGTTCTTAAAACATACACTGTTAAAATTACTCTGTTCTTCATCGTCTTATAGGCTGCACCAACCAACTCTGGAGACACGGCAAGTCTTTCCAGCCCGATTCAGATCTCAATCCCAATCACCAACACTATTCCTACTTCAAACCCCAACCCCAGTCCAAACCCTAACCCTAACCCAGTACGGAAGAACCATGCATGTGAGGCATGTGGGAAAGCTTTTCGGGATGTGTATCATCTCAATCGGCACAGGTTGTCCCACTCTGATGAGAAGCCGTACTCTTGTCCTATTTGCCAGCAGCGCTTTAAGAGAAAGGATCGGATGAGTTACCATGTCAGGTCCCACCAGGGCGGAGTGGAGAAACCCTATGTGTGTCCTCATTGTGCCAAGGGTTTTTCAAGGTGAGGGCTCACATGATCTCAATACATGAAAGCATCTATGAAGCTCTACATACCAGATACAGCTACTCTTACTTAAGCAGCTATACATTTTACAAACGATTAAAGTTTCTGGGACAGTACTGGAAGATATTCTTTTGACTAGTAATTTGTGAATGTTGATAGGAAGCACTAGGCAGTCCAACCTCTTCTATCTTTCTTAAGCTCTGACACATTTGAAGGTCCTCGTCATACTCATTAAAATTCTTATCGAGGCTCCATGCTCTCTCACATCACAAAGTGATGTGTCCCTGGAAGATTAAGTGAGAAATACCCACAACAGAAACCCCAGTCGTCCATTAAATTGTTTTTCATCAATTTCCTCTTTTATTAATCCATAATCCTAAGGGGCTTTTTTCATGCACAGTTTGTGTTATGGTTTCATTTCTGACCACAGCATTTAGTTTTTAACCATAGCAGTTGTACGCTAGTTTGCCTGTATGCTATCTAATTGCTGATGTTACATATGTTCATATATAGAACTTAGCAACATCTTCTTCAGCATCACCTGTACTGATATCCAATTTTAAAAAGGCTACATTTACACTGCAGGTTTTGTTGACAAATTCTGATTTTGTAACTATATTATTTTTTTAAACGAAACTGACCTGTATCCAACATCTACATTTACACAAAAGGCAGACAGAGTTACTGGAAAATATATTTTTTAAATCTTTTTTTCTTCTTTTAAAGCGAGTATTATGCATAATTTACATGCATTTCATTACAATTGGTTTTCATCCAAGTTGATTCAGACACTGATTCAGTGACATACGACTTGTATTGGCATAATCCCATCACTCAGTTTACATAGAAGACGCTGATGCACGTTTTGTTCCATATGTGATTTATTTCAACATATGAATAAGGCCTGAAACCAATCTAAAAAATATCTATGTGCTCCCCCCCTTACACAATTGTAGGTCAGATCCCATCTGTGCCACATTGAAGGAAAACCAGAATTGGGTCAGTTGATACACAGGGTTTAAATGTAGCTTAAACGTACACACAAAGGTATTAGAGTGATTCTGTAAGTGACTGTACTGTTCGTGTTGCCTAGCGCAGGAGCCTAAGATACTGCTCATTTACTAAAAGACTGAGAGATATGTCCTAATTACTAATTTAAGCCAAAAAATGGGACAAGAAAAAAAGACCTGCAAGCTCAATAGATCTCCATCTATAACTTATATAAAAATCTCTTATACTGCATTTACAATTATGATTATGTGAATGATATTGTATGTACACGTTCAATGCAGTAATACTAAACACCCTGTGTGCTGTCTATTGTTGAAAAAAGCACAAAGACATTTACACACAGACCTCTTTGCCTCTTGTGTATTGAGTTGCATTGTGTGTTAAAGCTCTCTCTGTCCTCCTCAGGCCTGACCATCTTAACAGTCATGTGCGGCAGGTGCACTCCACAGAGAGACCCTTCAAGTGTCCGGTAACGTCAGCAACTCCCCTTTTCTCGTACTTTTCATTTAGGCTTTGTACGGTTTTCAGTCCTTCCTTTTTTCTTTTTTATGCTATTTCTAGCTCGTAACATTTTTTAACAGTCTTCCTTCTTCTTGTTTTGGCTACTTGCTTTTATTGTTTGCATAATTTTTAAACAGTTTTTAGTAAATGAACAAAAGACAAACGCACATGTCTCACTGCAGGCCAGTGTCACTGTTTGTTTTCAGTTCAATTAATTAGATTTACTATAAACATGCAATAGACCGATAATAAAGAAATAATTCATATATAAGCTATAGCCTCAAGCAGCTGTATATTGTGAAGCATCTTCACACCCTTTTTAAACTTCCTTTCTGCAGACGTGCGAGTCTGCATTTGCCACAAAAGACCGGCTTCGTGCTCACATGATCAGACATGAAGACAAAGTTCCATGCCATATTTGCGGCAAACTGCTTTCTCCTGCTTATATCACGGATCATATGAGGGTCCATAACCAGTCCCAGCACCATGTGTGCCACCTGTGTAACCGCAGTAAGTTTTTAAGCCTGCAGATATTTTTTTAATTCTTTCTTACACCCATCATGAAAAGTTTTAAGAAACCAGTCGGCAAATTATCGGCAAATTAGGCATCTGCAAAATACCTTCCTTAGCTGATGTATGTATATATTACCCGACTAGATATTAGTCTACCAAGATTAGTCTACACTATTTCTATTGGACCAATGACTCATTTTAGAAATAGGGCAGCGGATGGGTGATGACTGTCTTTGATTGAGCTGCCATTATCATAAATTTTTTGTTTTTCTCTACCAATACTTTTTGCCCCGCAGGCTTCACCACACTGACGTATCTGCGTGTCCATGCTCAAAAACATCATGGACAGGAGTGGAAAGACAGTAGCATGGGCCGTGGCTCAGGACCCGGTGGGGTGCTGTTGTGCCAACTGTGTGGGGTCCACTGCAAAACTCCCACCCAGCTCCAGGGTCACATGGCCACACATGCCAACCAGGCAGAACCTACAGTTCCAGACCCTAGCAGCAGCAGCAGCAACACTTTAGCAGGCACAGTTTCCACAGCAACACCTGTCTCGAGTCCTACAGCCACTGTGGGTCTGCTGGTGACTGACTGCTCAAGCATTTCTGCCCAGAGCCACAGCTAACCCCTAGAGGCGGAGGTGGGGAAGGGCACATGGGGGCACAGATGCGAATAGGAACAGGTAATACCTGCATGCAAAAACACTCTTGTTTCTGTTAAATAACATAACATATAGAGATTTATGTGTTTATGTGTGTTCTAAATATCATCATTTTAATCTTTCCTATAGGTATTTGCCTCATACAAAAACTTACTTTGTAAATTTTGCACCGGTTGTGCATCCTCAAAGCCTGCAAGCAATCAGCATGGGCTAACAGACTTTCCAACAACAAATCTAAAAACTCAAAACATCACTAACTTAATTTAAGTGCTCACAGACTTGTGGCCAGTCCCAGTTGCTCTGCTTTGTTTGCTGTACTTTGATTACTGTTTTACAAAGATGGACAGTACGATTGAGTGTTACATCAACAGCCTCTGAAAGAAAAGGTTGTAAAAAAACAAAGGCTGTCAAGTGCTGTACCACTTCATAACCCGTCTCTAATGATCATGAATTTAGAATGTTAAGAATTGATTTTTTTTTGATAGCTGTTGATTCTTAGTATTGTTTACCTTAAGTATTTTAACAAACCAGCCAAATACTATCAGGTTACTCATATTTGAACTCCTTTAAGCCACAGCTGTGAGAATAAGGCATACAACGATGCATCATTTCCTGCCATAAATTCCTGATGCCTGCAAACCGTTTATTTAGAGTTAAACGTACAACATAGAAGTCACTTGTATTGTTTGTGTGAATATAATGAACTACTGTTAAATATCTTTTCTTTTAAATCCCATTGATGTTAATTTATCGTTAAGCTTTTGACCAAGGTTGTGATATTGCTTAAGAGGCTACATATGCTCTATCCTTTGATCCAAGTTTGTGTTTTAAAGCTTTGTTGGATGCCAAACCTGTGTTGCTGTTGCTGTGACAATATTTATATTAATCAATGTACAAATGACAAACATGTATGTAATTATACTTACTTTAACTAAACCCGCTGATGCTTGTCTATTATATTCACTGGAGAGACCAGGACCAGTCTGCTTTTCTTCCAAGGTTAACAATATAACTCAGGTCTATGATTAAAGGTGCCATATGCAATTTTAATTTTCTTACTGAAAAAAAGACAATAAAACATAAAATGGACACCAATTTTATTAACAAAAGTGTAAAGTTGTAGCGGAGTGATTAACATGTTGGACTACCAACTCAAATACCCAGGTTTGATTCCCAGCACCACCAAGCCACTATTGCTGGGTCCCTGAACAAGGGACTGATATAATTTGTTCTGGAGACAAATGCTGTTAATGTTACAAAATTTATTTGTATTTTAAAAAACTATTTGGGGCTGTGGCTTTATTAAAGTGGTGGTGTAGAAGAGTAAACAAAATCAATTCTTAAAGAGAGGGAAATGTACCTGGATATTAACACACACACACAGGGCAGTGGCGGCCCAAATGGTTAGGTCACGAGTTATTGATCAGGAAGAACTGGGTTTAAGCCACACCACTGCCAAGCAAAGCCAGGAGGATCTGGGTTCAAGCCCCACCAACGCCATATCTGCCACCATTGGGTCCTCGAACAGCACCCTTTCCTGCTCCAGTGGTGCTGTATTATAGCTGAGCTTGCGCTCTGACCCCAACCTTCCAAGGTGGGATATGAGAAGAAAAATATTTCACTAGATGTTGTATGGTGTATAATCATATGTGAGAAATAAAATGTATTGCTTATTTATATCGAATTCACCAATTTATCTGTTACTTATAGATTACTTGGTTTCTATACTTTATGACGCTGTATTCATAATGAAAAGGATAAGTTAAGATAAGCAGCATCATTAGCTGAGAAATGGCATGGGCTTTTGCAGGGGTGTTTAGATCATCACCTGGATAATAACCAGTACATATGTTTAATGTTTGTACAATTTTACCTTTAAGCTGTATCTTTTATTTATAGATTTTTACTTCTGGTATATTTTATTGTTGCAAATATTTCACCGGTACAAAAACCTCTTCCAAAATGTTAGGCCAGTCTGCTAATCGTAAATTCTCTATCCGCTTATTCCCGATCCAGGGCTCACGGGGGTCTGCTGGAACCTATCCCACATGGGGCATGAGGCAGGGGGTTCATCCTGGACAGGTAGCCAAATCCATCGCACCGCCTACCCCTCCCAAACACACACACACATATTCACTTCTGTGGGCAATTTAGCTAATGCACATGTTTTTGGACTGTGGGAGCGCGGGGAGAACATGCAAACTCCGCACAGAAAGACCCCGAGCCCGGGATTCGAACCCATGACCTTCTGGTTGAAAAGCGACTGTGCTAACCCTGCCTACTACCTATACTACAAAATTATAGTGCGTATCCTGGTGGTTTATATAATAATACTGTGGGTGTGGAAGTATAGGGTTTTGTGTGGAGCTCACGTGTTGCCAAATCTGCGCTCATCGATATGCGGATTTCAGCTGGATTCCCAAATCCAAAAGTTAAATTTAGCACCAAATTTAGGTAGCGAAATGGTTAAAATGTAGCCTTGTTTACACCGGTAGTGCTACCCTCCCCCCCATTTTTTTCACAATCTATCCATCCCCCAACTCCTCCTCCTCCTCCACCCGCCGCCACTGTTTCCAACAGCTGATTGCAGATAAAGAGAAAGCCACAGAAAGCCTGGAGTCTGGGAAAACGAAGTTGTTGAGGAAACAACACAGCGAAGGACTGCAACAACCATCATGGACGCAAATGAATGCTCGCTTTGATCTTTTAACGCGGCGACTCCTAGTCGGATATACCAGCGGGATTTGCTAAAGGCTAACTTTAGACAACGTCAGTCGATGAAAAGCGCAGTTGTTGTTTGTTTTGGGGGTATTTTTTTTATTAGTAACGAAACCTTGACGATATACGTATAGATGTTTTTAATGGTGTGGATTTATACACAAAACATAGGTCTTCTGATTTAACTATTTTAATTAGCCGGTTAAGCAGGCTTGGCTAAGGTTAGCTAGCAAACAAAGATGATTAGCTAGATTTACCGGGACAAGAAATTAGGTTAGTTGTACCAGATATATCGAGTTTTAAGTGGTATTTATGTCTACACGTTCGGTTGAATTATTTTCGTAGAATATACGTTATATTTACGTCAGTTATGTTCATGCTGTCCAGTCGAAGACTATGCTGATTAGCTGACTAGCCTAGCTAGCCAGAGTACCGTTTTTATGGTCCGGTCAGGCAGACGGACCGACAGACCAACCAACCGCAGTGTCTCAATGATTTTGTTCCCTAGTTTGAGGGGCTATGCTAGATGCGCCCTTCATAGTGTCTTATCCCCAAACTAACCGGAGCTACCTCACAGAACCGTCAGCTAGCTAAGATAAGCAAGTTGTGTTTGTGCGCGCACTGGACTATGAGCAACTCCGACACAATTTAGCTACGTTTGTTGCAGTCGACCTCAAGCAAGATGGACTTTTAGCTCTCGTATATTTTAAACTATTCGGAATTTGGAAAGATTTTAATGGGATTATTACGAGTGGCTGAACGCAGCCAATCCTCCTGGCCCGTCGGCTTGCTTTAACAGAAATGGCCTTCCATGGCTCCGCTCGACCTGCTGTGTGTGGAAACTTATTCCCAGCTTCGGATTTAGGCCATAAATATTTCTGTGTGAGCGGTTCGGGAAGTAACGCAGCCTGCAGCGTTTTAAACGGCTCCCAGAACCCAGCTGGGCCCAGTCATCCGGCTGAAACCCCGCGACATCCGTCGACAATCGGAGGAAGCACAGGCGGAGGAGCAGCGGTGCCTCAGCCTCACAGCAGCCCGGCCAGCGAAGTGCCCTGCCCGGCAGAGATGGAGCCAGATAGACCGATCGGTTACGGGGCGTTTGGGGTTGTGTGGTGCGTGCAGCGTTTTTTTAGGGATTTAAATCGATTTTTCACTCTGCATTTGCGATGATGTGGAAAAAAAAAGTCACACAGCAATGTAATGTGTATTTTTTTAACACCAGGTCTGTGACTGACCCCCGGGATGGACGGAAAGTTGCTCTGAAGAAAATGCCTAATGTCTTCCAAAATCTAGTCTCCTGTAAACGCGTCTTCAGGGAGCTCCGCATGTTGTGCTTTTTCAAACATGACAATGTAAGTCTTTTTATTCAAAATTTACATAGACTAGAGATCGCATCACCTTGATTCAAGACAGCCATCAGATCAGATGGAAGTTGAAACCAGTTGAGGGTTAAGAACTGTTCTCGAGGGAACTGCGCTGGCAGCTTGGTGCTTCTGGGAATGTAAAGCGCATCCTTTCCATGAACAACATCTTATCTACCAGCCCCGTAATATGCGGCAATAGCTAAAAATAATTGGTCAAACTGTTGTGATCATTATAATATTGACAATAATATTCTATATTAAGAATTCTTGTTATATCACTTGATCCCATTTTATTATCTCGGATGGCAAAAGCGGTTTGAATCCTTAAATAGGTCTTTTAGCGCTGTTATAATTTTTAGCGCTGTATTGGAGTCCTTTTTTTTCCTTTTCACCATCACCTCTCGTTTTGTTAATCAGGAATAAATAATATTTTTAAAAACATTATACATCAGGATTTTGTACGTTTCTGTAAAGTTCGTTTTAAACGTTATACAAATAGCAGTAAATTGGTTTTATTAAGGGCAGCACGGTTGCTTATTTTTTAGCACTGTTGCCTTATAACACTTTTGTCCTTCAGACAGCTGAGGTAGGCTCCAGCGTATCCCTGTAACCTAGAATTAGGAAATAAATGGGTAGAGATTATGACTTTATGGGTTTTATTGATCAGATGCAAGAAATCAGGAACACAGGCTGTTCTATTGGTTTTGAAAAAAAAAATTCAGTTATGCTTTCACATGCAATGATCTTAAGGGTTGTAGTATGTATAATGCGAGTTATTTTACTCTTAGGGCATGCCACATGTATTTATAGCACCACTGTGATTAAACGTGAGTGAATTTGACTTAAGGGTGATTTGATTTTCAGGTCTTGTCTGCTTTGGATATTCTGCAGCCTCCGCAGATCGACTGCTTTGAAGAAATGTATCCTTTCCTCTTTCAGCATCTGAAACCTAGTATAATATTTTGACAAAGTTCGCTCATGTACTACATTTATCTGTATGATGAATTTAGATGAATTTTAGATGCTTTATACTGAAGCGCTTTCCTTGACCTAAGTTTTGCCGTAGATATGTGATAACGGAACTGATGCAGAGTGACCTACACAAAGTCATAGTGTCTCCTCAGCCTCTCACCACAGACCACATAAAAGTTTTCCTTTACCAGATACTCAGGGGTGAGTTGTTATGGGATACATGGGTGGAGATAATTATGTCAGCAGTGTGTGGCAGCATGAGACTATTAGTGTTTGGTGTCTCACAGGGAGGTGGCAGGTAAAAATAGGCTGGATTAATATTGTATTAATGCCAGACCATCTTTAAAATGTGCAATGACTAGTCGACAATCTAAACACAGTGGTTCAGAATGATGCAGGCAGCTGCTCTGTATATAATAAAAAATGTAAAGTGGTTCATGTGTGGCACTGTTCCCAAACCCATTATTTTTCCTCTTTGCACGAGCTATCTTTTTTTTTTTTAAACATGTATTGCATAGTTGAGAAATCAAGCCTTTTTTGGGTACTTAATTGGAAACAAACAATCTTTGTGTGCGACAGATTAAAGACTGTATGAAACGCAAATGTCATGAGTTAGGTGTTTAGGCTATAATATTTTTTTTCCTTTCTCAGGCCTGAAATATCTGCACTCTGCTGGAATTCTGCACAGAGACATTAAACCAGGGAACCTGCTGGTCAACAGCAACTGTCTACTCAAGGTACATGGCGGCTCATTAAATCAGACATATCTGCTTAATATATACTATGGGTTAAAGTGTGTGGGTGCTTGTCTAGCACATTTCTATCAAATTGGTATGCTTTTTTTAACATCCCATTTTCGACGTAGTCTCTTCTTTGTTACAGTAACCTTCATTATTCTGCGTATGGTTTCTTTAAATTTTGCAGTTTAGCTTTAGGAATTTGCCTAATTAGCCAATAGAGATGCTAATGCTCAGGCACTGCTGATAGCCAAGAAGGGTGGGGCCAGATGTCCTTATCTATATTTAACAGTATGCCATCAAGTTTTAAGAATAGTTATTTAATTTGTGTTGAGGATATTGTGATGCAATAACGGTGTTTATGATACAGTAATAAGATCCTAGTTTAATATCTCCAATTTTTTGCTTGACCAGATTTGTGACTTTGGGCTTGCTCGAGTTGAAGAACCCGATTCATCACGCCATATGACCCAGGAAGTCGTGACTCAGTACTACAGGGCCCCTGAAGTTCTAATGGGATCACGGCATTATGGTTCAGCTATAGACATCTGGTCTGTGGGCTGCATTTTTGCTGAGTTACTGGGTCGGCGAATTCTCTTTCAAGCTCAGAGTCCTATTCAGCAGGTACACTACACTACACACTATATTGCTTTTTACATGGCTTTTCTCAAACATGCAGTGGGTAGTTGGGAACCAGTTACGAATTTTAATAGGGGAGTTTACTTTTACAGTCATGATTGTGTAACTATAGAAAAATATTGGTTGTCATTAATTGGTTACTGTCCTTAATTAAAAGAACCTGCAACATATTGGTAAATAACTAGTCTGATACTATATTACCCATTTGTTTGACACAGATTTTATAAAGCTGTAATATCTTGAATAAAAGGTTTTGCTCCTTTCAAACTCTGGATACTAACACTAGTGTGATGGTGGTAGTGTGATTCGATTATGATAAATAAGAGCGTGAAAAGACTCATGTAAGGTCAGCATTTTTTTGGAATGTACTGAGATTCTGCAAAGGAAAAAATGCTGAAATATGAGGCAAAGATATGTCATGTCGCACCACACCGGCTGACAATGTTTAGCGAGCAGGTTTCGCCATTCGTCGTCACTGCGCAATGTGACCCTCTTTTGTATATTCCGCTCTATCAATGTACATTCTGTTAATGTTCCATCTAAACATTTAACTTGTGTAACAAATGCTGTTGCACAACAGTGAAACTTATGTCTTTTGTGGGGGTTTTTAGTAACTTGTGACACACAGCATTTGTTTTCATTACTAATGAAATTTGTTAAAAGGGATGCCAGATTAAATGATGCAAATTAATTTTGGGGAGTAAAATCTTTTTTACTCTTTTTTTTTTTTTTTTTTTTTTTTAATACAAAAGTTGAAACCATTTAGGTAAGTAGATAAGTTAAATCTTTGTGTAAGGCAACCAGAAATAACATTTACACTCTTTGAAATTTTATTTGTCGTGGCCATGAAAGACATATGACTGGTAGTGGAAGCTTGCAAGTTTTTTTCTAGAATCTGTGGCTAAAAATCCGTACTGCATAACTCTTTGTACTCTATGCAAAAAAAGGTCACACACTGTGTGTGTTTTCTTGTATAAGAGGATGGAAACTGTTTATACAGCACTGTTTGAAAACATGTAATGGCTGGTCTTTACCCTTGTCTGTTGGTGGAAATTGTGTTATAGGAGTAGAGGTTGACCAAAATGGAAGAGAATGTTGTTCTGTTGTCTAATGCTTTCTTATTGTGTGCAGTTGGATCTCATAACTGATTTATTAGGAACCCCTCCACTGTCTGCCATGGCATCTGCATGCGAGGGTGCTCGCGCACACATCCTACGAGGACCTCACAAACCGGTAATGTGCGTTTTATTATGTAGCCACCTATTTCTTGTAAATGAGTCGAATAAGATATTGAATCAGTAATCAAGTAAAAGTTGTTTCTCTAACAATAAATAGAAGCCAAGTCTATTACCAAATGTCTAATACATTTAGCAGATATAAGATTCTATGGCGCTTAAAATATTGATTGGCATCCAATATGCATAATCAGTTCAAACGAATTAATTGATTTATTGATAACACCATAGTTTTCATTGCTTTGATATTGCAGAGAGCCTATGACAGTTTTGCAGCACTGTCTTCTGTCCTAAACTGATCAGCTTAAAAACCCGACATCCTCCAGTTAATTTCTCAGTGACTCATTGATTGCTAACGGTATATTAGTCTTTCTCTTATTGTCTCCCTGTCTGTCATTTTCTCCACTAGCCGTCACTGTCTGTTCTTTACATGCTGTCAGACGGAGCCACCCACGAGGCTGTTCATCTTCTGTGCCGCATGCTAGTGTTTGATCCAGTGAGTATGCACGGCATAAACGCTTTATAAGCATTATGACAATTTTGCATTACACAACAATTTTTAAAAATCGGAATCAGTGGGTGGTGCGGAGACACAGTGGTTAGCACAGTTGCTTCACAGGTTCGATTCCAGGGCAAGAGGTCTTTCTTTGCAAAGTTTGCATGTTTGCATTATTTCGCGTGGGTTTTCACCGGGTTTTCCAGTTTCCTCTCTCAGTCTAAAAACATACATTAGGTTGATCTGTGAGGAGTATGTGTGTGTGGGGGGGGGGAGGTGAAGGACTGGTGACCTGTCCAGGTTGTACCCATTCCTCTTGCCCTATGTGTGCTGGGATTGGCTCCAGCAGTTCCTGGTGACCTCAAGGGAATAAGCAGGTATAGAGGATGAATAAATGAATAAATAATCAGAATCATTTGGCATTAGAGGAAATACAATTAGGGTTAGAATATTATTGTTATGGTATTAAGTTGCTGCTGGTACATGCCTTAAATGTGTTTATCAACATTTTGCATGCATAGGCTAAACGGATCTCCGGCAGCGATGCACTCTCACACCCATATCTAGACGAAGGCCGCTTGCGGTACCACACGTGCATGTGTAAATGCTGCTACTCGGTACCTAGCGGAAGAGTGTACACAAGAGACTTTGAACCTGCTGCAGAGAGACCATTCAGCCACAGCTATGAAGAAAGCATGCTTTCTGTCTGGCAGGGCAAAGGTAATTATCCTGCTTAAGTACTATAATTGCATCCCCTCCATTTTTCTTTTACCCAGAATATGGTTCAATTCATTACTGATCCCATTTTTCTTGTCAGAGCTCATTCATCGTTTCATCACCGAACACCAGCAAGGCAAACGAGTGCCTTTGTGCATCAACCCTCAGAGTGCAGCCTTCAAGAGCTTCATCAGGTAGACAATTGCTTTTATTATTATTTATTTATTTATTTGACCTTTACATCTCTCTAATCTCTCTCTTTTACTTTTTAAGGTCTACTGCTTGGCATTCCTCTAAAGTATCCAGAAAAGAAGAGAGATGAGACGAGGTTTTTTGTTGGAATGGGATTCATGGGAGATGTGGTCGACTATAGGAGCATGCTTGAGATAAAAAGACTGTTTACATTTAGTTCTTGTCAGATAATGTAGGTCAGAATGCCTAGACCTGGTGCTAAATTTGGCACAGGATGATCATCCTAACATTGTCCAAAAAAGAAAAAAGAAAAAGGAACACCAGTACCCAGCTCTGTAGGCATTTTTATAGTTAAAGTCCAGTTATGCTGCTGCAAACATTTTAAACTGACTGAGTTAAAGATTTTGAATACTGATTTTCGAAAGAAACTGCTTTTCAGGACTTGATGATAATGATGGCACATATTTGTTTGTGTTGAAGTCCCTCGTTGTTGTGCAATACCAATAATTGGGGAGAGGTTTCAGTATTTGTGGGCTTCAACTGCCATTTAAACTCCTTCCTGTTATGTTCTGTCAAAAGTCTGTGTGTTACTTTACTCTTCTTGGAGTAATATTTTTTCATTTATTTTCTCAAAATCTCCCTTACTATATTTCCAGTATTGCATAGAGTCCTACAAATTTGGGTTGTAATCTTATTTTGTTGCCCTAGACTGAAACATGGTGATTTTTGTATAGTTAGAATACCACCGGTTTTCCTCCTACAGTGACTTTGTCACTGGATGGTATGTTGGAATGCTGTGGGGATTAAGATCGTGTAGACGTGTAGGTGTTCTTGTATGTTTATGTAACTCCCTTAAACATTATATACAAGGAATTTTCAATTTTATTTTAAAACTTTTTAGGGTTAGGAGTGCGTGTTCTTAATCTGACTGTGTCGTTAAAGCTCGACCAATAATGCTTAAATGATGCATGAGTCGCACTCATGAGTGTGTGCTGTGTAGGAAAGGAGAGCGTGTAGAGGATGTGCAGTGTTCACATTCATTACCTCACATAAACCCACTGTGCACTGGCTGGGTGTGCTCAGACTAAGCCCAACTATTAACCACGTACTGTACAGGGATCTGTGCTTATCAATGAACCACTGTCCCTAAAAATCCCCTTTCTGTCTGTCTTTCCCTGCTCTCCCATCTTTTTCTGGCTGATGCACATCTTAGATTGCTTTCAGAGGAAAATGCTGCTGTTCATTTGATTGACATTTTCACTTCAGTAACTAGTGTTAAGCTCAGGTTTCATATCAAGGACTTTGCTGTTAACACACTGGGATGCGTGTCAGGCCCACAGCAGCCTCCATCCTAATGCTGTGAATTTAACAATGCTCCGTTTTTTTTTTTTGTGGCGCTCTACTGCCTCGAGACTCATGTTTGTGGGCCACCACTAGGGGGTGTAGAGAACACTGAGCGCTGATGGACAGTTCTGGAGGACGTCTGTTTGAATGGATCTACGTGTGAATAAAGACTTACCCAGGGCTTTTCAGTACTTTAGTACAGTCAAGTCATCTCACAAACCTTTTGTGCTGTTATTTAATTTGGTCATAGGAAGATTGATTTTTTTTTTTTTATTAATGGTTTTGTCTTTTACGTTAAGTTGTGAGCAATTGTCCCCCTGTAACATTTTGTAGTTTGGCCACCTTCTTATTGTGTTAGAAGAACTAGAAGTGTAGTGACATGAAGAGAACCTATGTTGGTCTGGAATTTTTTGGGGGCTGACTGCTACAATGTAAGGATGTTTTAAGTAATAGTTATAAGCTCGTCGTATAGACGTTAGAAATTTATGATTGGGGGGAAAAAAAAAACTTGATATTTGTGTTTTAATAATTATGGTTAGTAATACCAAACACTTGTTTCAAAAGATGGCTATTTGTTGTTTTTCTTTTTATTTATTTTTATTTTTTGTCATTTTCTGAAAATGTTTTTGGACTTTGTGTTTACAACCGATGCTTGAATTTTTCTAAGGAAAAAAAGTGGTTTAGTGTGGAACTGTCCAATAAAGAGCGAACACTGGAGACAAAGTGCCACTTTAACTGAATAGCTAGGATTATTTTTCTATTTATCTATTGATTTTTCTTTTGTTCAAGAGCTTCAACTACAGGTAAGACTAGCACAAACCAGCTGGGACCAGTGAATAATTTCTACATCAAAACAGCTGAAGGGACTTGTTCATTGTAACAAACAGCTTTATTCCTGTTACACTATTTCAATGTAATAAACAGGCTTATATACAAAATGGAAGAACGCAAGCATCCAAGCCATACAGTCTAGCAAAAAAAAAAAAAAACACCTTTCATGATGAAGATTTAACTCTGTGGTTCACATATCCTGAAAAATTTGTGCTTCCTTTCAGAGAAATCGGGTAAAGTTTTTAGGGTAAATAACAATGTGGTGCTGTGAATGAGGCGTATGTGTAGACTGCTTTGAATGTCATTGGGTGAAATATGTATTGTGGAGAGTGACGGTTCTGTGTCAGCTTTCTTGTATCTGTAATCGTGAATACTACAGAAAAAAAGAATAAAATTTGTAGAGTTCAAATAAGTTAAACATTTCAGTTAGAACGTGCTTGACCATAAATTTATCTTTCACCTGTAATAGTCATATAGAGCATACTTTTACATTCAAACAACAACTTAAAATACATTTACATTTTTGAAAAGGTTAGTTATAGTTAATAAATATTAGCAGAGAGTAAAAGTTAGTAACATCACAGCAGCTGGCTTTAGATATGTAGCAAGCTAGAACTCCAGTCAGTTATGATGTAATTACCAACTTTCTGTTAATGATTAAAGCCAGGAAATGCATTAAACAATACATTTTAAATATATCTAATCAGTGTTTAACAGAGAAATCTGCATGAGCAGAAGATCTTAGAAACAGTCAAAGGTCAGTTTTTTTGGGGGGTGGCCACGGGGGTGTCAATTAAAAATAAACGAATTCAGTAAAGCCTGTAAAAATATAAGGTTTGAAATGTTATAGGACATTTTAGCCTAATTTTTAAGGAATTGCACCGATAATTGAAAAATTCGGGTTCCAGTTTCCTCCTAAATCGTTGGGTCACGGGGGTCTGCTGAAGCCTATCCCAGTGGACATAGGGCGAGTGGTAGGGGCACAACCTGGACAGTTTGCAGGGCCACATCTAGACAAACAACCATCTTCATATTATACCTATTTTTGTGATTGCTTTTTATTGTGTGTGTGTGTGTGTGTGTGTGTGTGTGTGTGTGTGTGTAATCTTGTGCTGGTCTGCCATGTTAAAATCACCAATAAAATTTTAATGAAAATGAATTTCATGCAAACACACACACACACACACAC
>JAOTQW010000018.1:8936687-8947765 GCA_026260075.1 Sisor rabdophorus
CGTGTGGTGTAAATGTCCGTTATAGAGGGGAGAGAAACTCAGATGATCTTCTCAGATGTTCTCACTATCCTCTGTAGGGTTCTGCGGTCCAAAGCGGCGCAGTTGCCAAACCAGGCAGTGATGCAGCTGCTTAGAATGCTCTCAATGGTAGAACATTGTCAGAATTGGTGGTGGTAAATGGGCTCCAAGGTGGGATATGCGAAGAAAAACATTTCACTGTACGTTGTACGGCGTGTAATCATGTATGTGACAAATAAAATTGGAATTGAATTTATTTGGAATGTATTTGGAACAGTAATGAGATATAACAATGATTTATTTATCTGTTACCTGATCTAAATAAGTAACTACATCTAAACACACACTTCAGTGTTTAATAAAGAGAAGCTGATAGAGTGCAATTATATGAAAAAAATAATAAATAGTGAAAATAAAAGCAAAAACACAAAAAAAACCGCATGCCGGTCTAACAACCAATCAGCTGCTAGTTACTAGGCAGATTTATTTCGGCGTGTGACGTAGTTTCCAGTTTAAACTAGTGTTTTAAAATGCTATTAAAGAAGTGTAGTATTACAGAAATGTGCACAAATTTTCTGTATCAGACATTAAATATTTATCTATATAGATAATATTTTTAATAATATTACAGTCTGGACACTGCTTAGGAATGCATCACAATATTATTTCATTATGGCAACGGCAACCCGAGTCAAATAAGAAGAAGGTACACCGTCCTGGCATAGTATTTATTAAGAGAAATAACCCAGACCTTTAAAGTGGTGTATAAAGACCTTTTTACAGTGTGATTCATTAAAAAAACAGCTGCATGATAGAGTTATTAATCACTAGCTTAAATTACACCAGTTTATAATACTGGTAGCTGCAAAAAAGAAAAAAAAAGGATCAGGCGGAGTGTTAGAGGCAGCCAAAAGCATCATTTTAATAATGTGCAGTTTGGGTTGTGGTGTGTGTGTGTGTGTGTGTGTGTGTGTGTTTTGGTCCAAAGGGAGGGGTTGGAGTCTCACGGCTCAAAGCATTAAGGTTCCATCGGATGGAAGCGGCTTGCCTCCACACCGCGATGGCTATGGGTCTAACGTCGAAAAAAGCGTCGAACAGAAACGTGGCGGTGGAGCGCAAGAACCTCATCACGGTCTGCAGGTAAGGTGTTAATTCCACACAACATCCATGTCCATGTCAGTGTCCATTAGGAGGAGTCAGTGGGCAGTCCTGCTGCATGAATAAGCGATTTGATCGAACGTCATTTGTGCGGCGTTTTAGTCTACTGCGTTATGGACTGAACTGCGCTTTAAGGTGGCTTACGGATACCTAAGTTAAAATATAATCCAGTACTAATGTATTAATCCAGGTTAATGTAATCACTAAAGGCAGTCAGTTAACGTCAAGATCTTTTTTTTTAACATAAATGCAAAAAAAAGTGGTCAGGATAAGACAAGATCATCATCATCATCATCACATCTTTAGAAGGTCAAAGTGCTCATTCTACGTGATATCTAGAAGACCCATAATAACATTTATCTTGATACAGCACTACAGCTGTCTAACCCTAGACGGTGTATTTTATTCTCTGCTTGGTTCAAAATAAAGATGAAGATAGAAGACTGCCCTTAGTTTCAGTGCGGAATTGTCATCCCATCACCAAAACTTCCTCTGATGGCAAATTTCTGTTTCTTTTTCATCAAAAGAGAGACATAACCTACAGAGGTAACCGAAGTAGCATAGGCCACCAGCCTGACGTTATAGTGCAAAAAGTGTGAAAATGTAGTTTTCCACTAGGGGTCACTGTCAATCTGGCTATCGACACGGCTACTGTAAATATTATTATGGTAGTCAGAGTTCCAGTATACCCAGACCCTATGCCTGATATCAGTTAACCACTGAACAAAAGAACCAAATAGCACTTAATGTTCCATCCATCTATAAAATAGGATAGGATCCAATCTGATCAGATCTCATTCGATCCAAATTGATAAGACAAGATAAGATGAGACAAAATAAAATAAAATAAGATAGGACAAGACAGGACAGGTTTTTGATAGATCACCGTAGAAATATGTGGGATAGGACAAGATGAGGAGAAAGAATACGATACAATACAATAGGATAAAGTAAGATAGGATAGGACAGAACAAAACAAGACCATCTTCTATACCCGCTTATACCCGCTGGGTCACAGGGGTCTGCTAGAGTCTAACCCAGCACGCATAGGGCGAGAGGCAGGGGTACACCCTTGAGAGTTTGCCAGTCCATCTCAGGGCCACACACACACACACAGCCACATGCACTCACACTCACTCCTATGGGCAATTTAGAATTACTAATCAACCTAATGCACATACTTTTGGACTGTGGAAGGAAGCTGGAGTACCCAAAGGAAACCCACACAAGCGCAGGGAGAACATGCACAACTTCGCACAAAAGAAATCAAACCCACGGTCTTCTTGCTGTCAAACGGGCTAACCACTACGCCATCGTAAGATTTAATCTGATCTAAGATCTAATTTAATCTGAGATGAAATAAGATAGGATGGAATAAGATATGATAGGACAAGATAAGATGAGATCTATCTACCATCTGTCGATCCAGTTGTCTGCCAGGAAAAGGCTTTTCATTAGATTATGCAGCGAAGCTTTGCAGATTTTACCTAATGATTATTATAAGTATAAGTGAGTTCAGGCACTGATGTTGGGTGAGGAGATGTGGGGTGCAGTCCATAATCCAGTTCATTCTAAAGGTGTTTAGTGAAGGTCAGGATATTTACTCTTCAGTTGCTAGTTCAATCAGACTTCATGTATAATATTATAAATTATGTAAGAAATACCATTTAATAATATTTTCAATAAAATTTAATAAATAGGAAAGACTACTTTTAAATTTCCATTTAGTAACATGTGAAGCTACTAAACTAGGTAAACAGAAGCCATACTGTTATTCATTCATTCATCTTCTATAACTGCTTATTTCCTAACTTGGGGTTCTGCTGAGCCTATTCCAACGCACATAGGGCGAGATGCAGGGGTACACCTTTGACAGGTCACCAGTTCTTAGCAGGGCCACATATACACACACACACACACACACACACACATTCATTCCTATGGGCAATTTAAAGTCACAAATCAACCTAATGTACAAGTTTTTGAACCATGGGGGGAAGAGTACCCGGAGGAAACCCACAAAAGCGTGGAATGGATGTGTAGTTTATTATCTAAAAGGTGATGAAAATACAAAGACAAAAGTAAGCAAGTGTTTATTAAACAAGCACTACAGTCAAAAATGTCTTTTTCACGTGTCTATTGAACGCTGGTTAAACATGCTAGCACAGCAAGCGAAAAAAGAAAATCATTTAAAAATGGAATTTCAGTAAACAAAGAGAACAGTGGATCTCCAGATCCCCTACATTAGACCACAATGAGATCTCAGACATAGAAAGACAAGCGACAAGAGACGAGGACGTGTATAGCATGAAACAGTTAAACCACGACATTGAATTAATAATTTCTAGAATAGACATCTCAACAGTAAATAGCCGTTACTTTCTACAGTCACTATATCAATTAGTTTTTAAGCAGTCTAAAACTTGACGTGTCTGAAACCTGTATCTGTTTCCTGGTCGGGTTGTCAGCTTGGTTGATCTTGTTTCATAACTCTCTTCAATAGACTTTGCTCTACCACCCATGTAGATACATTTATCTTATTTTCTTTGTAGCATCTGGAGTAGAGACTAACAAAAGCTACCTTTTCTAATTGGTCAGTATTCGAAGGCTTGTCATTATCCTCAGAGCCTCTAGAGGGCAGCACAGCACTATTTCTTTCAAACTTACCAGCTTTGGTCTTGCATAATTTCATGCTTTTACTATTAAATTATCAGCTCACAGCTCTTTAATAGCTGATTAATCAAATCAGCTGTGTTGGAACCTGAGAAAACACTGAAATCTGTAAGATTGGAATATTTTCTACAGAAGAGGATGAAAAAAGTCCTAATAGTTCAACAGCCCAACGTTTTAATAAGATGTTACCAATTACTGTCTAAACCGGCTTGTTGGCTAGGACTGTATTCAACGGCACAGTTAGATGTTTAAAAACACAGCTGGTGTAACTAAACCTTTACTTGTCCTTGTCCAACCTGTTCCATCTGCGGTGGATCAGCATTAAAGCGTTAGTGTTTTTTTTTTTTTCTTCCTTCGTTTACCTTTCACACATTTCACAGACAAATCACACGACACACAGTTTTACACAGTTTACCTTTCTGTTTTTTAAGGCTATTTCATCTGTGTCAGTGCCTCTCGGCACTCTACAGAGGCGCATATGTCTGAAATCATTGGTATAGAAATTAAGAGACTAGGGTAACTGGGATCAGTTTTAGGCTTTCATTTCCCAATGTTATGAAGACAACGAGAGTGTTGATCCTGTCTCAGCATGAGTGACTCCATTTCTTTGACATGAATACAGTGATATTAAACAATACAAGGACAGGAACACAGATGTAAATAGAATAATCGTTGTCACAGGGGGATCTTAGGGTTTTGCATGGGGCCAGATGACTTCTGTTCCAGGTTGAGAGGTGGGAGTTCCAGCAGGTCTCTGTTTTGGGTTGAGTCTCTGTTTTGGGTTGAAAGGCATGATTTCATCGAGAAGGTAAAGATAAAAAAAAAGTGAGCATAGCACAGAATAGTTCTTTTCCCTGAATTTACTGATTACTGGAGTCGAAAATAATAGCCTATTATTATTAATAATAGACCCTCAGGGGTCAACTGCTTGCGCTCTTTGTATAAAGATGTTTACAAAGAGAAAAGGCTGGTGAGGAAACCAGCCAGGAGGTGCAGGTGGTTGAATAGACAAGATAGAAGTTGTGTCTAGTACAGAAGGCTAATTCAGAAAGCAGACGCTTGGTGGAAGTTGGTGCTGTCAGTGTTTTCAACCTGAGAAAAATAGAAACATTAATATTATAACTTTTTTTCTATTGCTATGATGAGAGAACATGGGATTAAAAAGGAAGAGAAACATTGATTTTATAACTATTAGAAACATGGTAACATGGTATTTAAAGTGACTCCGAAGGTGCTCTTTGGAGAGAAAGGCAAACAACACTTTTGTGCCGGGACGTGTTTCCTGCTTGGAGCATCTTTTGCATGAATTTTTTTATTGTTGAAATCACAGTTTGTGTTCATATGAAAAATTTTAATCTCTGTGTAATGCTATAAAATGAATAAATGTAATGTTATGACGGTTTGTTTCTCTTTAATAATCCTAGGAATTGACATACAGATCCATTTTTCTTACCACATACAATCAACATTCATTGCGTGTTATAGACACCATAACCATTTAATGACATATAAATTTTATATTTTATTATTTAACCTGTATTATAATTCCTAATTCCCTTGTGGGATCCTGGTTAAAAGTTAAGGCTAAAATGCAGATCGTAGGTCAACTTATGCATTCAGCAACTTATGTATGCAGCTAACAGAGGTTAGACAGGTCCAGAAGCGTCGAAAGAACAGTGAGCTATCGGAGTAAAAAGAGGACGTGTTATAGAAACAGTGAAACCGATGTCTGTCGTGAGAATCATCACTTTAATGCTATTCAAGCGAAAATGGCGATCATAGATGATACAAAGCATTTGGAACTTTCATACACTGTCTGCCTGAGGAACTCTTTTTAAGGAGCACGGCATGGCTTTCCCTTGGCATATTGCCACAGTGGGCAAGCGCTGAGGCACAAAAGCCATTTGTTGTAGCTGTACATTTGTTTGTCAGTGTCAAATCGTACCAAGAGCATCTTACTGCCTTCCACCAATTAGCATTCGAAGGAATGCAACTTTTCTTTAGAAAGACAAAGATATAGCCATGTGTTTGCCCACACCAACTCCGAGCCCTGCATTTTTACGCCCCCAACTCATACATGAGGTGAAAAATTTATCAAACCTTGTCACAGATGAGTACATATATCATTTTATGGACTTTTGGGATCTTTTTTACTACAATTTCATTATGTGGTCTCTAAAGGTCCAGTCCATAAACAATCAATGGGTTACTAATAATGATCAAGGGCGACACCTATTTGGCTTGTGTAAGCTCTTGCAGACACATTTAGAGTAACCACCACTTCTAATGATCAGATAATTGACTAATATTTATCTGCTTTTGCTTGGTTATTCTGTCTACAGACCCAAAAGCATGTATCACTATATAATTAACGTTATCTCTCAGGCATAGGTAATTGGATTTATCCAGCAAAAAAAAAAATAATTAAACCTCTCAAATCTTCTAGCATGCTGTATACATAGGTATACAATGTGTTCGTATAGCTCTTACCCTAAACAGGAAATTTCTTTCAAAGATGGACTACAACACCCACTTTGGCAGGTATGTCCACTCACTAACCTGCATTTTTGACTTATTCCAAAGCAGTTACTGGAACAGAAGAAATCTTGATTTCAAATTCAATCCCATGGTGTCTGGGTGATGAAAAAAATAAATAGAATTAATGCCCAAAAGAAACCCTTCAAAATTCTGTTGTGATGATGCTTTGGCTTCCATTTTCTTGACTGTAAACTCCCCTCCACCTTCCCGGTGCCCCACACCCTCCCCACACACCCGTGACCTGGCAATTTGGCTCTTCTTCCTGTTAAAGAGTCTTCCTTTTGGGCAGGAATGCCTTTCGGAAGGATGTGGTCTTGGTTCCTCTGCTGAAAGAAGCACCCCCCAGGGAGATCTTGGTCTTGCCACTAGTGATGGTTGAGGAGCCCAAAGATGTGGTGCTTTTTCCACGAAAGATGGAGGTGTTACCCATCAAAATCTTGCTCTTTTCCCTCTTGATGGATGTGTTTCCCAAGTTGAGGGCTGTCCTGCCCTCTGTGAAGCTGGTGTTACCCATAATGCTGAAGAACCAATTCTTGATGGAGGAGGAGTAGCAGCAGCAGGGGATTTCCTCCCGCAGCAGCCAGCCTGGTTAAATCTGGATTTAACTCCCTGGGAAAGTTATAGTTCTTCGGTTTCACAGGACAAAAATGCAATGGCTCATCACATAACCTTGTAGCAGCACACTCGCTCAGACAATGCCTGGCAGGGTGTGACTGATCCACGCAGCAAGTGCTGGGATGAGACCAGAATGCTAAGCGCAACCCCCATGTAGCAGCAAAAAGCCGTTGTTGAGAAGGACGACGTGGGCTCCAGAAGGCCACATACCTCCCTTGTATAAAGTGAATGGATAGAAACCTCTGTAGGAGGCCGCAGCCCTATCTGGGGGCCGGTAGGACAGTGGATTCTATTGTACCGCTGGCAATGCGATGTCAGGGACCAAACTGAAGGACACATTGTTGAAAAATACAATCGGTGGTGACATCACTAAGATCCTTGGCATTGTTTTCTGGTAGAACTCTTCTCTAATGGTGTCTTTGGTCATACTGTACATACGGTACTAAAAAGTGGTGTTAAAGATTTAGCCTTAGTACCTTGATTTACACAACCAGCAAACAAACAAACACACCATCAAAGAACATTTGTGTAATGGATTTAATTGTTCCAAATACAATTAAAATCAAATTTTGATTTGTGCTTATTTGAAAGTGATTTACTTTATTTCTGGAATTTTATTAAACATGATTCACTTTACAAAAAAATGAAAGAAGCAATTTTTAGCTGCATTAAAGCACAGTTTATTAATGTTTGTTATCCTAGTCGAGTGTTACATTAATTTTTTGACATCAAAAAGGCACATGTTCTGACAAGTCTATTGTGTTGCCATATATCGTTTGACTCCCCCTTAAAACAGCTTCTAGCTTTATTGGTTCCCCTCAGACACATGACTTCTTTTGTGTTCACACATACATATCTTTTTCAACTGGAATACTCCTAGCATCTTAAGCACACAAACACCTGCTTTAACAACCCGCATACCCATCAATTAAAAAATCAGCATTATGTCTGATTCCCATCATTGCATAAATAATTTTTTGTAAATCAGCTCAGACTTTTCAACCCTATTCCAATTGGGGAACAAAAATTTCATGTAAGACTTCAACCTGATTTATCATACAATACGAGCCATATGCTATATCATCTGATCAGACAGGCAATACACTTGCATCGCACATGTCAGCTAACTTGCGTAAACGTTCTTTATTCCGAAGTCTGTCTGGTCAATGCATTTCAGTCAAAGATGCAAATCCCAGTAGAGGTTCCATTGAGTGTCTTTGCCCCTTTTTAGGGATGTTTTTACTACAGTTACAGACTTTTTTCCTTGACTTAAAGTGGCCTTGCTTAAGGAGCTAGTGGTCTCCCCGTGTGTAATTGTGGTTGTACCCACCGTAAATGCTGTCTCTCCCCTTCGCAATTTGGTCTTGCTTCTCGAGACAGCGGTCTGGCCCCATGAGATGGCGTTCTTGCTTTTTAGAAGTTTCATCTTCCCTTTCTCAAAGGAAGTCTTTCTCAACAAAATGGATGCCTTTTGTCCTGTGTTGTTTCCACTTAGTTCTTTTTGTTTGTCTGTTTCATCACTGTCTTCGGCTGCCCTCGACAACTTGCTTTTCGCTCCAGCTGTTCGGGCGCTTTTTGCCATTTAAGTGGTTCGACGTTTGGACATCAGAACCTTTCCGAAAGAAGTTGTGGTTTTGCCTCTGCTGAAGCTTGCTCTGCCCAGGGAGATGGTGGTCTTACCTCGTGTGATAGTTGAGTCCCCCATGGAGGTTGTGGTCACACCACGGGTGATGGAAGACTTGCCCATAGTGATGGAAGTCTTGCCACGAGCTATAGAGGAGCCACCCAGAGACAGGGCTGTCTTGCCTTCAGTGATGCTGGTGTTCCCCATGAAGGCATGAATGGTGCTGCTCCAGAGGTGCTGCCAGCCCTGCCTCAGCCTCTCTCTTTCTTCTGCACTTTGTTTGTGTAGGAGTGGGTTAGTGCAGTCTCTGCATACCAGAACCCTACAGGTTTTCCTGTGCTATAAAACCTTGAGATCCGGAGTAACTGGGCTTATGCTGAGGGCAGCACTAGATAGATGAAGCTATCGTTTTTTCACTGAGTGGGTGGAGAGATGTAAAGTGTGTGGGTGTTTGTTCAGGGTATTCTGTCATTTTTTTCACTGTGAAGCTGATCTTATAAAGAAAGGGGTTGGAAAAGAATAGGTCCAAGGCAGCTGGACAAAGGCCCTCATGCCGACAAGAGCATTGCACGATCGGGTAGGGCTACAAGGACTCTGATTGTGATCACTGTCCTGCTAATAGAAGAAGTGCATTGTGTAGTACACAGGAATAATAGGGGTGACCTCAGTTGCCTGCCATGGCATCATTTCCAAAAGCTCCCAATCGTACATTTAGAGTAGATAACTGAAGCCTGTGTGTGCAAGCGGACATTGTTACAGCATAACAAGAAGGTTGAGGGCCACCTAAAATATTTTAACTTTTATCCTGTTGAATTTAGGTTTTCAGTAAAGACTCTTTTGGAGAAGTACACAGCCGAGCCTATCGATGACTCATCGGAGGAGTTTATTAACTTCGCTGCAATTTTGGAGCACATACTCAGTCATCGCTTCAAAGGTGAATATCTGTCATTTTTTGTTTATAGAAGTACGTGTTGGTCCTATAAAGATATTCGTTATCTACTGTTTTAATTAGGTCCAGGCGGTTGGTTCAGCTCAGATGGACAGAGAAGTTTCTGGGATTATGTTCGCCTGGCCTGCAGTAAAGTTTACAATAACTGCATCAGCAGCATTGAGAACATTGAGAACATCAGCACATCCCGAGCCAAGGCAAGTACTCATTACACTAATAATGTGATTACCATCGTGCTGTTGCAGAAATTCCTAATGGCATCTGGTGAACATTATTAATAAGTTTTTCGTTTATTTCTGTAGGGTCGAGCATGGATTCGCATGGCTCTCATGGAAAAGCGTTTGTCTGAATACATTGCCACAGCCTTAAGAGATACTCGAACCACAAGGTTAGAACTTTAGAACTTTGGCAAAATTAAAAAAAAAATAAATTTTTAAAACTATTATACAGGAAGTGGTAGCTTGTGGCTTATGGTGTTAAACTATTGATCAGAAGATCACGGGTTTTAATTCCCAGAACCATTAAGCTGCAACCACTGGGCCCCTAAACAAAACCCTTGTCAACTTTTCAGTTGAACAAAATAATTACTTATAAATTATTCTCTGGATAGAGGCGTCTGCCAAATGCCATAAATTTAATATCGAATGACCTTTCGATATGTGTCCTGTTATCCATTTGAGCCAACACTGTGTGTGTGTGTAATAGATACATTATACATACTATTTGTGTGTGCAGGAAATTTTATGATGACGGAGCCATCATGCTAAGAGAAGAGGCTACAGTCCTGACTGGGATGCTGATTGGACTTAGTGCCATTGACTTCAGGTGAAAAGAATCAATCTGCTCCGTTCTAAAGTAAAGAAAGACAATACACACCGCATTTGCTTTGGCACTATATAAAAGTGTATTAAAATTATGGGGATTTATTCCTGTTCCTTGTGTTTTTCTTTTACAGTTTCTGTTTAAAGGGTGAGGTGTTGGATGGCAAGACACCTGCTGTAATTGACTATACACCATACCTGAAATTTACTCAGAGGTGAGGAATGTCAACTGTAATACAGTAGCAGATCTTATGCAGATTTCACTATTTTGACCTTGCTAAGGACTGTGTGCAGACTTAAAGAGGCTTATGTGGACCAAATGGACAAGCTTTTCTGCTAAAAAATAAACATGGTGTGGAACAGAAAGTTTGATTTCATAATGGTTACCTTCCAGCACTAGACATCAATATTTAATAATTGGCCTTTGGAACATACTTTAGCTTCAAGTGGACAAAATGCAGTGTTAGTTATAAGGAATAGGTTTTTACATACTAACCGCAATTTCAGAATCAATTGTTAAAAATAGTAGGCACTAAACGTTAACGTTCGTAGAGACGTAGAATTGACCACCGATTTTTATAGGAAAACCTTAGATCACTATGATTTTAGCAACAAAAAAAGAGTAGAATTTATTTATTAATGAGTTCTTAAATCTAAATCTAATTCTAACTACATACATCCC
>JAOTQW010000018.1:8952105-8962609 GCA_026260075.1 Sisor rabdophorus
ATATATATATATATATATTAACATGCATGTTTCATTTACATTATAATGCAATTGTGTGATCTGAGTCCCAGCATGGTGGTGCTGGGATTTGAACCCTCAGTCCTGGTTTAACATGTTCAGGAGCACATGTATTACCCGATCCCTATCTTGTGCCTTTCAGATTTGTGTTAAAGTTGTTGAAACGGAGAGAAGTTGCAGAAAGGGAGTGTCTGGAAATGAGTTTTGGTGTTACAGTTGCGACATGCACCACACGAGATGCATTCACCGGTTGTTTCCCATGCATACTTACTGCATGTGTGCGTTTCTCTCTTATTGGCTTTGCACACAAAAGAACTATATTGCGCTTCATTTGTGAATTGCAAATGAAAGTTTTTTTTGGAGGCTCGTTAGGCTGCAGTGACAGAACAGGTGTGTTATTCCCTCTGTCCGCAGTGTGTTCCTTTGCTCTTGCAACACTATTAACAAACGATTATTAGAACCATGGAGTAGCAATATGTTTGGGTTGTACTTGTACACCATTAAGTTGTACGTGTTCTTTCGGATCACCTTTAAAACATCCAAACAAAAATGTATTACTGTAATTCATTACTAGTTCTTAAAAAACACATGGAAATGATCCTGGATAAAGTATTTTTATTATTATTATTATTATTTTAATGTTCTTGGCTAGGATGAATGGTTTACAAATGTCCAATTAGACAGTTAACGAAAAGCCCTCTGTTCAAGGACACTCTTTTACCAGAGTTGCCACTCCTCCCTTGAATTACAGAATTGTTTAACGGAGAATTAAATGAAGCTTGTGGCGGCACGGTGGCATAGTGATTAGCAAGGTTGCCACAGCACGAAGGTCCCCGGTTCAATATCAGGCAAGGGATGAGTGTGTGTGGTTGTTCGTCTAGTGTGGCGATGGACTGGCGACCTGTCCAGGGTGTACCCCTGCCTTTGCCCCATGTGTGCGGGCATGTGGCATTTGCTTTTTTTTCAACAGTTTGTTTCCGAGTTGGGTGAAATTTTTAAGGTTCCTCCGCTATCAAACTGACAACGGCAGCTAGTGTCATGCGGGTGGATAACTAAAAATGTGGTATGAGTGAATCTAAGTGTAAGTTTTATTTCCATCGTCATGAAATTTCAAATGTTGTGGAAAATAAATTCTGAGAAAAAGTGGGAGTTCTGGTAAAACATAGCCCTACTAATATGATTTAACACCCACAAGCTATGACTCACATTGAACCTCTTTTGTATAAAAACATAAAATATGAAAAAAACAAACTGTTGTAAGGATATCAGTCTTTTCACATGAAGGCGTATTTTGTTTGTGGTTTTGCTGAACTTTTTGTTTGCCCTCGATCTACACACACAACAAGCTCTTATAAGCGTCGTATTTTCTACTGTAGAACACCGAATTATCTGTGTTACAGCACCACACTGGTTTGAATGTGCACGACCTTTTATGAGGTCATATAAGATCCACTGACTATTCGACAAAGAAAACAACTGTTGACAATTGTTTAATGTTGTGTACAATAAAGTCTCCTAATAGTTTTAGCCCCACAGTGTAGTATGATTCAATCGAGTGCCTGCTTTGCATTTTGGTCTGTTAGGCCTGAGAACAAATACAATAATATTACATCATCCTTTGATATAATCCTCCAAAAAAAATCCTTTTTCCTAAAGGGTTCTTTTTTGTAAATAGTAGAATAAACAACTGGGTTGAGCAGTGTTTGTTTGAAAGTGTATATAGTTGTGTGTATATATTTAGTTTAGTTTTAGGTTTTTGCTTGCAGAACACTTTGTTTTAGCAGGTATAGGTTTTCGTGGTTGTACTCTGTTTGGAACAGAGCCCTGTGTGTGTTTGTAAGTGAATCCTTGTGGAAGGATGTATTTATTTTAGAAACTAGCCTCACTATGCTTGTGGGGAGCAGCGCACAGGGGGGGGGGATGGGGCTGAGACAAACCAAGTAAGACAGGGTTTGTGGTGTTTTGCAGCATACAGAAGAACACACACACGCACACTTTACAAAGAGTTTAACATCTGCTGGCAACGAGCACGCTCTCAGCGGTTTGTCCCAAGCAGCACAATAAACGAAGGCAGTGTGATGGCTCGGGCTGGGGAAAACACTGCTCCCCAAAACTCTGGGGTGGAGACGAAGCTTGTCATTCCATGTCGTAACACTAAGAACTAGACAATACCTGTCTTTCACATTAAAGCCATTGCTTAAGACTGCAAAGACATGGTCAAACACGTTTTTACATTAACTTGACTTGCCAAAGGAAAAAAAAAATTGTTGTAGCTAGAGTAAACGGCAGGTGCAGGAATTTGCTAAACAGAATTGTTTAGTCACAGGTTTGCCAGCTGTTTTAACTTAATTTCAGTTAGTGCTGTTTAGTCTAAGCAAGTGTTTGCAGCTTTCTGCTATGTCCTCAATAAATAATTTCTTGCTTTAAGTTTAATTGAATCCCATTAAATTTGTATGTGTACATAGACAATTAGAGCTGCGCTCCGTGCCTGCGTTGGGTTTACTCCTGATACTCCGGTTTCCTTCTACGGAACAAAAACATGTATGTTGGGTGACTGAGTGTGAAAAAAGAAAGTTTAATCACTATAAAAATAACCTAAATAATAATTTGGAATTGGAAAAAGGTCTTGGTTTTGATTCCTGGGCAAGAGGTCTTTATGTGCGTAGTTTGCATGTACACCCAGTGCTTGCATGGGTTTACTCCGGGTACCCCGGTTTTCTTCCACCGTCATTAGGTTGATTGGTGACTCCAAATTTCCCATAGTAGTGGAGGGTGGTTGGTTGTCTATGTGTGACCCTGCGCTGGACAGGCGACCTGTCCAGTGTGCACCCATACATTATACTGGGATAGGCTCAAGCAGATCCCCGTGACCCCAAGTTAGTGACCCCAAGTTAGGCGGAAGTTGAAGATGGATGAATTTAGAATTGATGTAGTGGGTTAAGGCGCCAGCATTAACGGGCTGTCGTTGCCCTCCAGCGACCCGGGTTTGATTTCGGTTCTAATAAGGGCTGTGCAATATATAAAAAATATTACAGTAATGTCAGTTGGTTTGATGCTACAGATGTTAGGTTGGACAAGCGTGCGCGTCATTAATAAACCGTGAAGTTTCATAGCCAGCTAATGTTGATCAGATGAAGCAGACCATGGTCCTCGCAGCTGCTGCCAACGATTTATCAAAAAAAAAAACTAACCCGAAGATGTGCCGCAAAAATGTGAGTATTTCGGTTTTAAGAGAGATGAACACAAACAGCAACAAAAGGGGAACCAGTACACATCTTTATGGTCTCCTAAAAAACAAGCTATGCTCCACAAATAAATACACCTTTGACTGTTTGAAGAAACATCTGCTGGTTGTATCATTTTATAAAAATTGTATCGAGAAGCTTACATTTACAGTATTTAGCAGATTCTCTTGTCCATTAAACGGCTTATTACTGATACATTAAATCTTAATACAATATATAGTGTAATAACCCACAGAAACTGTTGAAAATGCAGCGTAAATACTTACTTTTCTGTGTTAAATGTCATGTGCTAGGTATTTAAGAAAGAGGTGGGCTATCAATCTTCTTTTGTAGACAGCCAGTGATTCTGCTGTTCTGACATTGATGGGAAGTTCATTCTACCATCTTGGTGCCAAAACAGAGAAATGTCTTGAGTCAGACCTACCTTGAAACCTAGAGGATGGTAGGACTAGTTGAGGGGTACTTGTGAATCTGACGGAGGAAGGTGCTCTTCTAAAAACTTTTACACGCCTGGAAGAAAACTTGCTACTAGATTTTAAAGTGTGACTGTTGAGATTTGGCCTGCTAATTGAAAGATCAGGGTTTGTTTCCCATTGCTGGAAAAGGTGTTTTTCACACTTCATTGCACAAGCAGTAAAAACAAACAGTGGCACTTTTTATACAACTAATTTTTTTTAGCCTGTAACACACCATGGAGGCCTCCTTTTCTCATGGTATGCAGTGGATTATTTTTGTCAAAATGTCCTAACCTGGAGGTTTGAGTCCAACTTGCCGCAACACACCTACCTATAATTTTTTAAGTTAACCTAGCAACACCTTCATTAGTTTGTTTAGGTGTGTTTGATTAGGGTTGGAGCTTTAGTTCTGCTAAATACCAGCCCTCCAGGTCAGAGTTTGGACACAGCTGGTCTAGCAATATAGTATGAGCTCACAGAAAAGCAGAACCAACCATGTGTGCTATGTTAAAAAGCTGCTCATGTCAACTGAAAAAGGATCTCCAATGAGAATTCGGGCATCAGAACTGTAATAGAGAAAGTGTTGGTCTGTGTTAATTAAGTGACCGTAGGATTTTGGGGGGTTTTTTTGCAACATGACTGGCCAGTTGTGGGTGTGTCAGTCTGCCACAGTTCTGCTGGGAAACCGTTGGCATTCAACTTTGGCATTTACGGTGCATTCGGAAAGTATTGAAAGTGCTTCACTTTTTCCACATTGTGTCCTATTCAAAAATGGATTAAATGCAATCATTTCCTTAACGTTCTACAAAGCATACACTATTATGAAATTAAAGTTATTCAAAATGAAAAATAAGAAAAAAGGTTTATAAATTCAGTCTTGTGGTTGCAATTGATGCATTCCATGCACTAAAACAATACTACTTAAATATTACTCCTTCATGCCAATTTCATGCTGTTGCCCCTTTCAGTAGTGCCACACAGTGCACCTTGCCACACCAAAAAAAAAAATCAAAATTGGTTTTAAAAAAACAGGACAAGGAATAGAAAATGTTGACCTGGGCATCTCCAAATTATTCCAGATCAGAATCCAAGCCTAATCCACTGAAACGCCACCCAACAATAGTTGCGTCTGTTTATATGTAAATATTTTCAAAAATATGAAAAAAATTATTTGTTTAATAACTTGACGTACAACGTTCCTCTGGAGAAAAAAAAGGAATGAATGTCAGTCATAGCAGGACATAGTAAATGTGTTTAAATGAAATTGAGGGAAGTGGAACAGTGAGATTATGGGGTGAGAAGGTAAAAGAGTTTAAGTATCTGGAGTCAACAGTCCAGGAAAATAGAGAGTGTGTAAAAGAGGTAAAGAAGCAATTCCAGTCAGGTTAGAGTGTCAGGAGTGATGTGTGAGCTAGAATCGAAGGGCAGGTGTTTAAGCTGGAGGTAGCAGAGCTGAAGAGGTTATGGTTTTCCTTTGGCAATTAGCGGGTTACACAGTATGTGAAACGAGTTCTTCAGGCGGACGACTTATGTTAGATGTTTTGGGGCGAAAGTCAGGAAAGCCAGACTAAGGTGGTTTGGAGAGATATTGAATGTATTGGAGGATGTTAAAAATGAGGCAACTAAGCATAAGGCAAAGAGAAGGTATAAGGATAATGTGATCTGTAGGTATATGGATAAATATTATACTCCCTCAGTCATACAAAATGGAATATTTGATGCATGTAGATGCATTTTACTATTAAGCACAGAATGCATTCTTCTTGTTAGGTCTAATAAGCACAGAGCTTGCTTCTACCCCTGGAAATTGCAAATCGTAGCCTAATTCAGAGAACTGAGCTTAGTTATAGTCTATGAAACATTTGGAGCTGAATATTAAAACGTCTGTACGAACCATGTTTGCCATGTCAGTGAAAACGTTTGTATTACTTTACACAACCTATCAGCTGTATAATTTTCCTCCCTGTCTTCACAGTTGAGTCTAGGACAAAGGCTCGTCCCCCGAAGCCGACGCTAAGACGGACGCTTTCCTTGGACACATTAGTGGGACCGTACTTGCAGGGCCAGTGGCCCAAGCAGACTGACAGCCATAGTGTAACCTGCGTCACTGACAAAGCTACACAGGTACAGTGTCCGCACTATTTCACATCTTCTTTACAGTTGATTTAATATCAAAAAAGTTTCATTATGATACTGTTAATTATTAAATATGTAAATATTATAGCACATATTGCAGTTATTTGCTTATTAAATGTTATAGTATTTATCATAAATTTCAGATTTTCTTTGGTACAATTTACTTTTATTCCACTAAAATATCTTCAATTTTTTTGTAGCACCAAAGGTGTGGGCGTAAAAAACATAATGTGACTTGAAGCAATACTGATGCAGTTGGTTTTTCTAAACATCACCTTCTAAAATGTTTGTTTGTTTCTCATATACTGTACTTACTAAAGTTAATGTGTTAATTGAGGGGTTGGATCATCATAGTTTTATAGTTACATGTAATATTATGAAACATTTTCAGTGTCTGAAAACTAAGTTGCAGTGGTCCCAGATTTTAAAATGTAAATTGACAAAAAACAACATTTCATAATGGAGATAATGGAACTGAGATGAACTGAGATAAAACATTACTATTTAGATACGTGAGGCATCTACAGGCAGGCTCGTTCCTGAAAATAGTATTAAATTCGACTAACAATGATTAATCAGTGATTTCTGTTACCAAATGTGTTGATTGTACGTGGTAAGTTTTAGTTTGTGTGAAACTTTTTTAAAGTTCATGTGCAGAACCCAGATGACAGGTCTGTAGCGTGTCGACCAGTGCATGTGAGTGCAGTGGTTTTCTCATCTCGCATTGCACTTGAGAATACATCCCACAGTGCATGTTGCATTATCAGTTATTTGCAAAGTAACCAAATGCACACAGTCATCAAGTTGTATTTGTTTTCTACATTGTAGTCCTTATATTTTATTTAAATTTTACATTTAAATAAAATTGATACACATTATAAAAATTAATACACAACAAAATGAAAGCAAATTTGGAGAGTCTGATCTGAGGTTTAAGACAGTTAGTGTGTTGAGCAAGACAGGGATTATGTGCATTGTTAAAAGAATTCTTCATATAGCCAGAGGGGAAAACTTTTGGACTTGGACAGGTCGCCAATCCATTGCAGGGCCATGCAATTTACAGATCAACCTAATTCACATGTTTTCGGACCGTGGGAGCAAACCGGAGTGCCCGGAGGAAACCCACGCAAGCGCGGTGAGAACATACAAATTCCACACAGAAAGGGAATTCTTGTTGTCAGGCGACCGCGCTAACCACTATGCCATCGCGTCGCTCTGATTTTATTTATTATTTATTTAGTTTTAAACTTTTATTTTATGTATAAATTAAAACATAAAATACATACGGCCTACTGAAATCCACATGTGTAGGCACAGCAGTGCAAATTTAAAGTTGAATAATGTTTTAATTGGATGATGTTGAACAAGTGCAATTTAACCACAGAGATGCTGCATTGCCACTTTCTCGCGTGCCTATGAGCATGAAATTTTAAATTCATGTTTCATGCACAAACCCCGGTCTTCAAACTCCCCTCACCCCTCTGAAACCTTACCCGGCCATCGCATCTCGCCCAGAAACTGTGGCTCTGTTTATAGCCGCTGACCTGTGCTCCTTGTACTCATTATGTCAATGAGGGTTGGATTAATGTTGATGGGCGGGGGGTAGAATTGAGTCTAAATTTAAAACAAGTGTTACACGGAATAGGCGTTGGGCACATGACGTTCTCCTGTGTGTCCCACCTCCAGAGCTCCTAATCTACCTATTAGCTAAAGATGCAGTAGCAGTGGCAAGTAACCCCTTGTGAAATTTATAACTGGCCGATGACCTCATCGTGAAGCGCTGTAAAACGTTCCTGTACCGTATAAAAAAAATAAAAAAATAAAATTTGGAGAACGTCAGAGAGAGAATATCTAACCATGCAGTAAACTTTTACACATTATCCTCAGCCACTGACACATACACTTGTATCCAGAGGAAGCGTGATACAGCTGTTGCAGGGTGGCGCTTATGCTGGTAAAGCTAAACGGTTGCTACGCTAAAGCCTCTCTACGATACTTTCAGCCTGTTACTTCCTCTCAACAAACCAAAGACCTGAGGTGTCATGGCGGTATGTGTGTGTGTGTTTTTAAAGAAATGCTTATATGCATGCTGGTGTGATACAAAAGCTGTGTTTTAACCCATGAGGATGATCCACCTAAGTACAAAGCTAGGAAAGAAATGGGACAGGAGGTTTACTTGAGGGCACATAGGTTTTTTTTTTCTCCTTATAGCATTTACGCAGCTGTGGGAGTGTGTCACAGCTTCATAGCAGGTGTGCTACTCATTTGTTGTATATTATTTAAATAGACTTCTTGAACATTATTTAAAGATGTTTGATCCATAACTACTGGCTTCTGGTTCGTCACAGTGCAATATGCACAATTAAAGTTGAATTCATTCTGTTATGCACAACATGAAGCAACCTGTGTAAAAAAACTATTCAAGGTTCCTTTAAAAATATTACCTGAAAAGAGATGCTTTTATTAGTATATACAGGGTGGGAGAAAATAAATTAGGCAATATAAATGCCTGTAAAACTCTTTGAGTCATGATAACAGTCTCTAAATAGACCATAGTGAAAAGGATTTCAGGCGTTGCACACTGGAGGACTTGGAGTCATAAATTGGGAAGATTCCCAAGAATATCCCAAGCGACGCAATGCGTTACATCTCTGCCTGTTTGCGGAAACTATGTTGAAATAGTTTTCACTCATCCTGTATATTGAAAAAATCTATAGTTTTGCTTATGCTTTAAGAAGCGTTTTTTTTTTTATTAACAACCTCAAAATGCAGAAGGTTTTTTATGGATTATGTGTCTTACACGATTGATCATGTCGGATTCTCTTTCGCAGACCCCCAGTTCGTGGAGCGAGGAAACGCGGGGAAGAAGAGGTGGAGTGGGGCACAAACGGTCTGCATCATGGGGGAGCGCCGAGCACCTCAGAGAGGTCAGGTTATAGCAAAACGTGTTGCATTTCTTCCCGATTATTCTCTTTATTTATATATTCACATCAGCCCCAGGCAGGGAATCTTAAGTTTACCCCCCCCCCCTCCCCCTAATTTATTATATAAAGTTTGCTTTAAAAACTTTTGACAGATGATTTAGTAAGAATTAATATCGGAGGGGTCTCTAGCTTGCGGCAGGATTGTGTGTTTAATTTTCCATCACCCTGTGTTAGTGCACATTTTAAAGTATTGCATCAAAAACTAGGGCGGTGCTGTGGCGTAGTGGTTAGCACTGTTGCTTCACAGCAAAAAGGTTCCAGGTTTGATATTCGGGCAATAGTTGTTTTTTTTTTGCAGAGTTTGCATGTTCCCCCTGTGCTTGCGTCTGTTTACTCTGGTAACTTCTACAGTCCAATGTACATTAGGGCGATTTAGTCATTCTAAATTGCCTATAGGAGTGAGTGTGGCCCTGTGATAGACTGGTGAATATGTATTTGTAGAATTAATTATGTATTTTCAATCCCTTATTTCTCTTGTTATTTTATTCGTCTTTTAAACAATACTGTGCAGGATTTTTTTTTCTTTTACTCACATACAGCTTAGGAAGGGGAATTAGTTGGGTTATAAATAATAAATAATCCCTTTTGCAAAAGCCATATTTAATCTGTAAAGGAAAACAATTATAGTCAATAAGATTGTGTGTCCAGACTTTGTACTATACATCAGGAGTCCCAACCTCTGGTCCATGGACTGGGCCGCCAGGGAAAAACATTATACTTCAAATTCTAGTATTTTTCTTATATTATTTTTTTTTCATTTCTTATTTTTTAAGTTACTGTTTCCTTCCTCACCTCACTACCACACTTCAATCTGGCACGCTATTTCATGCGTCAGCGACACAGGCTTACTTTAAATAAACAATCCTAAAGAAAATCTCAGTGCAGACTGCCAGCAAAAAGGCAGCTGCATTTCAAAGAAAATACCAAGATCCCTACTAATAATTGGAACTAATATAAAGTGAAATTATTGCATTCAGGATACAGACCATAGACTGAGAAGGGTTTTTGTTATTGGAACCACCACACCTCCTGGTTCGTGGAAAAATTCTCATTCATGAAACCGGTCCCTGGAACAGAAAAGGACCACTGCTGTGTAATTTGGAAGTGAGCTTAATCGCTTTAAAATGCAGTTGAAATTAAATTTGGTTTATCTTGTTGACTATGGTATTATGGTCTGATATTTAAAAAAATCCACACTCTCATATTTCTCTCTGATAGGTCGCTAAGCTAAGGCACTCGCTACAAAAGCGCTCCAGACACGCACCTCCCCCCGCCAGCTACGAACGCCAGCCCTCGACTACAGTGCATACACACATGCCTGGAAGCACACAGGTAAAAATACACAGAACAAAAAGTCATATATTTGTCACGTGTAAACATAAAGTTAATGAATTGTTGTAAAATGTTTCCACTCTTGTATTAGAAAAAATGGAAAACAGAAAAATTGAGGGAAAGAAGATCCAGGCAATATTATTCACTTGTAAATTTTGTAGTGAGGCATGTTAGTTAACAGCATTTGTGAAGGTGGGATTATGATTATTAATAGATAATTAACAGTTTCATGTTCATCCAGCAACAGATCTGTAAATAGTACAAGACTGTCTTTTTTAGGAGGTGGTCACAGACCACACAGTGTAACTGACACTATGAAATCTCTCTCTCTCTC
>JAOTQW010000018.1:8970774-8986543 GCA_026260075.1 Sisor rabdophorus
CCCCCGTGACCCCGGATTCGGGAATAAGCGGGTACAGAAGATGAAATGAAAAAAAAATATTATATTATATTATATTATATTACTGCCTATATGACCCTGAATTAAAGGTTATACAAATAAATCGGTTGTAGAGACTTCATATATACATTTACAACTCTCTTTGTACCCTTTCTTTTGAATGCAGCTCCTCTCCCTGACTCTGGACGGTCTGACGGGTGTGGCTCAGGATCACATGAGGGGACATTACCAAACAGGAGCCAATCACATGATGCTAAATGTGAATCTGTGGTCAACGCTGATGTTGGGTTTAAGTATGTATGTGTATATAAGTATATATAGCGATCTACAAAAGTTGTACAGTTTTCTGTATTCTAATTCACATTTTCACAACCATTCAGCCGTTGTGTTGTCTCTTTTAGTTTTCTTTGGGATAGCTTGCAGTAGCACCTGCTCTATCATTATAGACTGCAGCATTCTTTTGGTAGAAAATCTAACAAATATCCATTTTACCGTAATAACAGCACACATGAAATAGCCAATTATAAATGATGTCATTTCATTGACATGTTCGGTAAAGTGTACTATGTACTAACTGAAAACCTTTTTCTGATCTGATCGAAAACTTTTTGTGTGTTATGTGTTTGTGATAGTATGTTATTTTAAAATGTCAACCTCATAATCACATCAAACCTGGAACAAAGATGAGTCTTCAGTCATCCATTATTTTTTTTCTGTATTCATGTATTATATTCAATTTCATAGAACCTGGTGACAGGGCGGTGCGGTGGCGAAGTGGTTCGCACCGTCGCCTCACAACAAGAAGGTCCTGGGTTTGAATCCCGGGCCTTTCTGTGCGGAGTTTGCATGTTTTCCCACGCTTGCATGGGTTTCCTTTGGGTACTTTGGTTTCCTCCAACAGTCCAAAAACATGTGCATTTGATTGATTGGTGATGCTAAATTGCCCATAGGAGTGAGTGTAAGTGCGTATCGTTGTGTGTGTGTGCGGCCCTGCGATGGATTGGCGACCAGGGTGTACCCCCTGCCTCTCACCCTATGTGTGCTGGGATAGGCTCCCCTGTGACCAGGAATAAGCGGGTAAAGAAGATGAATGAATGAATGAAAAACCTGAAGACATTGTCTCTGTCATTCTTAGCAGATGTCAGTAGGGGGAGCTGGTGCTTCAGTTTATTTAAACAAAATTTTTTGTTGTTGTGTTTTTTTTTTTCTAAACGAATTGGTGTTAAAGGCAGCTGGTCAGACTCAGCTGAGTCCAAACAGCATCTGTTCCACAGAGTTTTCGCTTTTAATCTTTCATCACAGCACACTGTTCATAATCTCATGACTCACTCAAGTGGAACCATGAAATGGAATTTGTTTCTCTTCTCAGGCTTTGAGTAACGGTGTACAAAAATATACCAGTGTAATTACGATTATTTAGTTTAATAGTCCGGTCCAACTAAAATGTATGGATGCTTTATAAAGTTTCTCTGTGTGTTTCCTAGCCGTGTTGTGGACAGGTGAGGTGTGGGAGTTCTTAAGTTTTGCTGATCGCTACCCCAGTGTTATCTATAATATTTTGCTGTTTGGTTTCACCAGTGCTCTGGGACAGGTAAGACACGCACCTGCTCCACATAATGCTCCCGTATTCATTTTGTGTATAGTAACTGCACCGTCCTGTCTTTGCTCTGTTTAGACCTTTATCTTTATGACAGTTGTGTATTTCGGACCTCTCACCTGCTCCATCGTCACCACCACACGAAAGTTTTTTACCATCCTGGGTTCTGTGCTGTTGTTCGGAAACGTCATCACACCTTTGCAGTGGCTTGGGACCATCCTTGTTTTTCTAGGTTAGTGTGTCTCTTAATTATTGTCTCCCAGCCTTTATGGCATTTTAAACATTTTCTTCTGTACATTTAAGGAGAACATCTCCCCTGCACAGTACACACGATCCTTAAAGCTTTATGTGCACTGAAAGTCTCTCTTATTCAGTTTGAGCTGTGGAGTATTTCTGAAATAAATTCTGTTGGGAATTTAAAGAAAGAAGTTCTAAAAAACTAAATCATGTGCTCAGTTTTTATTTAAAAAAAAAAAAGAGAAATAAACATAAAAATGGCCCAGTTTTCTATAAATATCCTTATATATAGCTGTTATTTAGCTGACTACCGACAAAGAGAAAAACCAATGTCTATAGTGTACTCTGGGGAAACGTGTCGATAGTGTTCACCTCTCTCCTCAGAGGAATAAGTCATGAAAGTTATTCTGACTGATCAACTTTATCCTGTGATGAAGTATTTCTATCCTGCTGCTGTTGCCGTCTTTCAGATTGACCACGTCGTCATTCACAAGCCACAAGTAGGCAGCCACATGAACACAACATTTTGGAAGATGCCTTAATTTTACATTCATCACGTTTTTTATACATCTGAACAATTGCGGGTTAGGAGCCTTGCTCCAGCAGTGGCATCTTGGTGGTGCAGGTAACCAAACCTTCCAATAAGCGGGTTATATCAACTGATCGGACAACACTCCCACTTTCACCCACTCCTGTAGGCAATTTAGAATCACCTGAGTTCCTAGATTAAACCCACGCAAGCGCAGAGAGAACATGCAAACTCGGCAAAGAAAAACTCCTTGCTCTGAATTCAAACCCAGGACCTTCTTGCTGTGAGGCAACTGTGCTAACTACTAATCCACCGTGCCGCCCCAATTTCATTCATTTCTTAAAGTAATTCAATACTTCTGGGTTGTTTTTTTTAATATATCTAAACTATTAATTGGTAATCCCCCCCCTCTCTCTCTCAACGTGCCTTTTAGACCTGTACTGTACATTTTTTTTGTTGTAGTTTTCTTCAAATGTGAATTTTTAAGCATCATCTAAAACTTGGAAACACTAGCACAGATTTATGATCAAACATCACAGCCCGTTTTCTCTGTCTCGCAGGTCTCAGCTTGGACGCCAAGTTTGGAAAGGCGCCTAAAAAGACAACACACTAAAGCACAAAGAGAAGGTGTTCGTAAGCAAGTACTGTACTCCAGCACAGCAAGCTTGAAAAGACATCTGTTTCTTTTGACTTCATCACTGGCTAATCCGAACAACATAATGTACTTATTTTTATGCCCAAAAATGATGGCTAACGTCTTAACTACGAAAGACTGGATAGTAATCGAATTTTAGCTTATCTGTCTTCTGTCCAAAACCTGTAGTTTCCAATGAGTTTAGAGCCAGAGGATGTTGAGCATTATACGAATGATTCGCACACTCGTGGCATGTATGTGCACCAGCTCCGACTCTCCTCCATGTGTAAGTGACAGTTTCCCCTCTTCATTTAACTAGCTGACTTTTTTTTGTTTGTTTTTTTTTTTTTTTTTTTAGAAAGTGTAAAGCACGTACAGTGTGTATAATTGTGTTTTGACACTCCGTCTGAAATTTACCCCATTTTGTAGACGATGAACACTAACCCCAAAACATATTGCATGTCCAGCGTAAATTTATTTCATGTTAAATGTGATGTCTTATTCGGCTTCCTGTTGAGTGTCTTCTTGTTTACTGTGTGGGGAAAAAAATGATCATTGTCACTTTTACACATTTTATAGAATAATTGGTATTTTTGGAACAGTTGAAAGTGTATTTAACTAAAGGGAAAACTATGGATGGTGTGTGATGACCAGCTGTATGTGAACTTTGTGTGCAAGTCTGCCAATGAAGTTACAAAAACATATTTTGGCCATAAATAAATCAGAAATCTGTCGTTATTTTATGTTTGAGCATACAATACTGAGCCGACGGTCTTCTAGAGTTCACTTTATTTTTTACAGGCTTGTCAGTGTAACCGAATATGATTATCACTTTAAGCCAGGTCAAACAGCCTTACTGGAGAAAAAAAATTCGAGCCATGTCCCCAATTCCTGACTTTGTGGTTTGATTCCTGCTTGCCTATCCAGGACCCGCTGCAATGAGAGGTTAATGCTCAATTCGGAGCACAAAATGAAATTGCAGGGAAAACAAACACGAGTGGATGTCAGGAAAAGCAATCTGATTAAAAGAGTCAGTAGAGGGGAACTAGCAGAGCAGCATAAGCCCTGTTCTTTTTTTTTTCTTTTTTTTTCTTGTATGAAGAGTACAACCACAGGTCATAGACAACATATTTAAACTGTTTTTCGGTGCAGGAAACAGCCTTGAAAGTGAGCAAAGTAAATTAAAACTAAACGTTGTATAAAGAATGAATGTCTGTGAACTCCATTTAGTAGATTAGTAGCTCAATTGATAGATATGAATTAATTATTGACAATAATTTGGCATAAAAATGATTCAATAATTACAACCATTAAACAAACTAAAACCATAGATAGATATTTTTCCTGAATGTTTTAGGTAATTGGCAGCACGGTCGCCTCACAAGGAGGTTCTGGGTTCGAATCCCGGACTTGGGATCTTTCTGTGCAGTCTAAAAACATGCATTAGGTTTATGTGACTCTAAATTGCCCATAGAAGTAAGAGAGTGTGTTTGTGTGGGTGGGTGGGGGGGGGGGGATATAGTTTGCCAACAATAGTACTTAACAGGGCAGCACAGTGGTTTGGTGATTAGAAAGAGTGTGTGTGAGTGCGTCATCTTCAAGCCCTGCTTGTTCCGTAACTTGGGGTCATGGAGTCTGATTGAGATTATCCCGATGCATGTAAGGTGAAGGGCGGGGACATTCTGGACAGGTCGCCAATCCATCGCAGGGCCACCCAGTTGACCAACCACTCACACTCACTTATATGGGCAATTTAAAATCACCAATCAACCTAATGTACATGTTTTTGGACTGTGGGAGGAAACCGGAGTAAACCCACATAAGCGGGAAAGAACATGCCAACTTTCTGTATGGAGATCTTGCTACCCACTTAATAATAGTAATATTATTAATAGTTTTATAGTGAAAGTTTATTAATAGTAAATTTAGTAAAATATAAGTAAGATAGTAAAAAAAAAGCAACTTGGCATTAAATGGGCCTTTTTTGTTTTAAGATTTGCCTTTATTTATACGACAGCGGGCTGAAATAGGGGAGAATGGGTAAGACCAGAAAGAGCCAGAGCCAGAAATTGAACCTGAGTTGCCAGAGCGCAACAACTTGCGCATGTGTGTGCCAATGCCTGAACCCACCGTGCCATGGCTCCTCTGAGACTTTAAGACAACATAATACAATACAGATAATAAAAACATAATAAAAAAATCGAAATCACAGATTATGTGTATTTGAAGAGATCATTTGAAGACCAACATTAATTTAGCATGTCCAATATTGTAGGGGGTAGAGTTCCAAAGCGTGGGTCAAATAAATGCCCTGTCACCCCGAGACGTAGACATGTTTAGAGATGGAATCAGCAGGCCAGAATAAGGGAAGTGCTGCCCCCACAAGGTCAAGTGCAGTGCATTAATCAAAGCAGGAGAAAAAAGGGTTAATTTTTTTGCCACATGAAAGGACAGCATGGGGCAAATATGTGAAAGGTTTTGACAGTGTACTAAAGACAGGGTTCAAAAGTTTAATGTGTATTGATTAACTTTATTAAAGGTTAAACGTCACATACTTTATAAGTAAAATAGTTTTACATCTCCTGGTACTCCATACAATCAATGATAAATAAAACAGACCCATATTTACTGTACATCCCATGTATCCTTAAAGTTAATGTAATAGTGAATTTAGAGGTTTAGTGAGCAGTGACCCACAATCCTCAGTCTTCTACACGCTTTTGTATCTACCGTGTAAAATAGAATTATGTACACTATTATTTAAATTTACACTGGGTATATTAAGATTTTTTATATCTTTATACGTAGAAATACCACCTGTTTATATATCTTTTTTAACATTTATTATATTAACCAGTGCCTAAGGTGCGATTCCCGGACAAGGGGTCTTTCTGTCGGAGTTTGCATGTTCTCCCCGTGCTTGTGTTGTTTACTTAGTGTTCATCAGTTTCCTCCCACACTTCAAAAACTTGTACATTAGGTTGATTGGTGATTTCAAATTGCCCATAGGAATGAGTGTGAGTGTGTGGTTGTACCCTGTGAGGCCCTGCGATGTACTGGCGACCGGTCCGGGGTGTACTCCTGGCTTTGACCCCTATGACCCCTATGACCCCAAGTTAGAGAACAAGCGGGATAGAAGATGAATGAACAAATGAATAAATGTTTTTTTAAATAAAGATTTTGAATTAGAGATTCATTTTCTGTATTGTTTAATAAGATTTTAGACATGGTATCAATCAATACTTTGGATGTTCTAGTACTATATGCTTTACCATTGGAATGGTTGACGATGGCCCATGACGATGTCCCTGAAACCTGAACCCTGAAGGACATGGCGTAACAGCTGGACTGATGGGACCTGAAGCGTTGATCTTAATGCCACCCAACACTTAAAAATGTACTGGAGCACCAACGGCACCTCAGACCTCCTCACCCCCACAAATATGCCTTAAAACATAATAAACAGCTGCCCTAATGAGTGAAATGCAATCAAATCAAATATTTAGAAAGCACAATAAATCTGACTGATCATGTGTCCACACACCTTTGGTCACTGTACTATTTATAGTAAATGGCATGTGGTTAGGATGTATCCAGATAAGACGTGTTCCTAAAATATGATGTTGAGAACAAATGTTGTGTAATGTCTTATGTGCTGTGCTATTTTATCATTTCAGTTCCCTAAAGACATAAAATCTGTCTAGATTTGGCAACTCGATATAGTTGCTGTCCCTTTTGTCATTTCATCTTGTAGCAATTATTTTGAAGATATCCTTTGAAAGAAGGTTTGGTTTTTATATAATAAATATGTAAATAATAATAAGTGGTATTGTTTAAGATACTTCACCATTTTTACCCCAGCAGCGGGTTTGTTAAAGATGTTTCCCGAAATCGATGTCATCAGCACTTTTGTGGAGAGGAAAATGAAGCTGTCCATGACCTTTTTTTGGGATTGTGTTGCACTTTTTTGGGTGAGTTTATTTTTTCTTATTTGGAATTCTTATTTGTACAGAAATCTAAATGACCAGTATCTGCTATTAATTTTTTTTCCTTGCCAAATTTTTGTCTACCTCTTTAAAAACTCTGTTTAGTATATTTTTGAATTTATTATTTAGATAAAAACTCTTTTTTTTTAAATTTGACAGGATTTAACAGTTTAAAACCATATGTATAAGTATTAAAAATAAAATTACATTACAAATTGTTTTTATTGACAAGAAAGAGAAATAGTTACACCACCATTTTCGACAGGCACATTTTAGGCTACCTATAGTTGTACTTGACGTGACGTCATCTCATCGGTATTAGTGTTAGCCAAAGCGCTAGGTGTGAGTCTCAGCAAGGCCGCAGTTGAAACCGTTTCCGCTCTGTGAAATACAGTTTCAGGAGAAAGAGAATGTTGAGCACAATTGGCCGACAGCTGAAAAGGCACCCGGCCGTAAGTAGAGCTAAACTCGATATAATATTAAACTTTATTTAGCAGTTTTATAAGCTCGGTCATTCATGCTAATCTCAGGTTCGCTCCAAGGCTGGGGATGCTAGCAAGGTGGCTAACGCGCGAAACTCGGAAGGGAACGTTTAAGTTAGGTGCTTTAAATATATTGCTATTAAATAAATACGCCTAATGAAGTGTACAAATTAGACAGTTTGCTTTATTTATTAAGGTGTCAAATTAACGCGACGCTCGACGACGCTGAGGATTTCGTGAAGAGAAAGGAAATAGAACTGCTGTTGGGTTCACCCTTGTTTTTTGATGTAATCTTATTTACGTTAAATAAGTGTGTGTGTGTGTGTGTGTGTGTGTGTGTGTGTGTGTGTGTGTGTGTGTGAAATGGTGACAGCGTCGGAAAGCTAGCAATACTAACTGAGAGGACAATGAAGGACATGGTGTCTGAAAGCGGAGGTCAAAGAGTGACGCACGCTGCTGTTCGCAGGGTTTAATCACTGAATCTGTCCTGCCGCACACGCCGCCGGTGGTGGGCGATTACAACCTCAGTCACACTTTGGTTCCGTGCACTGATTTCACCAGTTTGCGATAGAACGAACTTCGTATTAACATCTTTCTGGTCAACCATTTTTTTATGCATAAGCAGCTGATATGGACCGGAAGTCTCCCGATGACGTTAAAGACTCATTTGCATCTAAGATGCGTCTGACGTAACGTCGTAGGTCACTGGGGTACTGCGTTTGAATTAGCGCACACACAATATATATATTGTGTGTATTTGTATGTATGTATGTGTGTGTGTATATATATATATATATATATACACACACACACACACACACACACGTGTGTATATATACATACACACATGTGTATATATGTATGTGTGTGTATATATATATACATACATATATATGTGTATATATATATATATATATGTATGTGTGTGTGAAATATATATATAATGTGCATGTGTGTATATACATACATATATACACACACACACGTATATATATATATATACATATATATATGCCCCTGGTCTCTTGTGTGTTTATAGTGATAGTGTGCATAATGTGTGTAGCGGATGGTAAAACACTCTGTTCCACTGGGTTTATTTTTAGTCACTGGCACTTTAATCTTTATAAATGAAACAATTGCTAACAATTGGCCTAAGATTTTTTTCACTTTAGAATGGACAGGAATAAAGCTGAGGGGTTACTAGAGTGGCCACCTATTACACTGACAAATAAGGAATAAATAAGGCTGCAGCAGGGGCCACAGTGACAGGCCAAAATGGGTTTAAGTAGTGAAAGACAAAAGATTGAGAATCTTAAGATGAGAACCAATTTAAATTATTTTATTAACATTAAAGATCCGTAATTTCCACTTGGTAAAAACACTGACACACACGTTATATACACGTATACGAAGATTATTCTTATATTTATATTATTAAAGTTATTATAAATTATTTTGTCAGATTGTTATTGAATGCATCTTTTTACTTTCTTGCTGGTTCTTGGTCCCTCCCACCCTTGCTGACATTTTTTCCCCTCCCGTTCTAATCACGTTATTGAAAATAGAGTTTTTGTCTTTGTTTGTTTTGCAGCATTTGCAGCAAAAAATCTTAACCTCTAATGCGTTTTCCTACATACTACATAGTGTGGAAGTATGTGATTTCGGAGGCAGCCCTAATGCCCAAGATTAGATTCAGGGAGAAGAAATGCTTTTTTTCCCAAAATAGGAAATAGTTATATTTTGTGACCCAAGTGTAACCATGTACAAGTATTTAATGTACAAGCGTTCTGTCAAGTTACGCATTGTTTGTAGTGGAGGAATAAAGATTGTACTGACTAAATATGTTTTAAAAAAAAAAACAAAAGAAAACCCAAAACATTTTTAATAGAGAAATGAGAATAAAGAATGCATGTAAGGACTAGCATAAAATTGTTCAGAAACTAAGGTAAACTGTGGCCAGTTTGATCATAAACTGTGATCATTAGTGTATGATTATTGGTAATCGTTGTAAAAGGTGCTTAAATGGAAGCTGAAGATTTTTATTAAATGTCACTGTCTGCTCAAAAAAGTTTGCAAGGCTATTTAAATTAACTTCTTAAAAAGTCTCTAAAAATACTTGAATCTTGAAACGTCATTAATTTTGCAATTAACACCGAGCTCAATTGCAGAACCGTAAGGTGCTGCCTTGTTGGATTCTATTAGATGGATGTTTTTTTTTTAGTAGTAGAATAAACTTAAGTCATTAAGAGATAAGAACTCGTTCAGATCACGTTGAAATGTTTTCCACCCAAACCGAGATGAAGTTATGATGTACTGGGGACAGGATAGACGCTGGGTTTGAAGTTAAAAGCCATTTTAGAATAATGCATATAATCTTTTGTTTTTTTTTTTTCGCAAAGTTGCATTTTTTTTTTAATATATTTTTTAAATGTATTTTTTATATATATATTTTTGGTCAGTTGATGAGCTTATGTGGTTTTCTGCCGTTCTTTTTCTACTACAATTTAAAAATTATTTACCTTCAAAGGTGAAAGATGCAGATTGCATATATAAATATATAAGTGTTGCAGCATGATGTTGGTGGGAAACTAAGACATGTCAAGCAGAAATAAAAAAGCATTTAAATGTCATTTTGGTTTTATAAAATTTGATTGACCTCAGGTTTAATCTGTCACTTTCCATTTACCTTTTTTTGCCAAATTACTTGACATTTTCTAAACTCAAGTAAATTTCTAAAGCCGTGAGAAATAACGCTGTGACTTTTTGCTTTTCTCTCTGTAGTTGATCCCCCTCTTCATCTTTATTGGCGGTGGCTGTGCAATGTCTCTGACTTACCTGGCTAGACTGGCTATTCGCAACCCAGACGTCTGGTAAGATCAACAGCATCGTCGACACGCATCCATGTTTTATCTACTTTTCATTTGCAGATATGTTAAGTAGCTCTTGGCGTTTAACTTAAGGATGCATTTAAATAACTAGACTAAAGAAAAACTCCCCACTAATTTTGGCACTGTTAATCTTTTGGTTGTTTCCTTATCTACAATTTTATTCCTAAGGAGAAAGCCAGTGAGTAAAAGCTTTGAGTCAAAGCAAAACGTTAATTTATCTCTGTAATGTTAATGAGCAATTCTACATGCTTCCTTTACTCTAATGAGTTTGGATGGTTGTTAGATTGCATCGTTTTTCCTTGCAGTTAAAGGCATTAACGCTCCATCAAGCCTTTTTTTTTTCCTCTCCTCTCTTTCTCTTTCAATTTTTAATTAAGCGTGCCCTCATTATTTATTCATTCATTCATTCACCCACTCATCCACAGCTGGGACAGATCGAACAACCCTGAACCCTGGAACAAACTGGGGCCCACCGAGCAGTACAAGGTAGGAAGATGGAGGCTCTTAATACTTCATAAATCACGTCTGCATTAAAATCAGAACTGTGCTTTAATATCGTTGAATATTAAATCTGTGGGAAAACTGAATGTGCATTACATTTAGGTTAAAGATCTGCTCACATGGCAGAGATTTGCTGCCGAGTTAAGTAGCTCGTATCGATAATGTAAAAGAAAAGATTGGGAGATTCCAAACCTGAACACCCTGCCATGTTGCCTAAAGGGATCAAATTAAGAGTTCTGGCAAGAGCGAATGACCGTATCAAAACCCAATCTCCAGCCTTAATGAGTTTAATTCATTAAACCTTGGATTAGCTCATTTTATGCAAGCTCCAATAGTAGTCACAAATCTAATCAAACACTGGCCTTAATGCAAATTTGATACGGAGTTGATTTAAACACTTAAACAGCGTTCAAAGTTATTGAATTTTCCAGAGATCTCGTTAATGCGTCCGCTTGTTTCTAAATTAAGGAATTAAAAACATGCTGTATATTCTGCTTCTTTTTTGTTGCTTAGTTTTTCTCTGTGAACATGGACTACTCCAAACTGAAGAAGGATCGGCCCGACTTCTAAAGCCACCCAACCTCGATGAGCTCCCATCGCTGGGCCGAGGGCTTGAGAAAATATGACAATTATAATCTGTGCATAAATCCTCTCTAGCATTTTGTTACAACTTGCTAAAAAAAAAATCTAAAATGCACAGTTCTCAGTAAGACCGTTTATAAATAATTTGGACTGAACGTTAATTGTCTTTTGTGTTTATCTGAAGCAACACAATAAAGGAGGCTTATCTCCCTTGTACAGAGAACATGTCTCTGGGTCGTGCTTATGTTTGTGTGAGTTTAATTCTCAAGTCTTTTAAAAAGTTCTTGGATTCTAAAGGCAAAAGTCAGAAAATTCATCCCTCTTAACTAATTAGCTTCAGTGCTGTCATCCTGAATAACTCCTACCAGTATAACCTTTTAAAGAGAGCCAAGTAATGGCTGCCTTCCAGAAGACAATTGTACAGACGGACATTTCTGGAATCCCTGCAGAATGTCTGTAGTATTCTTATCTTAGCTCAGGGAAAAGAATTTGAGAGAACTTCTCCTCCTCTGCCTATTCCTGCTGCGAGTTTGTACTTTGGCATGTCCTGACCACTGACTGCTTCTATAATTAAACTTTTTGAACCCTGTGCTTTGGATATTTCCTTCTGGTCTGATGCGGTTTTTAAGTTGTCACTATAAGTAGCGTGGAGCTTTTATTGTTAAACCTGTTTAATTATATACTTCTGTTACTGCCTCTGTGGGGACTGCTGGATCTGCTGTGATGTAAAACAATACTACTTTGCAATTGCTTTCCTTTAACTTGGCTTATTCACTCCTATTATTGTCTATTACAACGTTTTAATGAGTTTAAATCCATATCGAGTAAGAATTTCCAGAGCTCATCATTATAAACATTAAATGTATCGCTATTATATACATCTACCAAACCCCAGTTAGTTGTGGAGCATAAGAAAATGTTTTTTAAAAATGGCTTACCATTGTAAGAAGTTAAATGAACCTGTATATGACCTGTAACGGCCGTTGGTGGATTTGTTTCGAAAGAAGTTTCGAGCCAGAAATTAAAAATAAATTGATAATTGGAAAGGGTGGTGTAGTGGTTAGCACGTTTCACCCTGGGTCTTTCTGTGCGTAGTTTGCATGTTGTCCTTGCGCTTGCGTTGATTTCACTCCGGGTACTCTGGTTTCCTCCCACCGTCCAAAAACTTGTACATTAGGTTGATTGGTGACTCTAACTTGCCCGTAGGAGTGAGTGTAAGCGTGGGTGGTTGTTCGTCTGTGTGGCCATGTGATGGACTGGCGACCTGTCCGGGATGTACCCTTGCCTCTCACCCTGGGAATGGCATGGATGAGCTATGATCGGCTCCAGCAGACCCCCGTGACCCTGAGCTAGGAAATAAGTAGGTATAGAAGATGAATGAATGAACAATACTGGGTAATACTAGATCATTGGTGAAATTGTCTTATATTAAAGTTTTCTGTAACGGCTGGTTTGTCTGTCTAATAAGTCGTTTTTTTTTTTTTATTCAGTGCTAACCTACAGTATCCTTTATTTAAAACCGGTGTCGTTCCTGTGGGACTCGCAACCAACGGCTGCAAACAATTAGCTCTTTAGCCGAATCTCCTTCATAGGAATTACTTTTTTTTTTTTTTTTTTTGCCTGTGGTAAATGTCAGTGTTGCACTCCGCTTCTCTCAGACAAGCTCACGCATGGCGGAGGATGAGAAGCTTACACAACGCCACCAAATGTCAAGTAGACCGTCACACATTTAAAAACTTCAGCCGCCTTCCCAAAGGTTATTAGCCGAGTTGTTTTCATCGCTAATAAAAGAATAGTTTTGAAGAGCAAAAAGAAGGTTTCTGCTTGTAGGCTTTCAGTACTAAGTAGCCAGGAGAAACCATGTCTGACTAACCAGAGATGAAATATCCAAAAGGTTAGCAGACTTCAGCGTACGAATATTAAATAATATTAAGGAAGCTGGACTTAAAGTGCTGCACTGCTAAAATGGTGGTTAAATCAACCTCTTTTTTTCCTTTTGACTGGAAAGTTTTTATTAAACACGCTTCAAAGATCTGCTGGATAATTGTCTCGGTTTTTTTTACAGTCATTTAAGCCTCCCACATGCTTGTCCTAAATTGACAGCCATGAAGTTCTAGGTGGCCAAAAAGCAGCAATTTGGTGTCTACTGGATATGATGCATCGGAGAGGTCAGTCAGGTGGGGGGAATCTTCCTGACCTCTTATCCCCTCCCGCAGAGACAGTAGGATTTGTGTCACCGTGGAGACGGTTCTCATGAGAAAAATAATGAGAGCCTGAGGAGGACCGAGGGCCAGAAGTGCTGCAAATGACCTGCTGCAGGTCACCAAAGGATCGATGTGGAGTAAAACACAACGGCACCAATCGTAAAGGCGTAAGTCAAACCTTTATCCATCTATTTGGGGAATTTGTCTCTTACACACACACACACACCACCCCTCTTTCTCCCTCTCTCTTTCCCCTGTTAACCAGCTTGCCAAATAGTGGATGGATGTGTCAATAAAATGGATTTATAGCCATTTATCAGGGCATGTTATGACAGCGCGAAGCTACCAGAAGTGAGACAGCAGCCAGATTAAATATTTAAAGGAGTTAAGCTGAACCAGAATCAAGCACACCGCAGCTGTCAGTCACTGAGCTTTAGATACACATTCTTTTTCTCCTGGTGACAGACAGGTGTGAAATTTAGACTGATTTTATATCTTTTTTATACACTGCATTTCATAAAGATAAAAAAATCCTTAGAATAAAAAAAAATGTCCATTATCCAACCCTTATTCATTTCTTCATCTTCTACATCTGCATATTCCCTATCTCTGGGTTACAGGGGCCTGCTAGAGCTTATCCCAGCACACATAGGCGGAAAAAAACACGAACACACACTCCTAGGGGCAATCCAGAATCACCCATCAACCTCATGTTTGTTTCTGAACTGGAAAAAAAACGGGGAACCCGACCATGCAAGCGTGGGGAGAACGTGCAAACTTTGCACCCCTTGCCTGGAAATCTAAACCAGGACCCATGACTGTTGTCTAGGATATGGGACGTTTTTTTGGTGGTAATTAACTTAATAATAAAGTTTTATTCTTCTTCCACTATACCGTTATATGGAAGCGCTGGTTATGTTCTATCTATTTATACTCACATTTTATTTCCTGTTTTTACTTACACTATAAAGCCAAATGGTTGTTCAGATCTTACTATAAAACCCACATAAGGGTGTCTTTCTCAAGGTTGTTAGAATCCCTCACTGGAACTAGAGCTGGGTCAATTAATGGCTGATGACGATCTGTTTTTTTTCCATCCAGTGAAATTTTGTCAGTGTCCGAAGATCTCACACACTTCGCCTATGAAGACAGTCAAACTAAGAAGCATGCAGCAAACATCTCCATGTGGGGCCTCCATGGGCAAGGGTGGATTTGGCTCTAGCAGAACACAGTGACCCTGAGGTAGGGAATAAGCGGGTATAGAAGATGAATGAATAATTGTTAATCTCGACTCAAATGACATTAAAGTAGACAACAATGATGTTAATCTAGAATCAAATGATGTTAAATCAGACTAAAATGATGTTTATTCAGATTTCAATGATGTTAATCCAGACTAAAACAATGTTACTCCAGATTTTCTCAAACTGAAATGACTGATCTGTGCTTGCACGACGGTGTGTTTTTGAGATGTTCACTTTTCCCGAGCCTAAACAACGATGCTGAAAAGAGCAAATTGTGATTGGTTGCTTGACATGCCAATCAGACACCCGTATGTCCAGTAAAAGCTGTAATAGAGTCCAGACCTCTTGATTTCAGCTACATAAGACGAGACTAGTCTAACCGAGTTCTATTTAAAGAACTTCACATCCCCTCACCCATGATGATAGAGCACTGCTTTTCTGACTACAGGTATACTTTAATAACTTTAAATAGTTTGCTCACCTTAGGAAGGTATTAAGTGATGTAGCCTGTGTGTATTCGGTTGAGAGCTGCGCGTTCTCTAGGTTTAAAGCTCTACTGTTGGTTTAGGATTATTTCATCTCTCCGAATAGTGAGCTCTTATACAGGCGTGCGGATGGGCAAATATAAGATGTGCGGAACGTCCTCAGCCTTTCAATGTTTTCACTCCACCCCCCACCCTCACCCCCACTCGTTTTATTAGATTTTGCCAAAGTTCCAGTAACAGCTTATTAGCAGAACTTTTTTTTTTTTTTACACTTGAGGACTTAGAAAGACTAGAAGATGCCACTGCATTTTTTGTTTTTGCCAGTAGTTTTAAACACACACACACACACACACACACACACACACACACACACACACACACA